>OZ059825.1:72855208-73455208 GCA_964057195.1 Orthosia cruda | reverse complement strand
ATATATGCACCTAGTAGTACTTTCAATCTGATTCCAAACTAGTTTCTCCTCTTCTATACCTATAATTACACTTTTACTTCCACCTTTGTAAATAGAGTTTGCTCCGTCTGACAATTTTCAAAGTTTCAAGCCGAACTCCGTCCTAGAAATTAGTTTATCTAATTAATGCTGTTTGTGACTAAAAACATTCCTCGGACTGTTATTTTTCCAGTTCTGAAAGAGACTCGTTAAAAACTTGTTGACAGTGTTTTTCAAGTTGTGTTATAGCTTGGTAAAAGCGTTCCCGTTTACACGCTATTTTTATTCTTCTACTGCGAGTGTTACCAGCTTAACAGTATATACTATTTGTATGGTTGGTCATTTGTTCCTTCGTAACGCCTAAACTACTCATCAGATTTGAGCAAGTGAGGTGTCGTAAGATTTAAATGAGTGCTCCGCGTAAGAATGATCATATCACTTGTCGTTAAATCGTGTAGATAATATGGCTAAAAAATAAAATACTTAAACAAAATTTCCCTTAAAAACGCACAAAATTATTAGTTTTCGCGTAGTCAGGTTTTATTTTTAACCGACTTCCCAAAAAGGAGGAGGTTCTATGTTCGACATTATGTTTGTTTTTTTTTTTTGTGTATGTTCATCGATATCTCCGTCAATTGTGGACCGATTTTGAAAATTATTTTTTTGTTTGAATAAGTATGTTTCGAAATTGGTCCCATTTTAATTTGGTGAAGATCTAATGAAGAACTTTGGAGATAAACAACAGAACTCTTCAATAAATAACGGCAAATCTCTCGGGATTGCTGCAATTGCATGTATGTCTATTGTTTATACCATTTCATAACTTAACATCACGCTAGTACGCTCTTAAGGGGTACGCAGATCTCTCATTACACCGGTTATGTTCAAGTTTCATGAAATCTATTCTGGCGTTATAGTTACCTTACCAACTGGCCTATTAGGTAGGTACAACTAAAAAGTGAAAAATAAAAAATTTAATTTAGTTTTTTATACTATACCTCATTATTATATTCAATCGCAGAAAAGGTCCAGCAAAAACGCGTCAGTCGTCGCCCTTGAAAATACCCTCCGAATCTGACCTCCAAAATCGTCCTCATTACACAGGGGTCAGATTACCATCGTCCACTACAGCCCACTAATCCAATTCTATTAAATCAGCCTCCTTAATTACTTGTCACAGTGTCCAGTGACCATTCACCTTACTATTACGAGATTACGAGTCTACGAGGCTCAACCCCTTGAAAATACCCTCCGAATCTGACCTCCAAAATCGTCCTCATTACACAGGGGTAAGATTACCATCTTCCACTACAGCCCACTAATCCAATTCTATTAAATCAGCCTCCTTAATTACTTGTCACAGTGTCCAGTGACCATTCACCTTACTATTACGAGATTACGAGTCTACGAGGCTCAACCCCTTGAAAATACCCTCCGAATCTGACCTCCAAAATCGTCCTCATTACACAGGGGTCAGATTACCATCGTCCACTACAGCCCACTAATCCAATTCTATTAAATCAGCCTCCTTAATTACTTGTCACAGTGTCCAGTGACCATTCACCTTACTATTACGAGATTACGAGTCTACGAGGCTCAACCCCTTGAAAATACCCTCCGAATCTGACCTCCAAAATCGTCCTCATTACACAGGGGTAAGATTACCATCTTCCACTACAGCCCACTAATCCAATTCTATTAAATCAGCCTCCTTAATTACTTGTCACAGTGTCCAGTGACCATTCACCTTACTATTACGAGATTACGAGTCTACGAGGCTCAACCCCTTGAAAATACCCTCCGAATCTGACCTCCAAAATCGTCCTCATTACACAGGGGTCAGATTACCATCGTCCACTACAGCCCACTAATCCAATTCTATTAAATCAGCCTCCTTAATTACTTGTCACAGTGTCCAGTGACCATTCACCTTACTATTACGAGATTACGAGTCTACGAGGCTCAACCCCTTGAAAATACCCTCCGAATCTGACCTCCAAAATCGTCCTCATTACACAGGGGTCAGATTACCATCGTCCACTACAGCCCACTAATCCAATTCTATTAAATCAGCCTCCTTAATTATTTGTCACAGTGTCCAGTGACCATTCACCTTACTATTACGAGATTACGAGTCTACGAGGCTCAACCCTTCCTACGACATAAATGAAAGAGTATCTTTATTGGCATTTCATGATACAAACAAGAATTGAAAATGAAGCTTGCAGACCACTTCAAAGGTTCCAGAGAATAATTACGCTCAGCAACTGTCCACAGTATGATTAGAGGTGAAGGTAGAAGGATTCATTCGATTCAAAATGCCGGTCGATAAATTGTGGATTTGATTCTGCTTATTGCTTGACCACAGTGTGCCGTATTTTATTAGTCTGAGGTGGCCCACTGTAGGATAAAGTCCTCATTTTTTTATGTTTTACATAATATAATCAGTTTTGTTTATATCTGCCGCATTTTTTAAACAATCCCTCGGGTGTGAGGGATGTTAGTTTATCCTAAAAATCCTTTACACATGCGGCCACACAAGTTTATCATCAAAGCGTGCTCATAAAAATATTCTAGGTCAGCTCACTAAACGCTGCCCACTCGGCCGACACAACTACCCAACTTACACGGCCCCGTCTACCATTTGCCGCACGCTTTACCCTAAAATAAACGCCAGCAAATCCCTTTTCAAAATACGATGTGAACAGTTTCCAAACGCCATTAATTCATAGCCGTAGTATCGGTGGTCGTTACATAAGTAATATATCGACGGCAAACAATGATCGCATACAAAACCCAGCCATTACTGTTTCGGGATAGTTTCTATTCGGACGATAACACTATGTCTTTGAGAATTTCGAGGTCAGCAGAACGGAAGGTTATACGGGACAGATTGTAGAAGCATTGTGTTAGCTCTTTCAGTGGTGTGATCGTTTTCTTCTTTTATATTTTTAGGTTTCTAACAGAAACGTACTACCTCAATCTATAACTGTCGATAGTTTTAGAGTTATTATAGTTTACCAATTTATTACCAATACCTTAACACACTTTCAACGAATGTAAACACACATTTCACGTGGCACTAGATAAACTTCTTATTGGGTGAAGACTATTATGGTCAACACTTCAGAACTATATGATAGTTCTTATAGTATCGTCTCTATAAATTTCCGTGCACTTATCAGTACTCATAGCAAAATTGCTGTCTGCTTTAAATCTGTCAAAAAAACACAGAGCATTTTATTTCATAAAGTTTAATCAAACAAGGTAGTCGAAACTTGCCCGCAACAAGCCACAAGAACAATGTAATCAAAGCCCACTGCATTTACCTATCATCCCAGGACAATATTTGAAATATTCGATGGTAATTCGTGGAAATCTGTCCAGTAAACTGAATTTGCTTGTCCAGCTTATGGATTAGCGCGTTAAGCACCGGAACCGTTCGGTGTTGCCATCCTACTGATTCGATATTTGTTGCGCTAAGTGGCTGCCTAAAGTTCAATCGTGTTTGAGCCATGAATTTGTACCTAGCTTCCTATTGCTACTATTATAAATTTGTAGCCGTGTAGATATACATAGCTTACTCTTTTTGTTTCTTTAACGTTTGTACACGCAGGTCGGCACTTCTTTGTAATGTGCCTTCTTGTTAAAACTTACACTACAATAATAAATCTTTTACAATCTCAAGAGAGAAGTCGTAGGAAAAAGCAGACTATAAATGTATCGGTTCTCACTTCTTAGTAAGCCTCAACGACAGAAGAATTAAATGCTTTATTTATGATTTAAGAAGTAATTCTGGATGGTAGATACCTAGAATTCAGAATATTAGTTCAAACTGGTGAAATATGGGTGTTCTATAACAAGTCCGCTAACCCTCAAAAGAAAACAGAGACGTTTATATGTACGTTTTTCCTTTAGTCAACATCAAGCTCGAGGTTTTACATATTTTTTCAGTAGACTAAAAGTTTGAATCACAAATTGAAATCATAAAGGCGTGCAGAATGACAAAACCAAATCCGCGATACTTTATGCGAGTGACAACGTATCAATATTGGAGCTCGTGGCATATTGACACTGCAGCGTCGATTGAGCCATAAGGCACACACTTTCCTATAAAATGAGGGGAAAAGGGCGTATCTATTCTGCCTTCACAAAATTTTACGACTAGCTGCAAATTTATATAAATATTTGCTTTTGCCCGCGACTTCTTCTGCGCAGCATTTTTTTGTCTTCGAGCTTTCATTTGTCTGCATACTGTGTAGGCAGCCTTACTTGATAAATTATTGTTTCACCATACAAACTTCCACCTCCTTAAAGATGATTGCCGAGATAAAAACTATCCTATGTCCATCCCAGAGTCTTAAATTATCTTCATACCAAATTTCATCATAAATCGGTTCAGCGGTTTAAGCGAGAAAAAGTGTCATAGTTACTTTTGCATTTATAATATTAAGTATATGAATAGTATAATATGGATGGATGCCTAAATCCTGAACCTAGGATAGTGGCCAAAAAAGCTGTGCTAAAGATTTAGTAGTAGGCAATTTATTAGCAGTAGTGTGTGCGGTTGCAACTTGCAAGTTGCGATTGGGACCGTCCCGTCGCGTTTTGTGGTTGTCGGCAACAACTCCGGGGATCGTTTTCACGCACAAACTACGTCTCTCGGTTTGTTGATCGCGTACACAGATCATGGAATCGACTAGAGAAGTAATTACTTTACAATATAAATGGAAATCATGTTTCTCTTACTCCTCCGCTGTTATTATTTTAATTGGTTTCGAGATCTAAGACAGTAGAATCGTCGGGACCCGTCGGCCTTCATTGACTCGGCCATTTTCTGGTTGTTGCCACTGTTGATTCTGGAAACCCAAAGATTGTCACTGCGTCTTTCGAGAAACGAGGTATTATATTTGGGCTTGTTCCATAATAATATTAGTGTTCGAGCGTGTGCTGACCACTAGTTACAGCTGTCCAAGCCATCAGAATTGTCAGAGGTTGCCAATTTCTACGAGTAAACGGTGACACTCACTGACATGTTCGTTTTCTTTGATATCTTTTGACAATTCCATGTCTACCGATGGCCATCGAGACGTCTCAATGTTCTGTGGTGGCTTGTTTTGTTCACTGGAGTTGTAGGCCGATTTGTTAGCGTTGAAGCGAGTTCACGCGGGATTCCTAAGTTGTGCAACTGAATTATATTGTTGGTCGCAGCGTAGTTACGAGTATCTTATATGTGCGTCTGGCTTTATATTTGCCAGCAGTTTATAGTTAGACCACCTTGTGTTTTTCTATAGGATAATGTTATACCAAAGTACCTGTACCTTACTCCTACATTAAGTACTTCAAAGAGACTTTGATCCCTGAGTGTGTGCCGGCGTTTTTCCACTCCTAGTAGATAGCTAGGAAACAACGACAGCGTCTGATTAAAAAATAAATAAAAAATCTGTTAAAGTGTTTTTTTTTAACAATTGCTAAAACAGAAAATACAATTTTCATTAAGGAGAAAAACTCGGGTGGCATATTATTAAAAATATAACCTTTTTATATTCAAAACAGAAGTCACAGCAACCCGCCCGAGCGAATATGATGACTAAACAGAATGAAGTAATTTCCTCCTATCCAATTAGCCAAAATGGATCTTTGTTTTTACTTTTGATGTTCAGAAGCTTGAAGTTAAGTATCCAAAAATTTAAATTCAACTTGTATTCGTAAGCGCTCACTATGTAAATGCCGCGATAAAGGAATAGAGGATCAGCTGCCTGATTCTATTTTGTGGGTAGTCAGTACAATTTGTAAATTCTTTACTTAGGATCAGTTTTCAGTTGCTGGTTACAGATAATACCCACCCCTTAGGTAAATATGAATAGGACTTGGGTTTTAATAAGCATAGCTTTTAAGCCAAAAAACAGTTATAAGTCAATTATTAAAACTTAATTTCATGATGCCACAGATTAAGCATAACGCTATAGATCATGAAATTTAATTATTATTCTTGGATAAAATAAAAACAAATAAGAAAGCTTTGACCTATTTTGAACACAATAAGTAAGTAGAGACATAAACTCAAAACTCAACCGGGTGTTTAATTTACAAGCATTGCACGAACAATTACTTAAGAATTATAGATTGAGTTCTTTATCCAATTATGAGTTCATTTTATCAGTGTTTCTATGTGCTGTTTCACCACACTGGCTAGCTCCGTCTCTGTCATACTATCAAGCCTTTAGCACGAACAACCTCACGTGTTATTCAAAAGCCTTCCATATTGAAATCCTCGTGTGGAGGGCTTAGATTAGGTTCTATAGAATTTCACAATTGTCCCATAGTGATGGGAGCATTTATGTGAGAGGCTTTCATTTAAAGTCAGCGATAAATATTATTGAAAAGTCAAAATGGGATTTGCCAACGTAACATTCCGGGAGCGATTGTCTATGCGTTTACAAACGGAACTACAAACATGTGGTCGGCACGGGCCTCGAACCCGTGACACGCTAAGCAGCAGCCAATCGCTCAGCCACTGCACCAACTGTGCTGCCATTCTAAAACTTTTGACAATCATTACCGCTTATGGAATTGTATTTACACTCACTGAGCACTGACTTACGTAAGTGAGCCTGAGGTTGATTTCAATTCTCTGAAACTTAGTAGAATGTAATAATTTCGGTTAAGAGAATTATTTACCTTGCTCTCAGCTACACTTGACTTTGGAAAATTGATTAAAGCCCTAAAACAAATGAATAAAATTACCTCGGAGAACTGTATAATGAAGTAGTAACGACACGGAGTCGCAGCTCGACACAGCCAGCTCACTGATCGCTGCTCGTGCCGAGCGTGGCTCAAAAGCTTTATTAACACCGTCACAATAAATCGTTAACGATGGACCGGTTGGCTGTCACACCGAAATGGAACCTTAAATTACTGTGTTAACATTAATTATTTATCCTAAAATGTGACATATATAATTAAGTTAGAGTTAGAACAACTTTTTATTATATTTTTTTATAATACTTGCTTCTGCCCGCGGCTTCGCCAGCATAAAAACTGTTTTATCATCCTGATGGATATCCTTTATATCAAGTTTATCAGGATAAAATGTAGCCTATGTGCCGTTCCAGACTATATTCTATCTCTGTGCCTAATTTCATCCGGATCCGCTCAGTCGTTCTGGCGTGATTGATCAACAAACATGCATCTATCCAAGCTTACGCATTTGTACGAATATTAAGTAATTTTTTTAATAATATTATCATTCTATTCCATAGTGTATGCACCGAAATAACGGAAAATACCAACAGAAACGAAGATCCAAAATCACTAGACAAATAAGATACCAAACATATTCCTCAACGTAAATAAAAACAGATAAACAGAAATATGTTGTAACAAAGTTGTCTGCAGACCGTGCGTCTTATGAAAGACCCGACAAGTTATCCGATATGTCGAGTGAGCTCACGAGCGACTGTTTGTGCATATTGAACGGAGCGAAAACTCACGATCGAACCATATTCGATTTGCATCTAGTTTTTCACTCTTGTGTTGATTCAAACCAGTATGTTAAACACACCCACAAGGGTGTGTTTAACATACGTTTGAATCAACTTTTGAGATCTAACTTTAGCTGGAGTTGAAGACGGATTATTGAATTCATTTTCATACTAAAAATGGTTTTATACTGTAAGCCCGCGGATACGAAGTCAGCAGGCGCAGGGCGGCGGCGGCGGCAGCGGTGGCCGGGCGCGGGGGCGTCGTGTTTCAATGCATAGATTTATATGGAACTGGCCTCGAAGACAGCGGCGCCAGCAGCGGCGTGCTCTGTCATAAATTCTGACTCTAACTAATTTTAAAATCAAACGAATAATTTAACGCAGAGAGGCATACATTAATTGGTAAAGTCTGAGCAGTGGAGGCACTTCATCCAGTTTAGTTAGAAAGTTGAGGTTATCTCCGCATACTTACGGACTCCAACATTTTCTGCAAAAGTGTACAGAAAGTTGTTTGGAGAGTTATCGAAGTTGCTGCGACGATTGGGAATATTTTATGTGATATGTAACTTGTGGTTTTGAAGCTACTTTGCAGAAAGTTTTTGTAAAATGATGTACGTTGAAAAATATATATATTCACATCACATCACATTACATCATCAGTATTTTGAATGTCCCCACTGCTGGGAAACAGGCCTCCTCTAATAGAGGGAGTGGGCTATAATCCACCACGCGATCCCAGTGCGGATTGGTAGATGTCACATTTCTTTCAATTTTCGGTTCTAGGACATGCCAGTTTCCTCACGATGTCTTTCTTTACCGTTTTGGGAGCAGTGGTGAAGAAATAAATAACACAAAGTAAAGCGCCTGCTCGGGTGCGAACCCACTACCTACAACTCGTAAGTAAAATGGTCCACTGATTTTCTGAAAATTAAAGATTATTTTCCAGTTTGATTCCCATTTTGTATATTGAATGCTACAACATTTCCACGTAGCTTTCAACTTTGCAAATAAAATTTTATTATATTCATGAAATACTCAGAGCTTGTTTGTGAAACAACTTTTATCGGATCTGGTTGGATCTGATAAGTCTCCCATTTTTCATGTAATGTTTTCATTCCTCAATTGTATGTATGCATCTACACAATACAATTGAGGAATGAAACAAACATACGGTGTGACATCCAGCCGTCTCCGGTCTTCATGTATTACTCGAGAAATTGAACAAAAGTGTCGCACTTTATGACACTGTACTACCAAGTTAAGGATGTAGGTTCTGCAGCCTCGCATAGCTCCACGTGATAAACTTAGGCCGCCATACTGCCAATATTGTTAGACAAATTTTTCAGTTATTTGTCTGATTTAGAAAGTTTTTTTTTGTATCTAAGTCCCAGCCTCGCCGTCGTAAATAACTTAATTCCTAAAATACGCAAGGACCATTACGAAATTAAAGTGAAAAGGGTCTCTCAACTGTACTAGATCACTCTGTAATCCAACGAGAGACACCAATTCCGTACAAAAAGATAATCTCCAGGAGTATTTTAATTACTTTTAAAGCTCCCTTGTTAGAGCTGTATTATGTATTCTGTACAAGACCGGGATTACCTGGTGCCCATCATAATATATGCTCGGGCTTATTCTTTCACGTGTGATGTTATATGTGGTTCTCGCTTGCTCTGACCTGTTTTTGACATGTCGAGGTAAGCTGGCGACCTGTGGAGTGTTTTGATGTTGTTTCGTGTGAATCGTGTTAGTTATTCAGGGATTGTGATTACGGGGCGACAGTCTTAGCCTTGGGGGATTCAGGTGCGAAGCACGTCGGTGTAACGTTGTGTGTGGTGTAAGATTTATTACAGCATCAGCCGCATCTGGTTAGACTGAAAGCCACATCATCGTTCTTAGTAATAGGTTTATCTGAGGCAAAAATATAGTACTTATTACCTATTTTAGTTGTAGCTTTCATAGATTTTTGTGATATGTTTCCTATTGTTAAATTAGTATCGTAATGGCGGTTGGAATGAAATATAAATGCGTCTATTTACTATTAGAGAACGCGTCTGTAAGCATTTCTTAATAAACAAGGGATTAAAAAGACAAGACAGCCTTCATCATTGACTGGCATTTCCAAAAACTGATAAACATCAACAGGTTTATATTCAATTTTACAAAAATACACCAACGTATATAAACGATAAAATTGAAACCACCGCACACAATGTAACACCGCTGTATTAGTACCCGCGCCCCTCTAAAACCTGAACTAAAGAAAACGTGCCTATTACTGTAGCCTGCAATCTCCATTCTATCCACTTTTATAACTCGCTAGATAATATCGGAGCTACAATGTACTGTGTTGCTACATTGTAAAATCTTCGCTTAGATTACATAGCGGTAACTTCGTAAAGTTTTAGTGTTTTAGCTAATAGGAAATTTAGACATTATCCTTTCTGACTAGCAGCTTTGCACCCGGTTGCTCTCAAAAATATGGTGGCATGCGAGATACGAATAATATCCTTTAGAGAATACGTAGAAATCATAGCATTTTGTTAATTTTAGTTGTCTGCATGCCAGATTTCACGTTATTTCCTATATAGTTTCAACCGAAACAAAATAGATTGTTACGGATGAGACCAATTTGCGTGGATAAAAAGTATGTAGACAATTAATATTTCTGCTTATTTTACTGAGCATGCTTCCATTTTATATGTAAACTGCTGAAAAGTTTATACCGATACAAAATAGATTGATATGGGTGAGACGTATTTCCGTATATTAAATTTGGTTTTGCCGAAATATTATTTTTTTCGTGCTGCTAGCTAATTCTATTTCTAGTATCGCTCGAGGCGCGCGGTGACACTTTTTTGCTCTCGAGAGTATTGCCCGAACTTATTTAGCTCCATGAGCTCATAATACTGGTCTTTTTGCAAACGAGCATTTGTTTGCTATTAAGTGCTTAGCACCAATTAATATGACTGTAAATAGCGTAAAGCATAACTTTCCGTTTTATGAACACTGGGTTTCTGAATTGAGATATTAGAAAAACGATCCTACTTAAATGACAAACGTTGGCAGGCTGAAGTACAATTTGACAAACAGTGAATGTCAAAATCTTAAGAGCCGGGTTCTGAATTGAGAATCTGCATTTAAGAACGTGTTAATCCTTGCTTATATGCCAATATGTTATAGGTTTTCAGGATAGAGAACAGTTTGAAAAATACTCAACATTATTAATTTAGAAACCTTGGTAGTTACAAATTACGATGTCGACATTCAAGACTATTCAAATAGTTTGGCATGCGAGTGTACTACCTCACGTATGGAGTAGGGAGATAACAGTAGAGTTAGGAATTCGTGTCGTCAATCAGCGACCGTGCTGCTGGCCGCCGCGCTGTAGCAACTCAATGTTCGCATGACACATAGCTGGCATGCCCTGAACAATGTATGTGACGCATAGCTAGCCTGCTTTATTTGTGACTAGGGAGAATGCCTGTCTAGGTTGTACAAAATGCCAGATTTTTCAAGAAAATCCTGTCTATTGTAAAAATATGCGTTATACATAAAATAAATAATACGCAACAGGTAGTTTTAAAGACTGGCATTTATTAAAAATGAAAACAATGAAGAATTAACGATTTATATTTCACTTAAAACATCTTTTAATTTATGTTCTTACTATAATATAAACACGAAACGTGTTTAAAGATTTCTTGGGTTACTAATAGCGCTTTTAATGACCCTATTGTCAGGCGATTCCTTTTTTTACTCCACTATGCATTTATTAGGGAAACATTCGCTCCACATTTGCTTTGTGTGCGAATATAGAATAAACAACCTGACAGATTTTAATAAGTTCTGTGATGTGCGATTTTATATTCAGCTTAAACCTGGCGGTCGAAATTCAAAAATGCCTGTCTCACTCAGCTTAGCGCCGACCGCACGTCTGTCTAAACTGTAAAATGCCTGTCAAATGGTAACCCTAATTGTGACCAATATTTCCTCCTGCAACATCCTCGTGGGACGAAAGCAACTGTCTTATGACTACGAATCAATATTACAATAAATGCTAATTGAATACAGACGAACTGGCCATAATCAATAATAATTGTGTTTGACGATGATGCATACTTGCCTAGAAGTGATATATTTACTCCAGACTTGACTAGCGTGTTAGCGGGGAATTAATAGTCTTGACCACTATCTCATTTAATGCTAAACGAGAGTAATCGACGATGGAGTACGCTTGCCTAGAAGCAACGCATTCACTCTTGACTTATATCCCCCGGGTTATAGTTATCAGGAACACGATTTATTGATAGTTTAGATTTAAATAATTTTTATCAAGCACTAGCTGACCCGGCAAACATTGTTTTGCCATATAAATTATTTCAAACATTCCCAAAAATTTTGCACGCACTGAGTATTATAGTATTTTTAATTGCCGTTTAATAATGGAGTGGTTTATACAGGTAACACAAAGGTTGTTGTTGGCGGGTGCTCGCGACTCGTGTTGAATACTATTGATTTGTATGAGATCACATATTTAACTGTACGTGAGAACTATCATGAACAAAATGGTGCATACACATATCTACCTACCTTGCCATACCTACCAACCTACCCTACTCAACCTACCTATCTACCCACCTACCCTACCTACCTACCGACACACCTACCCTACCTACCATCCTACCTGCCCTACTCTACCCTACCCTACATACCTACCGACCCTACCCTACATACCTACCTACCGTACCCTATCCTACAATACCCTAACCTACCTCGCATTGCCTTTCTAATGATACCGATTTGGGGCATTTCGGTTGTATTGTTTTAAAGTTTATAACGAACATAGATAAAAACATTTTAACTGTTTTAAATATTAGAAATTATTTTCAGAAAAATCGACAACGCCATCTACTGGCATTACCGGGACCAGCATACAACGCCATGTTCATTGTTGGGTGTCCTTTTATCTATCATGTAATAGAGATGGCGTTGTGTTCGCAAAACTTATGGGAAAATGATTTTTTTTATGTTTATTTTTTTTGATGTTTTATAACTTATTATCCAATTCCGGACGAAAATAAATCCAAAAACACAAGAATCATAAAAATTGGTCCAGCCGTTCTTGAGTTATAAGTGGTGTAACTAACACGAATTTGTTTTATATATAGATTTTATAGTTTCCATATTTTTAATTAACTATAAGCCTATAAACACTATTTAATGAAATAAATTACGACTAATTAGCTGTACGCACAATAATATTATACCTGTAACGGTTTGCACGTATGGGTTGGATGTCACCGGATGGTAACGGTGGTACATCAATCACATCATATTGACTGCCATTCTATCATTGTCTTCTTCTTCTTCCAATGTTTAAATAAACTTTTTCTTTTACAGCAAGGATGATAAACCCGTGTGAGCGCCGCTCGGTGGCCTGCATGCTACTGGCCATCATAGCCGTGGTGGCAGCCGCCTCCTACGACCGGGAGCGACTAGAGATCGCCAAGCAAATCCTGGAGGAGGTGCCTCTCACTGACGGGTAAGTCTTGATGACATGAAAGTAAACTTTGACCTATTGATGCACCACAACTTAGAATCTGGGTCATTATTTTAAACATATCAAATTTTGTATGTGAGTTTATATGGTGCTGCTATTATGAGTCCATGTTAATTGAAATAAATGATTTGATTGATTGATTGATCATCATTTTCATCATTAGCCTTTTAATGTTCCCACTGCTGGGACACATTCCTCATCTCTGTGAGAGTGAATGGGCCGTAACCTACCACGCGCACCCAGATTGGGTTGGTGGAAGTTGCATTATGCTTTCGATTTTTGGTTCTGGGACATGCCGGTTTCTTCACGATGTCATTAAAACTCAATGTTCCTTAAATCATCTTTGTCTTCGTGCTCATTACATCTGGGTCATCGCGAAATTATATACTCCAGTTACCCTGAAATTTAAGTACAAAAGCAACCCTCAAAAGCTAAACCTATTTTGGTTTAGCTATTGAAGGTTGCATTAGTAAATGCTCATAACAATAGAACCTGTTAACAGTCAGGATCAGTTGAATAGTATCACAACTCAATCTAGACTATAATTGGCTAACATAGCCTAACTCAAACATGGCATAAAAATGTACACGCCATGCCACGTAACCGAAGGGTCACTCACGAGTCCGTCTGTCTGTCTGTCCATCGTCTGTCACAATTTTTGTTCCGCAATTTTTTTTAACTTCCCATAGACCTATGAACTTGACCTCGAATATTTCGTATATATTACTAGCAAATACCAATATATTCTACATTTGATACGGAACCTTAAATGTGCGAAGCACTTGGTCGGAGTTTTTTTTTTATAGGCTCACGTATAATGACTGATCTCACCTGATCGTAGGTAAGCGATGATGTGGTCGACGGTGAAACACGCTTGCCTAGAAGTTGGTTGAAGCTTTCAAAAAACGTATACTCCGGGCGGGGTTTGCACTCCTTAGCTGTACGTTCTGTATAATGAAACTAATCCCAAAAGTTTATTGCGTATGAATGGTGTGTAGACTGATGAAACCTGATTGTCACGAAAACGCCATAAATAATGCGTGAGCTTAATCTTCTCACTATGGAATTTTTCAGAAGGCTTAGTTTGATGAGGAATAACTTGGTTTAGGAAATTATATTATATCGCAACCTCACTATTCCCAGAGCGCACTCGCGACAGCTCGCACGTTCACCAAACACACATAACACTATTTCTGAACTAAAACTAATACATAAAACACAGTCTGTTTTCACGTGGAGTGGAGCCACAAACCACATTACGAATAATTACGTAAAAGTGTGACTTAGTTTTCCAAAGCGAGGGGAAGTCTCAGGGAAGGGAGGACTTAGTTTACCGGGAGAAGGAGGAATTCCCCTAATGTAAGTTACGGCGAGTTAAAAGAATGATTATTAAATGTGTCTGAGTCGCACAGGGTATACACTGTGGTACGCGGGAATTCGCACTTTGAAATTGCAAAAGACTGAATGATAGATTTGCGCTGAGTTTCAGGACCAAGCTTTCCATCTGAGCAGTGGTGGCCTAATGGGAATGGCCGTGATATCCGACTTGTAGGTTGGGTGTTTGAGCCCAGAATTAAATTTCTCTTTGTGAACATTATTTCAACAATATTACTCAATACTCAATACTTTATTGCATTCCATATGTATTACAAAGATGGTATAGACATGGTAAAAGATCAATATGGACCCCGTCGGGCACAGCAAAAATTAGGAGAGAGGAAGGGGTGGCCCCCTCTTCAGTAGTATTTCAAGGCATTACATAGTATCAAAAAAAAAATAATAACAATATTACAAATGTCAAATTGGACGTATAATTATGTCTGTGTTTATAGGTATGATATATTGATTGAATAGGAATAGTAAATAAGTAATTATTATAAAATTGATTGAGGTATTTTCATTAAGATTAAATTATGTTATTAATGTTATTTATTATATTTGGCTTTTGTAAGCACCTATTTCAAGCAATTTACCCATTTTATTATATATATTTCGTAATTTTTGGTGGAAAATTGAGGGATTTTTTTTATTTTGCATTCGATTTGTCATTAAAAAACTCCTTAACTGAGTAATATGACTTGGATTCAAGAAATTGTTTCACTTTATTAATAAATATATTTGTTTTGTTTATTTCTCTAATATCATTTGGCAGTTTGTTATAAATTTTTATGGACATTACTAAAGGGCTGGTTGAGTGCATTTTAAGTCGGGATTGAGGTATGTTTATTTTGTTTTTGTTGTGTCTAAAATTGAATCTTGTTTGTGTTTCTTCGCAAGTTGTGTAAAAATCTGGATGTTTTCTGACAAATTTACATAATTCTAGGATGTATAAGCAGGGAAGCGTGAGTATTTTGTGTTTTCGGAAGTGTGGTTTGCAGCTATCCATTTGATCTATATTGGTTATAATTCGAATTAACTTTTTTTGTAAAATAAATATGGTTTGTGAATCTGTACTGTTACCCCACAGCATGACCCCATAGCTAAGCCACGCCTGGGCATATGCATAGTAGGTGACAAATGCAGTCTGCAGGTTTGTAGTTCTTTTAATTTCGCGCAAGGCATATGCAAATTTTGATAGTTTGGTTCTTATTTTCTGTATATGGGATTTCCAGTTTAAGTGGGTGTCTATAGACAAACCGAGAAGGGTAAATTCGCTTACCTGTTCAAGTTCTGCATTATTAAAAGTAAAATTTATTTTTAATGGGGGTTTTTGATGGGGATGAAAAGTAATTAATTTTGTTTTTGTGTAGTTAATTTCTAGATTATGGTTATCCATCCAGTTTACAGCTGTTGAGAGAAGGGAGTTCAATTTGGTGTTTATATTGTCATCGCTCTGACATGAGGTGAGCAGAGAGATATCGTCCGCAAATAGAACACATGGTCCATTTATAATTTTAGGAAGGTCATTTATGTAGATAAGAAACAACAAGCAGCCTATTACACTCCCTTGGGGAATTGCCGCGTTAACTACTCTACTGTCAGATCTCATTTTAATTATTTCATTTGTGTTCTTATCAAAATATTCGATTTCTACCAGTTGTACCCTATCCTTTAGATATGATGCAAGCCATTCGTGAGCTTTTCCTCGTATGCCTATTCCATGTAACTTGTTCAGTAGTATTTTAAATTGCACCTTATCATAGGCTTTGGTCATATCGAGCAGCATACCTATGGCATAGTTTTTATTATTAATAGTAGTTAGAGCCTCTTGTACGTATTTATAGACTGCTAACGTTGTAGATCTGTTTTTACGGAAACCGTTTTGGCAGTCGTCAAGTATTTTATATTTTCACAAAAAGAGTATATGCGGTCACACATTGCCTTTTCAAAGATTTTAGACGCAGTTGGTAACAGCGATAATTGTTAGGGTCGGTTTTAGAGTTTTTCTTGTGTATGGGTTTTATCAGTGCATTTTTAAGTTGTTTGGAAAAGGTTCCTTCTTCGAAACTCTCAAATCGGTAAAGGAAAACATCGAAGAAACAGGCATGTACTAGGACCAAACAAATTATGACATGAGTACACCCACCATTCCGTACCAAACGTGCGTCGTGGGTTAAAAATTTTACAAACCACCCATGGTCTCACATAGGAGGCCTATTGCCGAGCAGTGGCAACATTATTTGAGTATACTAAAAGCTGGCCTTTCGTCGCTCCCAAAAGCGAATTGTAAACACATTTAGAATAATATTTGTATATGCTGCGATGAATTCTGCAAAGTAATAATGCCTGTGAGCACCGAGCTTGTCAATGAGCTCAATGATTAGACAGAGTAGAGCATTCGTTCTATTCCTGAAATTCAGACAGATGGTGACGTCTGTGACATGTCAGCCATTGAAATGTGTTACCCATGCGCGCGTGATTGTACCCACACTGACGTGCTGATGTTCACTTGTTAATGTCCCTTTGATATTACTGTTGCGTGCGTGCCATAGAGCACAAAATAACCCACTTCTATGATAGTATTGTGCTAAAGGCACAATTATTGTGATGGATGCAAAGCAAAGCCGTCGTCAGTTTCTATACATCATGTCATGCGTGAAAACCCCAAGGCATTGATCATCGCGACGGCAATGTGAGAGATGCCATTGCTAATGAGTTTCAGCTGTAAAGGTTATAGTCGGCATTGTTACGGGCCGTCAATTTTTATGAATAAAAAGGCGTATTTTTTTTCATAAAAAGAAGTCGCGCAAGGACTGTTTCTCCCCCTAAGTGGGCTTATATCTTCAATAAAAACACACTACAAACATTGTTGCATGATATTTTCTCAGTCGTGAATCAATGTTTTCCCTCAGCACAATTGAGACAAGTTGTCTCACGATCACAATGCTTGTCGTCGTTCAATTCCTCACTACACTGATACGCGATGTTCGCACAAACGTAAAATACGCCGAGATTGTCAACACAATTTGTTCCGCTCAGTAGGTAAATAAGGCGTATGTTGTATGTTGGTAATAGTTTTTCTTTGTCGTGCATGATTCGCTACGACTGCATTTATAAGTCCACTGTCTATATCTACATTAAAATGGATTTTGAAAGTGATGTTAAAACGTATTGTCTAAATATTGCACCTACCACTATATTTAATTTAATTTCTGCTTGTATCCTGGGTGGTTTTACAAACATTTAAAATCACATACATAATTCTAGTACAATTAGTAAATAACATAGAAAATAAAGTTCTACATCCGTTATCGACTACTCTATCCCTAAACTCACCTGAGATTTAACTTCGAATTTTCTAGCTAGCAGAAGAGGTGATAGTCTTGGCTTTCGCATATAAATGATCGCTAATTAGCTTATAACAACACCACTGAAAAGCACATAACGAATGGTCATGATTCTCGTAAAACAAACATGGCCAGCCTGTCATTAGACCCTCCGTTAAGTGAACCACTATTCTATTTGTGAAAAACAAAAGGCTAAAGCAACAGCCAGATAAATAACTATTTGAACCCTGGTCACACTGAAAGCGGGACTCGAGCTGGCAGGCGGGCATCTAAATACAAACAGCGGTACACGACAATTAGGTACTACAAAATGTGCTAAGAACTTGGCGTGAAGCAGTTGGAGTTGTTTTCATTCGATCTTTGTTCCTACGAGTCTGATAAGGAGGTGAAGAGCTCATCGGGAATAAAAAGAGAAGTCTTCACAAGGGGTGCCACATGCTTATCCAGTAATTGGGTTTATTTATTTATTAAAACTTCATGCAACATACAGGTACATAGGCGGGCTTAATGCCTGAGGCAAACAGGACGGTGGAGAGATAACATGGCAGGTGCATAAAAAACATAAATCATTATTGAAGTAAAATTTATCAAAAATATACATAGAGTCTCTCCACGTACAATATCGGAATGCCGCTGCTTCCGGTTATACTGGAATCCAACCGAAGAATAGGTAGATAGTGATTATTTAGAAATATGTAACGGAGACATAAAATCGCTTCAGCCTTCTGTGTAGCCATGACCTTATTTTCCGTAGTAACGTCTGTTTGTGTGCTTGCCAAATTCCAAATATAGCTTTTAAAAGTTTTCTGAACAAAAACTGTTCTACTTAAAACTGCGGGGCGAACATTTTTGCGGTCAACATTCATAAATTGTTATTGTTTTTGTTGATCTTGTTCTGAAATTATCTTAGAGTACACAGATGGAAATAATGCTTTTGGACGTCAAAACAATGTTGAAGCAATTCAGTGGGTTAAATATCAGACTGCATAAAACTGTATTTTTTTATAGTAAAATCTTTAGTCGATTTGAAGAAATAGTGAACCCTAAACTAGAGACCGATGTTTCAGTTAACTATTAGATTTCCTCACTAACGTACGTAACGTATGATGACGAATGTTAATAGTCTAGTCATTGTTATAAAATCAATTCAAAGCATATTCTTTTATATATATTTTGATAGTAACAAACTGTGATTCTGATCACCGATCTATATTCCAAACAATTGTTCCGTGACAGTCATGGAGGCAATATTAACGTTCTCACTGCTGAGACACAGACCTTCTCTCTAAGAGACGAAATGTGCCGTAATCCACTAAACGAGCCTAGTGCGAATTCGTGATGCTGATTGATGTCACACATCTTCGAATTTTTTGTTCATAGGAACGTCCTGGGTTTGAACATCCTGCGACTCGTGAGACGGGGCCGACCTTTTGATTTCAACGATAAATTCTTACGCCTCATTTAATCGCCTATCGCTAAAAACTGTCCTCTGCCCGCAGACACAACGACCTCCCGTGGAACATCAGGAAGTTCCTGCGCAACCAGATCAACGACTTCGAGTTGAACACTGACCTGACCGTAGTGGAGCCCTGGTCCATCTCCAAGTACTCGCACACGGACCTACCCAGGCTGAAGACGGGCATGGTGGGCGCTCAGGTAAGTCTCGTGATTAAAAGCTAACATTTTTTCTCGTGCTCGCCTCTCGTGCTTGAGGTCGTGGTTTCAAATCCGGGAAAATGTGATTTTTTCAAATTTATTTCATTTTCGAAAAGTTCGAAATTGCCAAACCGACATAAGCAAGCGTGGTGACCAATGCTCATGCCTTCTCTGTATGAGAAGAGGAGTTTGCCCTGCAGTGGGACAGTTACAGGCTGGTATTATTTTGGTTGATCAAAGGAGAAGCAAAGGACTGGTCGATGTGGCGACGTTTGGGGAGGTCTTATGTCCAGCAAGGGACTGCAGTGGTGATGATGATTTCTGGTCTGCCAGTCTTCGAATAAAAGCGTCCCTCTACAGCAGTCCGAGCCTAAACTTCGCATCCGTAATATGCTCGATGTCTTTACTAATACTATACTCGAGTAGCTTTGGTTCTCAAACTGAAATGTTTATTTAGCCTAAACTCACCTTTACAGAAAAACATCAAAAATATGAAGTGTTAAAAAATTCAGCAGTAGTTATTAAATTGCTTTAGTGATGGATGGTGTGACGCAATTTGTTCCGTATTTGTCGCTCGTTGATCACAGAGCAACATATTTGACGGACACCGATTGGCGTACAAATATGGGCATGAAGGCTTGGGTCGGCCAAAGTGGTTTTGGGTTGGAATTTCATTTTATTAAAGGCAATAACTTAAAACTAAGTTAACTTTTATGTATAACTTACAAAATATGGGTGTACTTATAGGTGCACTACTGCCTTACCCTTCAGGGAGCACATGCGTGATGTTACGTACGTATATTTGAATTTTCGACCAAAACGGAGAACTTATGAATGAACCATAAGGTTCCAAACGACCCCTTTAATGGTCAATCGTATAATATTAATATCAGGACCGTAACCACGGCTTTAGCAGCCGGATCGGTATTCACAGATTGTTGTTATGGCTGCCCGGCCAGTAGTTACGTATCCTCTGTAATCGCCTTTTACGATACCCATAAATGGTGATGGTGGCCAGTTAA
This sequence comes from Orthosia cruda, assembly GCA_964057195.1. Lineage (NCBI taxonomy): Eukaryota > Metazoa > Arthropoda > Insecta > Lepidoptera > Noctuidae > Orthosia > Orthosia cruda. Next base: position 73,434,738 of record OZ059825.1, on the reverse strand, counting down.
ATGTTTATTTATTTTAATAGTGAACCCTAATAGAGATGGAGTTGGTAATGGATAAAAGTAATAAGTATTATGTTCTTCAAATGTGGAATGGAGGCAGAAGACTTATGGAAGTTATAGGTTTGGTCTCTTGATCGGATCACACAACGCTGCGGTATGCGGTGCCGGCCACATATGTATGAAAACGACTAGAATAGTCTTTTATTCCGTCGCAATATGCTTCAACGGTGATGAGGATCATGTGACAAGCACTACATGCTGCAGCGTTGTGCGTTCCGAACTTGACGGAACAGATTATTTCCTCTTATCAAGACTTAGATCTATTATCTGATTGATAGGCTCTTAAAAGACAAAAAGAAAATCATTTAAGCATTACCTACTTACAGACAAGAAACTTTCCATTGAACAACTTTGATTCACGCAACACTCCATTCAAGCCGAACTTTCCCGTATAAAATACTACGCACAGATCTTAATAATTATAACGGACATCGGTCCGTACCGAAATCTTCGGCATAAGTTCCTTTGTATTTGGACCACTCTGACCTTGGGAACATTCGAGAGCGTTAGGGAACTAATTACTTAGATATTAACTTGGCCGCTATAGTTTGATTTGGAAACTAATTGCTGGGCTCGATAGTTTCCTATTGAGTGCTTCACACTTCTATAGATATTTGTGGCGAAAGGTTCACTTTATTGAATTTCTGTCTAGTATTATAAGGACCTGAACGAATGACGTTTTGTCTTGTGCTGTCGACACGCGTATTAGCGCTACAAACGTAGTAACCGTTGCGCCGTCTACAAGCATTGGATGGGACGACTGTGCAAAAACATCGTGCGTAGCCATCATTACGTTACCGATGATGAATGATTACTATATTGGGTGGCATGTGTAGTAACAACAGATTGCCAATCCGCGTCTTAGAATGTAGAGTAATTCCAAAATGAACTCGAACAAATGGATAAGAGTGCAAGGTATACATAGACATGACTCGGAGTTGATGAACAGAGTAGTCACGTGCTTATCTATACTAATATTATAAAGAGGTACAGTTTGTGAGTTTGTGACGATGTAAGGGGGTAATCGCTGGATCTACTAAACCAATTTTAAAAATTCTTTCACCACTAGAAAGCTACATTATTCCTGAGTGTCATAGGCGATTAAATATTTAAAAAATAAAATTGAGATCCTTATGAAAATTGCAATAATGTAACCCAAGGTAGCAAAATGTTGCCTATAAAATTCATTCTTTGACGTGCGCTGAGAAAACTATTGATGATAGATAAACAATATTAGGTACTATTAGGTAGGTAGGTAGGTAGGGTTAGGTAGGTAGGGTAGGTAGGGTAGGCAAGGTAAGTAGTGTAGGCAGGGTAGGCAGGGTAGGCAGGGTAGGCAGGGTAGGCAGGGTAGGCAGGGTAGGCAGGGTAGGCAGGGTAGGCAGGGTAGGCAGGGTAGGCAGGGTAGGCAGTGTAGGCAGAGTAGGCAGGGTAGGCAGGGTAGGCAGGGTAGGCGCGGTAGGTACTATTAGGCAGGGTAGGCAGGGTAGGCAGGGTAGCGCGGGTAGGCAGTGTAGGCAGAGTAGGTAGAGTAGGCAGGTTAGGCAGGTTAGGCAGGTTAGGCAGGTTAGGCAGGTTAGGCAGGTTAGGCAGGTTAGGCATGGTAGGCAGGGTAGCCACTTGACGGGAGCGAAGCCCCGGGGGTCAGCTAGTCTTCTGATAATTATGACTGGATATTGATATCAATAATTGATCAGATCTGTTTAGAAATTTAATTACAATCTATTCTCTAAAACTTCACTCATTGGATAACGCAGTGGCTATTAAGACACTATTTTTGTCAGGTTGCTCTTTTTTGCCTGCAAAAACCCAAAATCAGATTAGCAGAATAAATGTGCCAACCACAGTCAATATCTAAAAAAATAACCCTTTAAAATTCTACGGCCATAATAAATTGTACCCAATAACTCTTTGGTAGGCAGCAAAAATATTTATTGCTGGCATAAATTCAAATTAGACCCCAGTTTGCGACTGTGGGTGCAAAAACACCGATTGCCGCAAAGGAGGGGTTTGTACCCTCGGTGTACACCTACATAATTAATAACGCAAAATAATAGGACATGCGTACGTCTCTCATCCGTAGAATTTAAATTTTAGCCTTTGGTATGAAACCATAGCCATTACATGTTCAATTATTAAAAAAATAACGATAAACATGATTTGTAGCCCAGGAAGTACAGACATTTGCTGCGAAAAAATCTTTGTTAAATAATTTCTCCGGTATTATGTTCATTGTGGTAGTAGTAATGTTGCCTCAAAAGTCCATAAAAATGCCATCAAGCAAAAAAAGAGCAAGTTTATTCCTTGTTCAATTGTGAACAAAAACAGTTGTGAAACAAATGTAAACAAATATGCATTAGTTTTCGATATATGAGTCAAAATAAATATATCTTGTGCTTATTTTTTGTACTGAATTTATGCGTATGGTAATTTAGGCTAGTTAAATTAAGTATTTATGCTCAAAAGAATCGTGTAACATTCAAATTGACTTTTCTGGTACGTTTTCGTGTTTTGACAGTAAAGCAGGAAACAAATTATCGGACGCGGCTGACGGACGCGACTGACAGCCGCGACTTATAGTGAATCTGGGTAATAAATGTACATTACATTGTGCAAACTATCGGACGTAAGTCGCGGACGTGACCTTGGGCGTTCGGATGTCCGAAAGAGATCTGGCTCGCTGGATGTTTGTGTCAGCCGAGAACGTCAGCGGACGGTGTGCACACTTATCAGTCGCGGCTGTAAGTCACGTCCGTCTGCCGCGTCCGATAATTTGTTCCCAGCTTAATATTATCAATTTTTGGTACTTAAAATACGTAAAACAGAAAGTTAACGGTACTGAAACATAACTCATAGCATTATTATTCACTGACATTACTAAAGGAAAAACGAAACAGTTTGTACAATTGAACGAGGAATAAACATAACCTGAGCACAAAATTCAGTAAAATCAAAATTTTACGAGAATTAAGCAAAAAACTCACTTTTGGGCCCTTTGAGAACCCATATTTTTGTTGCTTTTTGGTATTTTTATGGACTTTTGAGGCAACATTACTACTTCCTTATTGAAAAATGCCGGTGGAATTACTTAATTAGGTTTTTTTTTCGCTGATTGTCCTCATTATTTTATTACAGTTATTTTCGCTCCAAATAAATGTTTTAAAGAATCTACTAATCAGTGCTTAAACTTATTAAAATTATGGTTTAAAGGTTTTTAATAAGGTCCATGAATGTTTTTGAATGTCCAGCTCGAGTATGTTGGGTTTGCCTGATCAGCTTTGAACATAAACAGAGCAGTCACTTGAACATAAACCGAGGTTAACTTGAAAGGCGACCGCGAGCCGCGAGACGCAACGTTGGAAGGCCTCTCTCCTGGGGAATCCGCTGTATGCGAGACGCACAAGACCGATCAGTGTGGCAACACTTGTGGGAGGCCTATGTCCAGCAGTGGACGTCTTTCGGCTGATGATGATGCAATCTCTTAGAATGCTTAGGTGCAACATTTTGACCAGATAAGCGAACACGATTAAAAGAACTTGACTATTATAATTTGTTGGCACCAAGTTTCTTCAAACTATTCAATATTTACAATCAAATTGATGTAGCAGATTTATGTGCTTGTATCAGACTAACATGCAGTTCAGTGGTATAGTGACCGAAGCACAGCACGATCGCTAAGCGATTCTCACTCCACACAATATTTCACCACAACAGGTGCTCACGTCTTACCGAAGGGGAAACTTAAAATATTAGCTGGGAGCGGTTCTAACGTAGAATATCTACTATCTTCTTCTCCGGTTGTAGCGAAAACAGGTTGAATAGGAGATTTTTGAAAAGATGCAATTAATTAACCTATTTTATACCGATTTAAAAAAAAACGGTAGTAATCAATTTGACACGTATGTATGTAATATTGTTGGAATTGCACAATATTTACATATGTTACTTTGTATGGGCTACTGATTACACATGTGCCAAATTTCATAAGTGTGTGTGTTTGTTTGTTTGTATGTTTGTCCACGCATATCTCCGAAAGTAATCGGATCGTGATCATTATTTTTTAAAACTAAAAAGAGAGAAATAAAAGTCGGTAGTCTGTGTTGAAAATCGATAAAAACAAGAGGTACCAAAGACAGACTTCTGAAACGAAAGTTATTTTTACACTTTTTGGCGTTTTGCTTTAGAAGTCGGTAAATTTTTAGGGAAAACGTTTTTAACTAAATTAGAGATTGAATAATTAGACAATCACCCTTCTCTTTCTTTTTTCTTCTCATTATATCCCTAGTTATCCAATAACTTACAAGCTATATGCTCCATGGCTCCATGGTATATCACATAGGCCGATATGACGAACATTTTGGTTTTCAGTTTCACTTTCATCCCTTATTTAACTTTAATAGGGGATATTTTTTCAAAAACCCTGCCTTAGTGCTCACCTTCTTTGTATAAGGAATTCTTGTGTGAAATGTCATGCTGCCAAATCCAGTGGTTTTAGCCGATTGTCTGTCAGTGAACGAATTAAGAGCTTTAGATTTATTAATTACACTTCGGACCCGTCGGATGGCCTCGTCTTCGGATGGCCGTTGAGGCCCAAAAGTTCTAGAGTGGTGACCGCGTAGAAGACGCAGCGTTGGAAGGACTCTCTCTAAGTGGAGCGACGACCTGGTCAAGGCTGCGGGTGTCCGGTGGATGTCTCTCGGCTTAAATGATAATGATGATAACTTCGGACGCCCGGATTCTCACACGAATGAATTATTAACTCTCTCTCATTACTTAGGCTTGATGTTAAATTAATAGTGAAGATCCAGAAACTCATCTACCTCCATCGATTACAACACACTCCAATCCCATACATAAATATATGTATGTAGCACGGGTCTGGAATCTATCTGCCGCTGGCTGGCAGTGACACAGTGCGCTACAAGCTAGATTTGTTGCTACAAGTCGTTCCAAAAACAAGCCTGCTTCATGTGACTTTCAAAACCAACGGCCATGTTGAGCAGATCAAACTATTGTATCTATCAACCAGCCTAGCCTTTGCCCAACCATGTTGGGTTCGGATTCCAGCCTAACCGGATACAGCTGAATACCAGGTTTGTACATACAGTAATTAACCATTTGAATTGTACAACCCAGTAACTGGGCAACACGACACTCTCTCTGGCAAGACTGGTATTAGGTATTATGGCGTCTGATTACCTACAATATTGACAGACGGGACCAACAGTTTAATCTGATTTTCGAACCATGAAGCTTCGCTTAACCTTGAAGAACGTAACTCTTATTATACAACCATGCGAGCTCGTCGGAGAACTTCTACGAAATGGAAATACTCAATAGCTCCAAGACAAAATTCTACATAATCAATTCCATCCCTTGCCCCACATTAATAACGTCGGACAACGCTCAGACTAAGGTCAACGACATCAAAGCAATATACGTACCGGTGAAAAATTGTGGGTCATTGAACCGCCAGGGCCTTGGCATAAAACGCAAATATTTGTAAAACTCGTAAAGTTTTTCTTGAGAGTTCTTATCTTGAAGGGAGCGGAAGGGAACCTTTTACGAATGTTTAGGACTTCAGGTGTTTATTTTTAAGGAATGAGATATATATACAGTCAAGGGCCAAAAGTGCAGTCTTTCTCTACAGGAACTCAAACGGCTAGTTTTTGTAGAAGAAGTTAAATTATCCACAACTGATTTAATATGGTGTGAAGAAATTAAAGAATAGATTATACCTATTTATGCCTAAAAAGAATTGCCGCTGCTGTTTTCGTAGTTTGACTGCACTTTTGACCTTAATCTGTACCTAGTTTTAATTTACTATTTGTTGTACGAAAAACTATTCTATAGTGTAAGCGCAGAATAACGACGAAGAATAACGACGAAGAATATAAAATAAATGTTTTATTTAAAGTGAAAAACATGCGTTCCAACTTTGATAAACGAAACATAACGGAATAACGAAATATATGTTTGAGAAAACTCATAAATAACCTTTACCTATTTTGTATGATACTTATATCAAGCATTATTTTGTCCATCTATAAATCAAGGGCCAATCTTTTGATATGGGTTCACCACATGGGGTTTTTAATTTTGAGAACGGATGGGTTCGGAAAATCACTCTTCTTCTAAGTAAGTCCCAGATAAGAATATAATGATGCAATTTTATGTATGTAGCCATACTGATATTTGACATACATTCATTATGTTGATTTTGGAATTGGAATTTAACAAGCACCTAATCAAATAAACATTAAAGAACCTGATAACATTATTACAACTGCTACTTGCTATCTACATAATTTTATCTTCACGGCACTCAACACGCTGTTAGGAGCGCATCCTAACACTACGCCATATTATATAATCAGGCAACTTGGATTTATCCGAATCCTTTATTAAAACGACGTGTTCACACACGCTCATACAACGCACATACGACTCACATCTCGCTTTCACACCCAACACCATTCACGAATTTAAAAGAGAACCCTTTGCAACTCAGATTCAATTACGTACAATCTGTATCTCCTCATTCCATTTGCATCCCTAGTTCAAAAACGTTAAAGTTGATTTTTCTGTCACACAATTTACCTTGGGTAGGAAATGATTTGTTTTTATCCATTGTTGGGAATTTCCTTAGCGAAAGTGTTTGTGATGCCTATGGAAATCATGGATTATCATAGAAATACTTGCGCGGGTATCATTGAGCTGGATTTACAGAAGTTGGTAGTTTAAGTTACTCAAGACACTTGAAATTGCATTGAGTCATAATTACTTGTATATTTCCAAAAAGCTTTGTACTTGTATCTGATCTATCTAGGATTAGAAATCGAACCCAAACTATCCCATGGTAACTAATGTCAAGATGCAAAGGAAACTGTCGCAACCACAGAGCACGGAGACGTTTCTGTGACCATTGTTAACGACGGTAACGTCAACACTTTCTAACCAAGCCTGTTAATGAGTTTCACCGACCCATAGCAACTGACGGCCCGTGATAAGTAACCACAGATTAGGTAGAAAAGTAAAATTTAAAAAAACTCCCTACACGTTTTTATTCCATGCTACATAATTTATCTAACTAGTAGACGCGCTTCGATCGACAATCTATTGAACACGTAATTGTTAACATCGACCCTCAACTTTGGTCCATTCATTGAGTCAAAGGCTCAATTGGCTGCAAAAAAGTTGGGGATCCTTGCGAAGGTGAGACGGTACTTCACGCCTGAACAGCTGCTCAACTTGTATAAAGCGCAAGTTCGGTCATGCATGGAGTACTGCTCTCACCTCTGGGATGGATCTGCCAAATACCAGCTTGATGCACTTGAGTCGATTGACAGACGGGCCAAAAGGCTTATTGGCAACGATGCACTGGTCGCCTCAAAGCTCCAGAGCCTCGAACATCGACGCCGAGTTGCCAGCCTGTCGGTTTTTATCGGTTACATTTCGGGGAGTGCGCGACGGAACTGCACAATTTGATTCCGCCAAGCCCTTTCCATCATCGGACCACAAGACGTACGGCAATGTGCCATCGGTACATGGTGGATATCCCACCCATACGCACAAAGAGTTTTGAAAATACTTTCATTGTGCGTACAGCTAAGGAGTGGAACTCCCTGCCGGCGTCCTTGTTTCCTGATAGCTACAACCTGGGGGTCTTCAAGTCAAGAGTGAATAGGTTACTTCTAGGCAAGCGTGCTCCACCTTCGACCATATCATCGCTTAACATCAGGCGAGATAGTGGTCAAACGCGAGCCTAAAAAGAATAAAAAAAAAAAAAAAATGACACGATATCTTGCGGAAACACCCCGATACAAACAGTAATACGCCCACAACTTTTAAAAAGTTGAACCAATTTTCATCAACCATAGCTATATACGTATATATAATACTCTCGATAAAGTCACCTTTTATTATACATCAAATCAAAATCGGTTCATCCGTTTAGGAGCTATGATCCCACAGACAGATACACAAATACACAGATCAAGCTTATAACATCCCTCTTTTTCCGTCGCGAGTCAAAAATACACATACTTGTAACTTGCCATAAAAGTACAGAAGTCACATAAGTAAGCCTGTGACCGCTAAAATACAATATTAATTTCTCTGAACGTAGCTCGTAGGTACGCCGTGCTATGATTTTGTTTCAGGGAATCTGTTTGAAAACAATTTTAGTTGGCAGAAATTGCATGTTGAGGTATCTACTTTGGTCTGAAATAAAGCAGATGTATAGGCGCGTGCAAGCTTAGCCAACTAACATTGCTGTCAAGCAAAATAACAAAATACTGGCAGCAAGTCACGGTCTTTATATACCTACGCTTGATTTCACAAATATTGGGGAAACTGGGACAGACACTGGTTTGTGAATAATTGCCTCGATTTCTTTAGATAGTCGCTTGTTGAACCCAGGAATAGTCAGCAGGCCTCCATGAGTGACAATGGATTCGTAAATTTCATGACGTAGCCCTTTGTCAACTTTTAAGATCGAAGTCACAACAGCTTCCTGTATCGACAGTATATCTGACTTTTCCCCAAGCACCAGCTCTGGTTGAAAGTACATCTCACCAGCCATGAAGATCTCCTCACTCACGTCTATGATTTTACTATTTGGCATTATATACTCCTTTTTATATTTTATTTTATTTTATTTATTAGGGAAAACAAACAATTACACACTATACATGGTTAACAAATAATTGTACGAGACTACATTAGTGAGCAACTAACCACGTTATAATCATCATCTTATATAATTAAAATTGCACGAGTACGACAATACATGCACGAGTACATTATTAATAAGCCTTAGCTTAATTAAATACATAGAAATCAATATATATTATATATATTAATATATATTATAGAAAAAAAAAAGTCGTGTGGCACTCGGGGACTGCCGCGGTAAAGCTATTGCATAGCATTTATTCTAGATCCAGTCCTGGAAAATGCGTCAAAAAAATTAACTAGATCCAGTCCTGGAAAATGCGTCAAAAAAATTAAAAACGTTAAAAACTCGAAAACGTAGCGAGCCAAACCCGCATTTATTTACGATTAATAAAACTCTAAAAAACAAAACAAAAATACCCTTATTCACATTGAAATAAGGTCGCTTTTCTTTGACAAGCAAAAGTGACCCTTATTCTCATTAGCATAAGGTCCACATTGTCACAGAAACAGCTCAGAGAGACCGATAAAAGGCAAAAAAATTACGACCAACAAAAATTTTAAAACCCTCATATCTCAGAAACGGTTGGAGTTAGCGCATTTCTGACAAAAAATTTGCCCCCATGCCCTCGCTACTTCATCCAGGAGAACAAGATAGGATTTACCCCACCCCCCCTTAACCGTTTACCTCCCCCAGCAAAAAAAATTTTCATTTTAAAAATACCAACACGGAAATCGAAAACACGTGCAAGAAACCTCCCAAATCTAATGTTGAGAATAGGGTGTTATAATTCTTTGCTAAACGACGCAAAGGTGCGCGGGCCCCTGCGTTTGTGCGACACGAGGAGACAGCAAACAGCGGGCGACCGCGCACCTCGCGTCTTGTGATAGTCCTAGGTACTGGGTCATATTCAAAATAATTGTAAGTTACGGATAGGAAACAAATATGAATATTATTTTATTGTAACAGAAAAATAACAGAAAGGAATGATTAGGGCAAGTTTAAATAGCATACATTTGTAAAATAAATAATTAACATTGATCTAATTGAAACACCTGGGATAGTAGAATACCATCATCACTATCACTACCTATACATACTTCAAATAAAAAGAAAAAAAAAGTTTTGGCTAACCTGCGGTGCAGTAAGTTGAATAATATTTTATTATCATTAATTCATATATGACACTATGTGAATAACGCCTAATCATTCATATCTGTTACGTAACAGAAAAAAGTGATGGATAAAATAACGTATATGAATTAATTGCACGTGTCTAACCTACAAATCTATTTATTTCCACATTGATTTAAATGTTATACGAATATTTTATATTTATAACAATTAGCACAATACAGTTATTTCCTAGTATGGGTAATAAAACAGTAAACTTACTTACCGCTATTTTAAACGTCTCACATTAAATATTTACTTTTAAAAGTCTAATTTTCTTCGACAACGAAACGAGCTGAGAAACTATATTGAACAAAATGGCCGATCATTTGTTTTTACGTCGTGTAGTGACAGGTAGTGGACTAATTTTGCCAGTATATCAAATTTCTTTATTACCATGGAAATAATGTTAAAATAGCATAACAGAGAAGAATAACAGATATGTGTAAAATCAGGAGACTCATTAATAAATTAAATTTGAAGAACAATAAATAGTATTTTATATTTTGTTTAGTGAAGTGTTGAAAGTTTAAACAGTATTCTCTGAATATAGTTTTTTTTTTAACCTTTGTGTAATAGTTAATAATTAATTTTTTTTTTTTAGTTAACAGTCAAAGACGTGGACATTGAGTACTTGTATGAAACGGAATCTACGCAATGTTTGGTTTCATTTTTTTTTAATGAATTGTTTAGCTATATCAAATTTTTCGTTGTTTTTTATTAAATTCAAATAAACATTTAATCTGTTTGTTTATGAAATTCTAGTCAGTTGTATCTCGTTATAAAAATAATCGGGTTGGACACTATGACAGTATAATTATTACAATTATTTTGAATATGACCCTACTTTATAACACAATCTGTTCGCTAAATCTGAACAATCATATTTGTTATTACACAGGTCATAAAGAAACATGCTTTCCAAAAAGGTATATGCAGTTCCAGAGATCGTTGAGAATAGCCTCGTCATCGCGACCAAGATCAATACCTCGCTGTTCCAGACTTTCTTTCGTCCAGTTCTTTATTTAATTTCCAGCGATATTGGTGATCATAAGCATAGCGGATGCAGCCTCCTTCGTAAATTGGATTAATTTCTGTGATTTCTTCACCCACGTCTACAGAGAGTCCTGTCGTGTACCCTAACCCAAACAGAGCTAAGAAACTTTGTGGTTTCACGCACATGCCAGGAGCGTTCAGAGTTTCGAAGAAAATCTCGCACCTTTTATTCAAGAATGATAAAGAACAAAAGTGTTATTGTATCTACATTATCTGAGTTTGTTTTCCAAGTTTGACTGTCGAACTTTGTCATGAGTGGCATTTAGTTTGTCTTGAAAATAACTGAAATTCTGGACTTAAAAAAAACTTGTTCAAAGTTAGTTAAGTTAGTAAGTATCAAAGTTATAAATACTACCGAAATAGAATATGATTTTCAAATAGAGGATGCAGTGCCCCAATAAATCTGGCACGCTACCTGCCGGTAACAATGTTAGCATTAAGCGTGGCAGTTGTTCGCCGTCCATGACATGAGTTAGTCAGATAACGAGACGATCAGAGTCGTTAGATAACGAGACGATTACCGGCGACAATGCACTCGATGTGCCAGTGACAGTATCAACAGACAAACCATCATATATCGGGGATATCGAAGCCAGGACATATAAATTACTTTAAGTTTGTCTGCTGAAATGTTTCCAAACTGAAATGTATTGTAAACAAGCATTTGAAAATGTATACATGAATGCAATTAGGTTCTAGATTGGGCATAATAAAATGTTAAAAATATATTAAGATTTCATAAAGTTTATTCATTAACATAGAAAATATGCAAAACACTTACCTAGAAAACAACATAAATAAACATAATATCAAATTGACCTAATCAATTAATTTATAGTAATAAAAATTATGAATTAAAAGTAAAAATATTTAAAAGAAAAATATAAACAAAAAAAAAAAGGTTTTATTAGATAACACAATATTAAAATCCTTATACATTGACTAGCATATTTAAAACCTGTTCCCTACGATCCTCTCTCCATGTTCTTCAAACTGTTTCTTGTTCACCCAAGCTTTCCTAGCCTCTACTATACCTGCGAAAACAGAACCTCCTAACCACGCCAGCGCGTACGACTCCGAACGGTTTTTTATCTTTATGGGTCTGTGAATAGTTGCCTCAAGCTCCCGAGATAAACGCTTGTTCAACTCTCGCATGGTCGCCATTCCTCCATGAGTGACAATACCTGCATACATCTCAGGTTGCAGTCCTGTATCACATTTTAACACTGCTGTCCCAATAGCTTCTTGTAAAGACAGTTCATCTGTCTTCTTCCCCAACACTTTTGCCGGTTGGAAGTACATCTCGCCAGCTATGTGAATTTCCTCGTTCACATCTATTTCTTCACAACTTGGCAGTTTGTAGTTCTTCAGATATTCGTTCCTTGGTATTGTGCGATTTTTAGTGACGTAAAGATTCTTTCTCAACAAGTTTTCAATGATATCATGAGCGTGATGCCCAAGGCACAGCCCGCGCCTTTCGAAGCTGACTTTCATGAAGTCCAACAGGTCATGACCAGCTATTTTAGTCTCCATGTTGGCATAGCTAATGGCGCCGCCTTCGTACACTGGATGTATCTCTGTGATGTGGAAGCCGAGGTCTGTAGTGAATCCTGACCCAAACAGAGCTAACACACTTTGTGGTTTCACGCATGATGAAGGAGCGTTCAGAGTTTAAAAGATAATCTCGCAGCATTTAGTTCTGTTACAAAATATACTGTTTTTAATGTAATATTATCTATATATATAAAAGCGAAAGGTGACTGACTGACTCACTGACTGACTGACTGATCAATCAACGCACAGCCAAAACTGCTACGCCTAGAAGCATGAAATTTGGCAGAAAGGTTCCTCAAGTTACGTAAGTGTGCACTAAGAAAGGATTTTTGGAAATTCCACCCCCAAGGGGGTAAAAAGGGGGTTGAAATTTTGTATGAAAAATCTAATTCCTTCGGCCAAAATTCTTGAAACTTAGTTAAAATATTATTATTTGTAAATGATAAAGATTAACATTATTAGTATTTCGAAACTACCCCAAAATAATGATTAAGGGGGTGTTGAAGTTTGTATGAAAAAATCTGATTTCTTGGGTCAATAAACATGAAACTTGACATAAATACCAAACTAAATAAACAATAAAGAATTTCATTGTTAGTTTTCGAAACTACCCCCAAAGCATGATTTAGGGGATGTTATTTTTTTTGAAGAATCTTATATCTTGGGTTAATAAAACAAGAATTTTGACATAAATACTAACCTCAATAAACAATAAAGTTTATCATTATTAGTCTTTTGAAACAACCCCCAAAGTCGATTTAGGGGGTGTTGAAGTTTGTATGGAAAAATCTGATTTCTTGGGTCAATAAACTTGAAGTTTGCTACAAATACTAACTTATATGAATAATAAAGATTGTTATTGTTATTATTTGAAACTACCCCCAAAAGATGATTTAGGGGATGTTATTTTTTTGCAGAATCTTATGTCTTCGGTTAATTGCATGAAACTTGATATAAACACCAACCTCAATAAACAATAGAGGTTGAAACAACCCCCAAAGTCGAAATAGGGAGTGTTGAAGTTTGTATGGAAGAATCTGATTTTTTGAGTAAATAAACATGAAACTTGACATAAATACCAACCTAAATAAACAATAAAGGTTGTCATTATTCGATTAAGGGGTGTTAAATCTTTTTTGAAGAATCTTATTACTTCAGTTAATAAACATGAAACTTGACATAAACAATAAAGGCTTTCATTTTTAGTTTTTCGAAACAACCCCCAAAAGATGATTTAGGGTATGTTAATTGTTTTGCAGAATCTTAGGCATGGCACGCACTGCGATTTTTTTTCCGCGCATTCTGTGTCCTATGGAAATGTATGAAGCTGCACGCACTGCGGAAAAAAAAATCGCGCCCAAATAGTACTAAAAAATTCGCGCGGAAAAAAATTCGCGCGAATGAAAATCGCTGTGCGTGCTATGCCTTATATCTTCGGTTAATAAGCATGAAACTTGACATAAACACCAACCTCAATAAACAATAAAGGTTTCGTTATTCGTTTTTTGCAACTACCCTCAAAAGACGATTTAGGGGGTATTACAGTGTTTTTGAAGAATCTTATTTATTGGGTTAATTCATTTGAAAGTTGACATAAATACCATCCTAAGTAAACAATAAAGGTTGTCTTTATTAATTTTTCGAAACTATGTCCAAATGATGATTTAGGGGGTGTTGAAGTTTGTATGGAAGAATCTGATATCTTGGGTAAATAAACATGAAACTTGACATAAATACCAACCTAAATAAACAATAAAGGTTGTCATTATTAGTTTTAAATACGGTTAAGGGGGTGTTAAAGTTTTTTTGAAGAATCTTAATTCTTCAAAAAAATAAATTTGATACTTGGCGCAAATACCAACATAAGGATACAATAAAGGTTGTCATTATAAGTTTTTCAAAACTAACTCAAGCTAAGAATCTTACTGGACAGGGTTTCGTTTTTGACGTGGGGTTCTAGGGAAGCACTAAGGCGCAATTTTGCGGCCATTCAACCTTTAAGGAGCTGAAAAGGGTAAAAATTTGTTTGTATGTAAAATCAAATTCCTTGGGGATAAGGTTGATACTCAAAATTTACATAAAACATTTTTAAAACTTTCTCCCAGATAGGGTTTGGGGTTTTAAAGTTTTTTTTGAGGAATCTCACTGCACTATCTGACTAACATAAACGATAAATAAAAAAGAGAAGAAAAGAGTGAATAGCTTATTTAGGTTTTTCAAAACTCGACCCCCAACGGGGCAAAAAGGGGTTGAAAGTTTTTAGGGGAGGATTTTACTTTGTGGCGGTAACCTAAACTTTATTATTCTTTAAGTCAAATAACGAATCGTCCCAATCCAATAAACCCTGTATATCTACGATACCCATTTTTTATTGTTTTAATAATAGCTAATCTTTGGTTTCCTTCACTAACTGCATATAAGAATATAATTTATAGCATAAACGAAATCACGCGAACGAAGTCGCGGGCAGAGTGCTAGTAATTTCATAAAATACTTCTATACATAGTGTCGTGGTGACTCAGTGGGTAAAGGCCTCGCCTCTTGTGATTGATGTCATGAGTTCAAATCCGGGCAAGTACCAATGTAACTTTTTCAAATTTATAGGTATTTTCAAAATTTTCTTGGTCATCCCTGCAACGGTGAAGGAAAACTTCTTCACTGTTGTCATTGATACCCAAATCGTGAGGAAACCTGGACTTATAGATTCTGGAGAATCTGATTTTGGCACCCGCATTGAGCAACCATGGCAATCAATGCTCGTACCTTCTCTGTATGAGAAGAGGTCTTGCCCCGCAGTGGGACAGTTACAGGCTGGTATTATTATTATAATTTAATCATATCAGTTGTGTACATGCAGTAAAAGCATAAAATGTTATGCACAGTTAAGGGTCAAAAGTGCAGTCGTACTGTAGGTACCAAAATTAGAATATCTCCTTCTTTTCTACCTAAAGTTTTTGTAGAAAAAGATTAATCATCCACGACTAGTTTAACCCTACTTTTACTATTATTATAAACGTGAAAATTTGAGAGAATTGATGGATGGATGGATGGATGTTTGGTACGATTTCACGTACTGATTTTGATGAAACTTTACAGAAATATAGCTTATACAACATAATAACACAGACTTATAATTCATAAAGATATTTGGAAAAGTACTAATACAACGTGTGTGGAGCCGCGGGCGGCAGCTAAACGGTATTATAATACGATACTTAGATTCTGTGCTATAGATTAAATCAAAAGTCAGCCATTGACCGTTTTCAAAAATAAACTTTAGGCCTTTAGTTTTGGTAGAGTGCGACTGCATTTTTAACCTTGACGTACATTTATGTCTTTATCTTTCGTAGTAATCGTTCATAGTAATCAAAACAAATAAACAAAAATGTCATACTTAATTACGATAATTATGATCCATTGACTTATTTCACTTTACACTTTCGTTTCGGTTGAATTTGAAACTGTGAGCTACAGCTTATACAGGACAAACGCGTCAAATTATAGATAACTTAAAAAAAAACATACAAATATTTTTAATACACGTAATATTGTTTGCAGTTGAACTTGCATTTGATCCTTAAAAAAAAGAAATGGTATTTTTTATTAAGGCTCGCGTTTGAACACTATCTCACCTGATGGTAAGCGATAATGTGGTCGACGATGAAGCACGATTGCCTAGAAATAACCTATTCACTATTGACTTATATACTTCTAGGTTGTAGCAGTCGGAAAACATAGGGCACTCCTTAGCTGTACGCATAATGAAACTATTTCCAAAAAGTTTAGTGCTTATGGGTGGGTCCACAATGTACAGACGGCGCATTGCCGCACGTCTTGTAGTCCGTCTTGTGGTCATCTCCGTATTCCTAACTACCTGAAGTGCATTAACTTATTCTTCGTCATATCGATGATTCCAAAATTAAATACGTTTTGTCCAGCATTCAGCCACATCAACACGCTGTTGTTTGTGTATAGAGCATTTGTAAAGAAATAAGACTTAACAAGTATAAAAGCAACTTGAACTTTAAATAATGGAAGATAAACATTATGATGTTGGCACCCTTGCCTGAGACCGTAATCTATCTCTCTAGCAGCGACATTAGTATTCCGAAAGCATGCCAGTTAATTCCGGATGGATACGGCCGGGATTCGAACCCGAGATCAGGGCTGGGTCGGGTTTAGTATTGGTCTATGATTGATTACTATGAGGAATGGTCTGCCTCGTTGATGACAATGGCGAGTATGTACTATGTCTGTGGTCAAACGCGAGCCTATAGGTTATAAAAAAAAAACATTATATTAGGGTATCTGCATAGAAGCAAAATCTCTAATAATATATAACTACAATTTTAGTAGCGTTTAAATATTGTCATTGGTAAAGGTGTAAGCTCGCAGGTGGTGAAAATGTATCTGTTTTTAACATTGTGGTCTGTATTTTGTTTGTTTTTTGACTGTCTGTCATATACATTTTTTTTATCTCTTCAAGATTGCCTTGTTCCTTAAGTTGGCCTTCACTTGCAAGACAAAACCGATAGTATTTTACCTATGGAATAGTCAGGTCTTTTAAAACATTGGTCTAAATGAAAAACAAGTACATTAAACGTAAAATCAGTCAATGTGTCAAGCCTCTTCCCAATGATGTAGAGTAGGCTGTCAGCATAACCGGATGCAGTTAAATACCTACCAGTATTTTACACGGACTGAGTGTCTGCGTGACCTCCAAAGCCCAGTAACCGAATAACACGATACCTCTTGGCACGACTGGTTCTCAAATTGTGTGTCTTTTGACTACCCGTGACGCCTGTCAAAATATACGTACAAATGATAACGGGCTAAACGTGCTTCCCGAAGAAGGGTCGCGGTATGTTACTGATGGTCACCAACCACGGATTGACCTCTGCAAGCGTTGCTTAACCTTGTGGTTCGATTCATGCGACTGTTATTTTCGAACCACGAGGTCAAAAAACGTAGCTTTGTATACAGAATTGATAAACAAATATAAATTTCCACCGCTTTTTATAAGATTGAATTCTCTTCTCAAACTCACATCAACGCATTGAAGCCCAAGTTATTAAATAATCTTCCATTGTCACATGCTTTTCAGTACCAATCCTGACATAATGCGCCGACAGCTTAACAACGAAATATATTGGAGCTCACAAAAGCGATCAGAATTATAAGAAGATCGATCGACGAACAATGAACATTTCGTTTTGGTCGATGGAGAGGAGGACCGAACCTCGTGCTGTTAGTAAATAGTATCGTTGTGTATTCTGTATTGTGAAGCTCTTGTCAAAATCTTTAATTGATGACTAATACTTTTTAGAGCTAATTTAACCAGAAGCTCAGGGTTTATCACTGAAACACTTAACGTTTTGGGAATAATTGCATTGTGCGTACACTAAGGATCCAAATTCCCTGCCGGAGTCTGTATATATGATGTAGTCGACGATTTTAGCTATACTAATGTAGATTTCTGACTTTGATGTAGACTGATGTAGATGTAAATTTTAGTTATACTGATGTAGATTTCTGACTTTGATGTAGACTGATGTAGATGTAAATTTTAGTTATACTGATGTAGATTTCTGACTTTGATGTAGACTGATGTAGATGTAAATTTTAGTTATACTGATGTAGATTTCTGACTTTGATGTAGACTGATGTAGATGTAAATTTTAGTTATACTGATGTAGATTTCTGACTTTGATGTAGACTGATGTAGATGTAAATTTTAGCTATACTGATGTAGATTTCTGACTTTGATGTATACTGATGTAGATGTAAATTTTAGCTATATTGATGTGGATTTCTGACTTTGATGTAGACTGATGTAGATGTAAATTTTAGGTATATTGATGTAGATTTCTGACTTTAATGTAGACTGATGTAGATGTAAATTTTAGTTATACTGATGTAGATTTCTGACTTTGATGTAGACTGATGTAGATGTAAATTTTAGCTATACTGATGTAGATGCAGATTTTAGCTATACTGATAGCTACGATAGATCACGCTCGCCTAGGTGTAAACAAATCAATTATAGCTATACTGATAGCTAAAATCTATATTAGACTATAAAGGCGAAAGTTTGTGAGTGCGTGTGTGTGTTTGTTACTTCTGCACGCTCAAACGGCTGGACGGATGTGGATGAAATTTCGCACAGTGACAGATTATAGTCAGGAATAGCACAAAGGATACTTTTTATCCCGGTTTTTAATATGTTCCTTCGGGATAATTTTTGACTTTCACGCGGGCGAAGCCACCTGCAGAAGCATGTAGCATAATTAAACACAACACAAATTCAAAGGAGTCAAGCAATGGTAAAATAACACAGTTATGTACAACATTTTTCATTTTCATTTCAACCCATGTTCAAATTTGAAAATGGTTATAAAGATTAATAACAAGACAACATTTTTCTTGGCCACGTTTAAATAAAGACATTACAAGGTCAAGCAGACCATTTTTCTTAAGGAAAAAAAAAGAAAACTTCTTAGAATTTGGAACAATGGCAAATTTTCACAAAATCGGTAAAAAACACGTAAATATCTGACAGATGACCTCACTACTCAGCCTTAAGGTGTTGATAGATATATCACCACGCTCGAACATGACAGAAAGTCAGCAGTGCTTGTATAACGGCGTGTAATTTCCTGCCGCGACAGCAGTACTCGCCTCACACATCTAGACCGGATAATGAATCACTAATGATATGCCCCACACCAGTGACGGCCAGGGATGGAAACTGTGCGGATTGTTTGTTCAGCTAACGAACGATCTCATATTACTCACTTAGGGAACTTATGCTGAGGTACTAATCATTATTTATTATTAGCTTTTTATTAACTTGCGTCTTTGGTTTGTGTGTCTGATAAATAAGTATGCACATATTGGCGTCCGATTCAGCCTAAACTTGGGATACATTTATAACTTTGGAGACAATGCAAAAATATTATGGAACTGGTCTAGTGATGCAGCCGGAATGGGACGATAGGAACTCTTCAGCCAAACACGATAACATCATCGAGTTTCGGCTCATTGTATATACGTATTTACAAGTTATATTATACGTAGATTATTACATAAAAGATTATTAACAATATTTTAATTATTTTTATTTTAAACATGCTTTTTGTATTTAAGAGATAACAGCAGGAGAGGTTGATTTTAAAGATTACCAAGAACTAATAACATTATCCTCAGTTTCTGGAAATGTTTTTTTTTTGACGCGTCACAAATTAAATGCAAGTCAAGTGCTGAAATTGTCTGCTGAAAATTTATTCAATCACAGCAGCGGCTAACGAGTATTTCACGTGTGATTAATTTTGAAATAGTCGTTCTAAAAACTGACCCTAATTTGAGCAAACCGCTTTAAAACTTCACTCGGACTACCTCTTCATTCAAACGCGAAAAGTAAAGCTATGCGGCCACATTACTTACTGAAGCATAACTTTTTAAAAGACATTAAAAAGTGAATTATTCTTATAGATAAAATGTCAAATGCAGGAACCACCATTATAAACGTGCTGTCCCCTTATATTTGCGGTCTCCTCGATAGCAGAGCGGGCAGAAACCTAAGTGAATTGGACATAATTCGACATGATTCCACAAATTACTATTGCTCAGTAAAGCTGACTTTTAAGGAGTCTCACAGCATTTAATTTGATAGCGTTTTTTGTCCTAAATTGAATGGTACTGGAATACTGTTAGTTAACATTCTAGGCTACAACAATTGCAATGCAAATTAGGCTTGAACAGCTGTGCTACTTACAGTCAGTGTAACAAAATGTAAACACCCCGAACAGTGTTAGAACAGGTGTACACAGACGTGTCTATCGGGTATTTCAATAATTTGATGCCTACCCAATATTACCTAAATTTGGAAATTAACATTACACTAGGACATAGTAGTACAATACTAACCAAGTCCATGGAACGGTCCATGTAGACTATTGAAAATAGGGACTAATAAACATTACATGTACCTAAAGTTTAGCCAGTATAAATAGATAAAAAAATATAAGTAAACATTTCTCATAACATATTTTCACATATGTAACTACCTTATAATTTATAATTACGTAGTATGCACAAGAGCACAACGAACAAACGCGCAAAGTTTAATTCAAACCCAATCCAAGGTGTGATTGATTATCAAACACCCACACTTTTACATATTAGTATGACTTTTGCTTTTGATTTTACGTTATTCGGTTAACAAATAGCATAAGTCCTTCATAAACTACACATTTAACGGCACAAAGTTCCAAGTCTTGACGTCATCCTAATCCCGGGTTGTAAGTTGTAAGCCTGTGGCCGGGCCGCACTAACACAGATTCGGGAGTAGCGCTGCCGACGCATTACTGTCGTCACAGCATTATCTTGTGACAGAAATGTGTACCCTTAGGAACTCTAGCTAGTAGAAAGTATCGTCCAAAACCTTCCCAATTTATTTGGGATCTACACAGCATGTTTTGTTCTTTCATTCATCCTCATCAACAGTCATTTCAATTGTCACCTTCTTTCTAAATATATCGTCTTTCACACACGCCATACGTCGTTTATTTGGTCTCCCTTTACTAATTTATTAAACTATCTATATTCACAGTCCGATTTCCCCTCAGATTCTCGTTATCTATTCATCAAACACCGCAAATCCTTCTGCACATTCTCATCTCAGCGCCATGCAACTGCC
Source organism: Orthosia cruda (assembly GCA_964057195.1). NCBI lineage: Eukaryota > Metazoa > Arthropoda > Insecta > Lepidoptera > Noctuidae > Orthosia > Orthosia cruda. The sequence continues at coordinate 73,413,523 of OZ059825.1, read as the reverse complement.
ATTTATTCATATTTTATTTGCAAACATTCGGTTGTATAGTAGAGACCAATATAGTTATTGTTTTTTGTTACAGCGCCTTATGAGCGATAGTATTTCGCACAATACACGCTTGGGCGTGGAGTTGCGGGCATAAGCCCGATATTGGTATAATACAACAGTATAGGAATACCAATTCAAAATAGATAGTATTTAAACGAGCAAAAATATATTCAAATTAAAGGAGTTATATATACTGAATACGGCTTACTTAAATACTAAGTGGATGACAAACAGTGGGCGAATAATATGTTTAAAACAGCGATTTGAAAATAAAAGTTTGTCGACGGAGCCGCGGCTCCTTTTTCTGTCTGCAGGGTCTAAAGTAAGCTAACATGAAGGAGGTGAGGGAAACTTCAAGTACACACACAAGTTCGCTTGCTTTGCTCGCTCACTTCAGCTCCCGTCATCCTCTTCGAACCTAACTTATCCGAGTCGGGGTTCCCTTCGCTCCCGAGCTACCTTCGCTCGCTCTTGGACTAATTCGCTGAAAACACGAATACACCCGAATTTCCGCGCTGCACAGCAATGTCGCCTCGATGGTTGTTCAGCTTTTTTCAAAAGAATAATATGCTAAAATAGTAAAAATATAACCCCGAATACAATTAAAGTATGTAACAATATTATTACGGCAGCTCACAAAAACCTCCTAAAAGGTATTACTCAAACCGAATAAATAGTTAGGTACTTAGTATATTAGTCGCCAATTTAGCATATATTTCGCCCGGTTAGTAATTTCCCATTCATAATTGCTACTGGTTTTTCAAAGCCAAAAACATGCAACATTCACGTTTTATCAAAATTAATTCAAGTCAAAAATCCTTGGTGGTCCGTGAATATTTTACTATTGAAAAGCCGAATAATCTTGTTCAGAAGAAGTATGAATCCAACCGGGTCCTATCTACATCGACACATTCCGATAACAAAGTACTTCGATATGTCCAAATTGTGAGAAAATACTCACTTACTGCGATTATCCGACCAAGAAGAATAGTAAATCTCTCTTAACTTGATTTCTTACCCACAAAAGAGAGAATATCAAATGTTAGAATGGAATAATTCGAGCTAGGAAGTAATAAATTAGAAGACTCATATATTCCACTGACTGTAGGTAATTGATTAACTCTTAAAATCTTCGTTTAAGTTGGAAAACTTTTTAGCATAGGTAGTAAGTACATAATAGTAGCTTATGCAATGGTCATATAATAGGGGTAATTTAAACACGCGTGGGTTTATGGTGATAATAATATCACACGAGTGTTTTAATACCTAAATATATGCTGTTGCATACACTACTTTATCTTCACTCATACAGTTGAAATAAAACAAAAGTGGAAACGGTAAAAAATGTGGTATGGCGGATAATTTAGATTCCCATAGCGCTTGACTGCGCAGCGCGCGAAACCATAGCCAATGGCACTGCTTTTATACATTAAGTCAATGAGCTCATACGCGCTAGAAAATAAACAAGTAAAAAGATATTTTACAATGCATGTCCTCGAAAAGAGCGTTTTTCAAGCAGCCAAACTGTACAGAAAGTGTCACTTTTGTCACTAGTGTTGTTTACCTTTTTCTGTATTTTTTAAATTTTTATCTCCGTCGTCAGCCAGACGCATAGAGTTAGTATTATTTGAGAAAAGTTTTACAAATTAGTTAAGTTCAGATTATCTTTCAAAGGCGACTTTAATTTTATTTATTTTTTTATTGTAGATAGGCTTGCGCTTGACCACTATCTCACCTGATGGTAAGTAATGATGTGGCCGAAGGTGTAGCACGCTTGCCTAGATTTAGATTAGATCAACAAATTAATTTTAAATATTCATTAAATATGTTTGGAAGAACGTATATTTTGCTCGTGCCTTTTTGCGTTACGACGTGACAGCTATTTGCACATGCGAAGTAGATATGCCCGAGGAACTATTAGTTAATCTGTGGATATGCTGAGCGTGCTTGAATAAGCCCGCCATTTTATAAATTTCTTGCTTGGTTCAGATATTTTTTTTTATTTCCTCGCACAATGTACAGTAAAATTTTGTATGATACACGTACGTAAAAATACCACTCCTTTGGAATCACCTACATTCCGATACTATTTTATTAATTTATAGTTTCAAAATGGTATCTTCAAAATTCAACGATTTAAACGATTAATATCGTGTATAGCAACGTGTATAGCATAACAAAATATCGACTCTATAGAACCAGTATATAAATAATTACCATTAAGTCCAATCGAAAGAAAATTAAAAGAAAGTTGAAAGTTATAATTGCCGTGACATTTTCTGTTCTCGGGTGCACATCCCTAAATAACAGTATTTGGCACATTACTAACGTATGCGTCCCGTCTCCTCAGTGTGTGCTCGGCACATCAGCAGATGCATGTCTCTAACGATAGTGTACCGCCAATGAAGTAGGTGAGTATATAATTACCGCAGCCTTGGTTAAAAACTTTTCTAATTACCGTTGTACTTATTTCAATACTTAGTAAGGCCCTAGTTGATCATGTAAATGGAGACAGTACTTTGGCCTCTTCTTGGCCGCCCTGGCTACAATGGCTGCGTAGTAGTAAATCTCATACAAAAACAGCACCGTTTTGTGCGACGCGCATCTGGTAAAGCAACTTCAGGGCGGCCAAGAAGTTTGGCGAGGGCTATATTTGCATACTGTGTGTGTGTGCATGCAAAATTTATACAGTTTGTTTACTAACTGTAGCCGCGACGTCGTACCAATTGAAAGTTTTCCTGCGGTTTTTGTAGAATATTATTATGATCCGTAAATAGGTCTATACCATAGAAATATAAAATACAGTATGGTCTATACTTTATGCTGACCGTTCATCAAGTTATTAAATTTTTAGGATGGGAAAACCCAAAAAGGCCAAATAGGAAGTTAAAGAAAAGAGAAGGCTCGCCGCACGACAACGCCAAGAACAAATTAAAAATAACCTGGTTTTGTATTACATTTCGGGGATCTATCAAGCTATTTATATCCGTCTCTGTTTGTCGCGGGAATGGTGGGCATCAACACACTGGAACTGCGACGTAAGTGTGCGCTGTTGATGCACTACTTCTTTGTGATGAACAATAGGATCGACGACTTGTCCACACTAGCTCACTGTTCACTGTTTGCTCCAGACCGAATACGGGTGTCGCGCGCCTGTGCCCCGCGATGCCTGCGGCTCCTCCCTCGCGTACCCTGACAGCGCGATATGCCCCTACAACCCAGGCACTCAATCTTTTGAACGCCCTAGTTGCTCAGGAATGTTTGTGTAAAGTTTTTAGTTTATAAGTGTTTATGTTTTAGTATTGCTGTACGCTTTGGTGCAAACTGTCAGTACAGCAAGCAATTGTTATGAAATTAAAAATAAATAAATTCGCAATCGAAAAAAAAAGAGATAGAAAGGTATAATAAAAGAAGAGATAAAAAGTACTTCCTATCTGCAAAATGTCACCAAAAATCTGCCAAAAGACTCAAAAAACGAATAGGTTTTACTACAAAAACACAAAAGGAAAAGGGAAAATTGGAATCAATTGAGGAAGCAGTAGTCATAGAAATAGATGTGATTGATAACAATATAACAGATCCACTTAAAACTCTGTCAAGACCACTACATCTCAATGATTTGTCTTACTCGCTGTGCTCAAAAAAATACACTAAAAGAGAATCTTTGCAAATCTTCTAAAAGAATTGTCGAAAAACCGAAACGTAAAAAAATCCCATCCTTATAGTTATTAAGAAGATAATTATGTATATAGTTTAATTTCGACGGGCTGTTTCCGCAACTCCAGACTAAGCGCGTATTTTGCGCACGGGTCATGTATATCAAACAAATAAAAATATGTCATATATGAGAAAAATAAAGGACAAAAGAAAAGTACAGGAAGCAAGCACTAAGGCTAGAATATAATATGAATGAATAGTTATGAAGGACTTCTTTAATTATAATGATATAGGTACTTCTGTAAAAAATATTAATGTGTATTACACATTAATAATTTAATAATTTGTACACAAGTATATTTTTTATATTTTACATAGACTTGATGATATTTTCTAATTACCGTTGCATTCAATATTAAACTTATCTAATTACCTATACTCATATTTTTTTAAGTCTCTGTAACTAGAATACCATTAATTGTTCAATACCTTATTAATTATTGAATGCGTATCTTTGATGTGATTCATATTTTAATGTGTCTTAGTCAAATCAGTGAAAAATAAAAAAGGTGATGGTAATTAGGCTAAGAATGCCTAATTGGAGAATGACTGAGATATTCCTTACAGACAGACTCTGTAGACAAAGCTGTGCGGCATATAGCGTTTCTATTGAGCCAGCTAGGAACAAGAGACGTGGCTGGACATGTGACTACAGAATTACGCCGTAAAAGACGCCGAGACAGAACTCCAAACGAGAAGACCCAAATATCTAAAAGTACTGCCTACTTTTAGATATTTGGGACTTGATATGAAAAATATGTACCGAGTGAGAGTCTTGGCTTAAAATAACATAGTCGAGTATGTCAATAATGTCTGCTGTGCTTGCATAAATTGATGTTTGATTTGAACTAAATCAAATATAAATATTCATGCGTCTTGAGAAAATTCTACGTGGAAAACGTCAAAAAGTTATCCTATAGATAAAAAAACAGTATAAATAACATAAGAATGGTTCACGTAAACGGATAACATTTTTTAGCAATATCAGATGTTCCATATGTCGCTGTGTCTGGATATTATGTATCATATGTGGCATATTATACCGACCATAGTAAACCACAAGTGAACCGCTTATACCAGCATTAAGCAAATTAAGAAAACTATTCGAATGACTGAACTACCTAATGCCTACTTCCAGCTGGTTAATAAAACATGATAAACCATTCAAAGAAAGAACACTACTACAACTGCTTTACAGATAAAAATTTCTGAAGCTTTGAATGAAAATGATTGGTAATCAAATTGGTATTCGTAAGGCTTTTCATTGCACCTAAACATAAACAGCATTAGTAACTTAAACAATAAAGGATACGTACTTGTCCACCATAGTAGTGGCAGGGGCACAGGCCAGTAGTACGGCTCGGTCTTCAGGAGCAGCCTTCAGCTCTCTGTAGAATATATGGTGCCACACCCTCTCCATGTTGTCCCAGTGAACGATCTTCCCCCTCACGACAGGATAGTTTAAGTCTAGATCATGCCTGCGAGCGACGGCCTCATCCCCTATATACACATCGTACGGAGTCCTTCCGTACGTTCCTTGAAGGAACTTTGGTAGTCCAACCGTATTCCTGAAGATGGACACCGGGTGATTGTCGCAGGCGAACCCAGCTTTGATGTTGTAGCTACCATTGTCTATTACCACCACTGGCTTTTTGAAAGGGTCACTCATTTTATTTCAGTATTTGGCATATATTTGGTATTATGAACAAAGACCTTATACTTCTTAAACGTATAAGGTCTTTGATTATGAAACAGTCATTTTGACGTAACACACACATCAAATTTGGCCTTGTCATCTGCGAATAAATATATTAGATATTAGTCCCTGTTCCAGGCTGCCAGGTACATTAGGTGTGACAAATAATAAATGTTACCACACATTGAATCCAACGTGACAATATAACTTTATATATGTTTCTAACCACAAGCTCTGTAATTTCAAAATACGAATAATCTGAAGGGCTCTTGAAATCATAAAATTTGTAATCTAAGCTTAACCTTAACCCACGTTTAAACAAAGTTTCGAAGTTAACTAAGTTAATACCTTTCTTGGAAGTTTGACAAGCGAGATAAAAACAGGGAGGGTTTCACATCACGTGCTTAAGTTACATTGAGGCAATAAAGTGGTATTATGAAGTTGCAAGGAATTGTGAAGACATACAATCTTCACACACACAACTAAAATTTATATTAGTAGCAGGAAGATAAATTTTAACTTGATTCCTAGATTAATCTGGCTACTGGTTACTGTCATCCTGTACCATCCTAGTGGTGAGCAAAGGCCTTCCTCCAGTCTTTGAGCTGTTTCTATTGTTGGCTAGTGTGGATCATTGGTTGTTAATTTCTCTCACTTGTCCCACCAACCCCCTATGACACAATAAGTAAACAAGAAAAGACACTAGTAGCCCCATATCGAATTACCTCATGACGTCAGTGTATTTAATTCCTTACCATAACTTACTTATATCTGTATTTAAATACTTATCTTCAACTTTTGGAACTTACTTATTATATCAGTAAACAATATTTTTTTCAAGTCTTTGAAAAAAGTCAAAACTATCAAGCTTAAGATATTCTAACAAATAAATCCAAACTCAACGCTATCAACAAGCTAGAGCGAAATGATTAATCACAGTAATATATTATCGCTTCAAATAGCAATATATCGTATTCAATGCACGGAACGGCGATATTTTTCCGTATTTATGTATGGGCTTCTGTCATTTCTGTGAAATGATGCTAACGTGGAGACGGTTTTGTGGTTTGTCATTTAATATTCACAAATACCGACCCGCCGTGAGGAACCTTGGTGATTAAAGCTTGTGGCCTTCTCTGTACCAGAAGAGACCTTAATACTGAAGCGGGACAGTTCCAGGCTGGTATCACTATATGATCAATGAGAAAGTAAGTAATTGCTACAAGGCGTTCCATCCAGTGCGAGGATATCAAAATAAATAAATAGAAAATGAAACTGTTTCAGTACTACGATAGAACTACCGTCTTAACGCATAGATTTGGTAATATTTGAAAACTTAAGGCATTATGGTAATTCAGATTTGGTAATATTTAAAAACAGTACCTGGGCGACCGAATTCTGCTCGGTTGAAAATTGAGAAGACGACGTATTCTATAAATGAAACCTAGCTAGATCGATTTATCACCCCCGAAACATCCTGTATACATTTCATGAAAATCGTTGGAGCCGTTTACGAGAGTCAGAATATATATATACATACATATATGCAAGAATTGCTCGTTTAAAGATTTTAGAAAGGGCATTATGGGCATTCAGAAGCTAGGCAATATGACATCAGTCTTGACCAGGCAATCATGTTACCCAGTTGCTAGGATGTGGAGGTCCGATGGACAGCTGCTCTATGTATAGTTCTGGCAATCAGCTGTAACCGGTTATACTGGAAGCCGACCCCAACAGAGTTGGGAAAATTCTTGGCAGATTGATCGAACGCGTAATTGAAAAAAATAATGGATTTTCTGTGTTCTGTATAAAGTACTGTTACAGCTCATAGCCCGTAAATAAAATAAACTGATTAATGTTCATACATTTGTCGAAAATTCATGACGAGACACTAATGGGTAACCATTATTTATAACTCAACAGAATGATCCAATGCTGAACATTTTACTGCCAAAGCTATCTTGGGACTAACTCTCAATTTTTTCAAAATCTTCCTTGAAAGGTTCAGTACCTTGTGAAACTTTGGTATTCAAGTAGGGTTTACAGGTTTTTAACTAACAAATAATCAAATCAGAAACCAGCCCCAAATGAGCAAGGTACACATTTTGTCTGAATCTTTAAATAAATCGACCAAAGATAAACATTACTTTTGGTAGAGACTGGCTCAAGTGTTCGTTGAGATGAATATGTCACGTTCCAAGCTGACGCGAACTGAGTCCACGTTCTAACTGTTTGTTCAGCAAAATTACATAATTCATTAAAATAATGCCAAAATATTTCATTTTGATATGAGTAAAATTATTATTTGCATTTCAGAAATGCAATATTATGTGTATGTTCGCAAAAAAACATGGAAAAACGAAATTCAAAAGTGTTTATGGAAGTCGTGTTTACATTTTCAGTATATATTAAAATTTTATTTTAACAGGTGTAAAACTATATTTTTTGATTTTCAATTTCCCATTTTACATATCCTTATTTTATAATAGGTACGATAGTCGGTCAATAAGGCGTCGCTTGTGGCGGCTGTATCTAAATGAAGCTTGAACCTGTACCTGGGCCAAATATAATTAAAGATTTTGTCTACAATACACCCTCATCATTTATTAGTATTCATTTAATGAATTTTCGTTTAAATGTTGAGGTTTGAGAAATCAACAATGAAAAAAATTAAACAAATAAATATTGTTATACTTTACTCATTTAAATATAAAGATCGTTTTCTGCACTTACTCGTACGTTAGACAACATCTGAATAAATTGCAATTTGAGTTGAAATACGAGTTTCAGAAACCAACAGATTTAGTAATTGCTATGAGCGAGAGCTTCTCCACAACTACGCAACACAATGACAACAAACAGTCTTCAGTTTTGGTACAATAGTAACTTTAATAAGCATAACAAATACAGCACTTTAGACATTTACAGTCAAATTGAATTCCACTACAACTTGAAAATAGTCGCTTTTTGTTGCAAACATAAACATTATCTAATCCTAAGTTCAGAGATTAGCTAAACTATAACTGACACAATGATACTGGACATATCCACTTAAATCTGTGTGGAACTTATCTCTAAAAACACCCCAGATAATTAACCTTCACGGTTTTCATATGTTCTGACTAAAACATTGAAATTACATGGACTTTAAAAGCGACTTTGTTCTCTAAATTTGTTTCGCTGTTTCTTTAGAATAGTCAGCTAGGAAACACCGACCTCGTCTATTTTAAATATAGTCCAAAAACAAAATTATGTCGTGTAAAAGTGTTATTCTGAACTAATTAACAAAATATATATATCATTTGTCATTGAACACGTTTAACCAGGCTTAACAAAACAGCGTATGGAATCAATAATCTTCGTCCCCGTATGTGTGACTCGACGGGTCTTTATGTTCATGACACACACGATACACAGCCACACCTTAGCCAAGACACCGTGATTAGCAGTATTGTTTGAAGTATGCAAATACGGCTCCTTTGAGTTGCCTGATTTTCATATTGATGGATCCTCGAACCACTATGTGGTCTTCTATTTTTTTTCATTAATGATATGCTTGCGTTTGACCACTATCACACCTTATGGTAAGCGATGATATGGTCAACGATGGAGCAATCTTGCCTAGAAGATCACAGTTTATAGCTATCACGAAACACGGACTCTGGCAGGAAATGTCACACTTTATCTGTACACTCAATGAAACTATTACCAAACGTTTAGTGCGTATGGATGAGTTGTCCACCAAGTAAAACGGTGCATCGCCGTATGCCTTGTAGTCCGATCATGGAACGGGCTTGGTGAAATTAAATTGTGAAATTCCTTCGGCTTTTAGAAGAACTTCGATTTAATTTGATCTGAGCCCAAGTCTGCATACTCTTCCTTAGTAAGCCAGAACCCCTTCAAGTTGGGTAAGGATGCCAGCATGAAACCGCCTGCCCAAGCAGTGTTCTGTCTGTTGGTTATCCCTTCAATCTTCACCTTGACATTAGGCCGCTTATTCTTCACTTCGTCACTCGGTCCACGAGACCTGTGAGCATGCTGGGGGCGCAGCATGCCCACAGGTCTCGTGAACCAGAGAAAACTATGTTGTTGTAGAAGATATTCCTGCGAAAGAATTTCGAAACACCTTATGAAAAATTACGGGCGGTGCTAAGAAAAGTGAAAAATGACATTTTTCACTTTTCTCCCCTTCCTCCTTCCTCTTCTCTTTTTAACAGAACAATACACTCGTCGTAGTCAGACGCTCAAACGTCTGACAGTCAGTCAAAGGGTTGTGGTGGTCAAATAGGCAAGTCGCTGCATGAGAAAAGCTGGCATTCAGCTGTATCTGGTCAGACCGGAAGCCGACCCCAATGCAGTGGGATAAGGCTAGGCTGATGATGGAACAATATACTGCGTATATCATCCTCTTTTTAAAGCGCTTAGTCACGATTTTCTACAATGCCAATGCATTGTACATTTCAGTCAGTCAGGAATTTTAATAAAGTCAAATATTAACTTATCAGCTTCTGGCGCGAGTGGGTGCACAGCATGTATGATCTTCGTGCTCTCGGGAAGACTACAAAGCTCCTTGTAGAAAACGTGGTGCCAGAGCTTCTCCACCTCGTCCCAGTCCTGGATCAGCCCCTCTTGGACTGGCCACGTCATAATGCAGGTGCCTCGATTCCTGATAGCTTCAGCGCCGCAGTACATTAGTTTTATACCGTCCAAGAGGCCTCCGCGACGGAATCTGAAAATAAAGGTTTTTGGGAAAGTCCCTTGTGAACAACGTGGTGAAGATCAAGAGTGTGTCGACCAGGGTGGCGTACCTTATACTCAAAATATCCTTAAGATATTCGTTGAAGGTCATACAAGTCTACGCCCCGACCTCGGCACACCCCGACGATGAGGTAGAGACCATGTATGAGGATATCTCCAGAGCCATGCATGGTTTCAAAACTCACTTCACCGTTGTCATGAGGGACTTCAACGCGAAACTGGGCAAACGAGACGAGGATGAGCTGCAAGTGGGGAGCTCCGTGGACGAATACAGCAACGGGTTCGTGGAAGCTGTCCATACGGTCGGGTCTAAGTTTTTCAAGACTCGTTGTACAGATAGTAACAAAAAGCTCTCTGATCCTACCCTCAAGCTTGTGAAGGAGAGGCGTGAGATGATCCTGCAGTCTTCAGATAAGGCGTGCAAATACCGGCAGCTCAATAGACAGATCTCTAAATCCTTGAAAAGAGACCTCCGCCGCTTTAATACCGAGCGTATTCGCGAATTCAGAAACATGATCATATTTGCGCAAACCGAATATGAACCTTATACAAACATTTTGAAGTCGCTCAAGTTTATCAAATTGTACTTCAGTGAGGTCAAGATAGCTGGCATCAGCATAATCAAAGATGAGTAGAAGAAGAGATTGTGCTAGCGCAATCGTGGTAGCAGTCGGCAGAAAATTACGCAGTCTTCTCAGAGATCCAGCAGATGCGAATAGCTTGCGGCTAACTTCCTGGGCAGTCCAAGAGAAGTTCTTGTTAATAAATATCGCCAAGTTCTTCACCTTCTCGCTAAAGGGTACAACAGGGTTATCAAAATAAACTTGAGGAAGAGTCGTCCAGTCGATCCTTGAGACCAACCGTGAACTGCCCACCACCAGAATTTGCGTTTTTATAGGGTTCACCGTACGTCCGTATCTCGTGCTCCAGTCGCAAATACGAGCCAGATCACTATTTATAGTCAAGATAGCCTCAGATAGATTACCAAGAGGAGATCGCGTGTAATTTTAAAGATCATCTGCATATAGGTGGTAGGAAGAAATTAATTCGTTGGATATTGAGTTAATAAAAACTGCGAAAAGTAAGAGGGATAGAACGCCGCCCTGAGGTACCCTGGCAGGTGTACTACACCAGGAAGACAAGGTCTCTCCAATGCAAATACGTTGTCGTCGACCAAACAGGTAACTACGAAACCATTTAACAACCGATGGAGATATGTTAAGAGAGCAAAGGACGCCAAGTAAAACATCGAAATCCACGGTATAAAAGGCATTACTGAAATCCAGTAGAGCCAAAACCGTTAGATTGCCCATCTCCATGGCAGACCTTATATCTTCCGTAATATTCAGAAGCGCTGTAGTTGTGCTATGACCAGGGCGGAAGCCGGACTGGAAGGGGTTAAGGAGACTATTTTTGGAGAGAAAGGTGCTTATTTGGTTGTGGATTAACCGTTCAAGGACTTTGTATAGGAATGGCAAGACGGATATTGGACGATACTCAGAGAAGGATGTGAGATTGGACTTTTTAGGTAAAGGAATTACTTGAGCATCTTTCCATGAGCTTGGAAAGACACTGCTAGACGCAGAGAAATTGAGGATATGGCAAATGACGGGAAGGATAATGTCCAGCACCGGGAGTAGCATTTTACGGCTGATACAGTCGCTTGCTACTGCATTTGACGAAATCGATAGTATGCTCTTCTTAACATCACATGCAGAAAATTGACCAAAAACAAATGGAAAATAACTGGGAGTCGGGAGAGATGAAAGATGATTCAATGTAATTAATTTAGTTGTCCTATCAAAATTGGACGAAGTTGTAAAATGAATATTCATTGCGTCAATGTTTACATCTTTAGGGATAGTTTCTTGTCGATATTTAACGACTCCCAATGATCTAAGAAATTTCCAAACTTTGGAAGCGTCCCCATTTTGGACAGAATCATAAATATGTTGACGATTGGCATTCCTACACATCTTATTGCAGTGTTTACGGATTGAGACATATCTTTCCCTATTAGCGTCAGTAGGCCGACGCTTAAATTTGGCTTTTGCTATAGCTTTTTTGTTCATGATAGCTGTGCCAATAGCTTAGCTTGAGCCAATGGCATGCGAGTACTGTCCTTCGATGGTTATGCGGCGATTATTAGCAGTCAAATTGCAGTGGTAACAACGTGTTTTAAAGAGATTTGTGTGTTTTTTGTGGTTTTGTGATTGTTTTACGAGTAAAATGGATAATAATTGTAATGAAGAAGGAATAAAAGTAGTTCCCGACTACGAATCGGATGCGGAATGCTGCATTGACAATGAAAAATTGTTTACCTGATTTAAAAAAAAAACCTGGCTCCCAGGGTATCAAGAACCTAGTTGACAGAAAGTAACGGGCGCAATATAGCGCGAGCGACGACATTATTGCCAGAAAACGAGCGACAATTAAAAATGGAGCCAGGAAAATAACCATATAATCATGCATAGACAAGTAAAGTATTTTTACTACTTTTATATGCAGCTCAAAAAGAAATTTATCTTTCACTTTCTAGTTTTTTTTTTATTAGAAAGTCGGTAGTATTTTTTATTAAAAAACATATTTTTATTACTCAAAGTAACAAGTGCACCTGCAAAGTTTGTATGCAATTGAATGTCATTACAAAAAATCGCGCTATTGATTGGCTCATGCGTAGTTGGCCAAATTTTATTTGACTTTTTGTTATTAGCTATTTTGAAATACTTTAAATTGTAATATGTGGAGAACGTAGTGGGTAACATAATTGTATAAAAGTAATATTTAACATAATGGTATGACTATTTCTTATTGTGCTACTGTTTGTTTTGCCTCAAATAAAAAAAAAATAAGGGAGATGGCCGGGTTTGATAAAAATATCTATTTAACAGATCTTTTTTTCTTAATATTCTAGTGGAGATGACGTTATTTGATTTTAATAACAAAATATTAAAAAAAAACTTATAACAAAAAAATATTTTATATTTTCTCTTTTTAGTGGTACATAATGGCAAATATCTATAGTAAGGTACCTATAATACCCACAGTGATGGCAGAATAGATTATTACCCAAATAACATGTAACTTGAACATAACCGGTGTAATAAGAGTGTACCAGGCTGAACAGTAATCATCTGCGTGCCCGTTTAGAGCATACTGGCGTGATGGTATGTTATGAAATGGTGTAAATAATAAACAGACATACGATTGCAGCAACCGCGAGAGATTTTCCGTCATTTATTGAAGAGTTCTGTTGTATATCTCCGAAGATCTTCATCAGATCTTTACCAAATTTGAATGGGACCATTTCGGAATAAAGTTCTTTCAAACAAAAACAGGAATTTTGCAAATCCGTATATATATGACGGAGATATGCCCGAACATAAAAAAATATATATCAACATTCGAATTGAAAACCTCCTCGTTTTTGGGAAGTCGGTTAAAAACGGCTTTTTTTAACAATTCAAGTCTCAAAATATATTGTGTGTGAGATGGCCATGTTTATTTTTAACGTCACATATATATATTTATCAAAATAACACAAGCTATAATTTATCAAGATATTGATGGAAGTACTAATTCCACGCGTGCCGAGCCACTGACGTGCGGCACCCTTGGCAAAATAGTCGCACATTCATTCAGTCCTAGTTTAATAATTATGTAGTTGTACTGCTACACTATATCTTTCCCAAAGAAAAACCGCTATGTAGGGCAATATAAAATTGAAAAATATTCAATTAAAATTGTTTTTATTTCGATTTATTTTGTGCTTCATTCGACTTATACTTATTTGGTAAAGGTTCTTTTTTCCTTCTATCGTCTTTAATTTAATTATAAGGAAAATGTAAATAACTTACCCTTAGAAGCACTTGTCGTTCCCTCAGTAGAGCATGTCCATAATTGTGTAGGTAAATTATTATTCGTAAGGCACCGCACGCAGTTGGAGCTCGTTAAAATCATTATGTTATTCCACCTGGCGGATCAATGCTTTGCTACTTTTACTACGCTACTCTTTGTACGCTCTTCAGAAAATTGTTTGTGTTACCCTTTTATTTAAGGCAAACTTCCTCCGAATAATATTCAAGTTACAATCACCGAGTTAGATTCTTGACCCATTTGGCCGATATTTCGTTTGAAAACGTCAAAAAGTTAAAGTTGTATCACTCATGGTACACTTAAGACATTTTAAATAACATAAAAACTCAAACTCAATGTGAGCATAGGATCGTAAAATCTTGAGCATTGTGCTCATTGCAACAGATTATAAATTTATATAAAAAGTATTTTTTTGATCAAGCGACATACATAATTTCTGAATTTGTTATTAAGGTTGCCCTAGTCGACGGCACGAACTATTTTGGGCGCGGCGTTAAAATGCATGCTATCTCATACAAAACGTGCGAAAGAGATAGATGCTGTGATGAGCAGTAAGAAGCTAGTTCGCGTACGAATAAGCACTTTTGCAAGTTTGTAGCGAAATGGATGATGATTTAGGACGAAAACGAGCGCACTAAATTTAAAAAACAGACCTTTGGGAGTCGAGATATCATGAGAAAACAGAATAAAATACAGGGATAAAAAGTAGCCTATGTCACCCGGGGATAGAGTAGCTTTCCAACGGTGAAAGAATTTTTGAAATCGGTCCAGTAGTTTTGGAGCCTATTCGGTACAAACAAACAAAAAATCTTTCCTCTTTATAATATTGGTATAGAAGAAGAAAAATCTAAATAGTCAGCAAAGAAAGAAAGCCGGCAAACGCCGATCAGCAAATCGACTTTATTCGTATTTAAAGGTGCACTAGCAATTATCATATACATGGTGTGGAAACATCAGTGGTGTAACAAACAAAATAAAAACCTGTTTGTCCTACTGGTGTGATAATCTGGTGAGACTACGAGTCGGCAAGGGATAGTTCATGTACAAAACTTTTTCAAAAAAATACTACCGACTTCCAAATAATAAAACTACAAAGTGAAAAATAACTTTATTTTTGGAAGTCGGTGTCATTGGTAGGTACCTATTTCTTGCGTTATGGACACCGACTTCCAAAAATAAAGATATTTTTCACTTTGTAGTTTTGTTATTTGGCAGTCGGTAGTGTATTTATATGTAAAAAAAAAAAATTCTCTTTTTATCTGTACCTACCTAATAGGCAAGTATTTACGTAAAGTACCTATAATACCAGAATAGATTACCCGAATATCATGAAACTCAACATAACCGGTGCAATGAGAGTGTACCAAGGTGAACTGTACAAATCTGCGTACCCCTTTAGAGCGTGTACTGGCGTAATGTTATGTTATGAAATGGTATAAACAATAAACAGACATGCGATTGCAGCAATTCCGAGAGTATACCCGTTATTTATTGAAGAGTTCTGTGGTATATCTCCGAAGTTCTTCATCAGATCTTCCGCAAATTTGACGGAGATATCGGTGAACATAAATAAAACAATTAAAATGTTGCATAATGTCGAACATAGAAAATTCTCCTTTTTGGTAAATCGGTTAAAAAGCGAGCTTAAATCAAAGTTGAGTTTCAAAATCAAAATCAAAATAATTTTTTTTATTTCACATAGGCCTACATGGGCACTTATAAAACGTCGACAAAATGTGCACGGTTCGGGTTGGTCGTTTCCTATGGAGAAGAACCGGCAAGAAACTCCATGGTTACTCTTTTAAAAATGGTTTGGTTTTACAATATTTCCATGTTACAGCATTAGTACTTAGATATGGGGGGACAACGTAGGCCCGAATTATGACAATAAGTCGCAAGAAACTAAAAAAAAAAAAAAGAAAAAGATTATATAAAAAAGTTAACAAATGTTAACTAGCATCTAGAAGGCCTACAATGTTCACACATTCACAAAACAATCGGTAAAAGAATCTATACAAAGGTAAAAATAATAAAATAAGTATAACAAGACTAAATTTAACATTTTGCACAAATTTTGTTATCAGTAACTATTCTTAGCAAAGAGCTTTAAAGATGATTGAAAACCATTGTAAAATGTCTAATTAAAAGAAGGAAAGAAAAAATGAGATTGAGAATAGTTAGAGACATCCACATATTTGTGCAATAGTGCATAGTGTTTAAAAAGTAAAATCAAATCAAAACAAACAGATCGAATAACAAAACCAGAACTCGCTCGAATATTGTTCCGCATCAAGAACCACAGAATCTAAAAGTTGTACCTCACATCCAATACATTTGGTATTCCAAAGTGTGAACTGTTGGAATCAGTTAAACTCAACGGTTTTAGCTAAGGTTGTAGCGGTACTGGGCACTTCGCTTCTGCAAGAGCGCCATTTCTGCAAGAAAACCTCCGCAACCGTTTTTTGCGGCGTTGTAACAGAGCTCTTCTGACCGAAAACTTTTTAAACTGCCGTCAGTAAAATTATATAATATATGATGACGACTACTTTCAAAGGCGTAGTAATTTCGCGTTTAAGCATATTTTGTGCATGAGAGAGAAGAAAATATAACTACTTCTTGCTGTCACATTTAATCTTTCATATTCATAAGAAGTTTCTTTTCACCTCCGCCTTCGTGACCCTGTAGCCAACGGTTCTATTGAGTCCACGGTGTCCACTGTGTCGACAGATATATTACTTAAACAGACAGTGGCTCAAGTGTGATCCTGTGCAGGTTAGCTTAGATTAGTTGAATTATTATTGCATATAGAACTTGATAGAGTTTTCACAGAATGGATGTTGTCATTAGAATTTACTGATTCATTTTTGATATGACTTTTTTTTTGTAAAGCTGGGTAACATATATAATTAATGAAGTATAAGTATGAAGTATAGTAAGTACAAGCAGTTAGTTCAAACACTGCTAGTTCAAAGCAAAAGCCGATATCAAAGCACAGAAAAGTGTTTGCTGTAGAACCAATAACAACATTTCAAAAAATATTCTAGCATCCTTTACCTATACATACTCGTATATACCCAGTACCTAACAGTTATCAATTCAAATCAAATCAAATAATTTATCTCAATAAAAACGGAGATTGTAGTAAATGGGCATATACAAAGTTTAATAAGAAGTGCGTACCATATCAATTACAATAAGGTGGATGAAGTTCTGATTTCCTAGTTAGGTTACAGAATAACCTGTTTGAAGGAATAACAGTTCCTGTCCCTAACAAAATGTTAAAATGAAACTAGTACAAGAAAATCTAATACTACAGTAATTTAATACTACATCAATGTTTATTTTTGTGTTTATAAGTGTGTGTGTGTGTGTGCGTGTGTGTATTATGTGCGAGTGTTTGTGTGTGTGATTGTTTGTAAATGTGTATGGATGTGTGTGATTGGTATGTCTTGCGAGTTGTTCCTCAACGTGTCACTGTCACCCACTCAGGTACTTTTCGGTTTCATCATAGGTTTTGTTTTGAAGATATTTTCTTAAAATCTTTTTATAGTTAAAGTTAGATAATCCATAAATCAAACAAACTTTATTAATTTTATTATACAGAGCCGGACCAAGGTATTAAAAAATCTATTTGCGAAGGGTGTGCGCACTTGTGGAAGAATACAAACTAAGTCTTTCCTACGCTTTGTTATTTTTTATAAGGGCTTTTACGGTGCTGTAGAAGAACTGTTTGAAGGATAAAGTGTTGTCGAACGTTAAGAACATTACAACTACTATTTAATAGATCAGTAGAGAACAAGATAGGTCTGAAGGTACAGGTACTTTCAGTACCACTCTGTGTGCGACCTCGAGTGGTTTTAATATAGTTTTCACAGCACCACCCCAGCATGTGATACAATATGTAATAATCGATAAACATAAGGAAACATAAACTACACGTATAATATTAGGGTACGCAATATTTCGGAGGGTACTAAATATGTAAATTGATTTGCGGGCTCTACTGGTAAGGTGGTCTTAAGATTTTTGGCTACATATAAACCTAAGTATTTAAGTTGATCAACTGTATTTAGGGATGGGCAGAGGCAGGACGAATTTCCTTGCAGATATTTATAGGAATGGACTTTAATGTATATAGGTCTTGGCTGGGTGGCTGGAATTATTCAATATGTAATATAGTTGGTTTTGGAGGTGTTGAGTGTAAGTGAGTGAGAATAAAGCCAATGTAAGGTTATGTTGAAGCCTGACTGTGCCATCTGCTTGAGTTCCGACCAAGTATCGGCAACAAATGTTATAGCAGTATCATCTGCAAAAGTTACAATCTTGGCATTTGTAATACAAAGGTTGCATAGGTCGTTTATAAAATCGAGAAAAAGCGTAGGACCCAATATGCTACCTTGAGGTACTCCGTAAATACTCCGGAGCTCAACGCTTGTATAAGTATCTTTTCTAACTATTTGAATACGATTTGAAAGATAGCTTCGGAAAAGATCTAATTGTAACAATCCCTTCAAGTTTTTTTAAGAGAATTAAAACTGGAACGGTGTCGAAGGCAAAAACAGAGCTCTCAAACTAAAAAAATTGTTGTGACAAAAAAATCCAGCGAAAAATTGTTTACGTGTGGAATATGAAAGACCAGTGTTGCAGCTGCGTACGTTCCCAGGGAAAAATTGTACAAACAAGTTTTTGTGGGCTTCAGCAATGGATGGAAACATACCTGCTTGTGAAACATACCAATTGCTTTTTCAATTTAAATTGAAGTTGCATATGAATAGCACCTGAATTTCATCACTGAATGCAAACAGATTAGGTATATCTAATTTGCTTTATTGCTAAAGTATATTCGGTTCGTTTATTGTTATAGCGAATATAACAAGTAAAATTTCAAAATTTAAAAAACCCCTGACACATTTATCTTGCGAAAACATCACGATCTAAACAGTAAAACACGTATAAATTTTTAACGGCTGAACCGATTTTATTCAAACATAGCTAAGAACACTCTCGATACAAACACCTTTCAAACAAAAAAAACTAAATCAGTTCATCCGTTGAGGCGCTATGATGCCACAGACAGACACACAGATACACAGATACACAGTAACACACCTCAAACTTATAACACCCCTCTTTTTCCGTCGGGGGCTAAAAAACAATTAGGATATTTCTCGTAAGTTAGTGGTTTTCAAAGGTGTCATCGACCTAGTTTTTCACGCAACTTCGCTCCCATACCATGCGATATAGGAGCCATGCATTATTTCGGGATAAAAAGCAGACTATGAGATTAGCTTTTTATCAGTTAAACCAATTTCGAAATCAATCAGTACCTCCGGCAAGTCGAAAACTAACCTCAAGTCCTAAACAGAATCCTATGTCCAAATCAAAGTCAACCCGTGTGCTTGGTACAGATCCATAGAGGCGTACTTGATTAGCATACTTCCAAACATCCTGGCAACCAAAACCAAACAACACACAGAGATTTCTTTAGGTAAGTATTTCCTGCATCCTACTTGTATTATTGTCAGAAACGCTCGCAGGCGGCTACCGAGTTTTCCCCGGGCTTGAAGTTGCAGCGAGAGTTGCACACAAAGAAAAACTAAATACAATGCGTGCTACACTTTTCTTTATAACCGAACCGCTGCCGGCTTGCCGCTCAGTGCCCGCAAGTGTTCACTTCAAGTTGCGATTGTATGGCTGTCTGAGCGTATTATTTGAAGTACTCATATTCAACTTGAACGGCTTTCAAATATTTATTATTAGTCTTATTAGCTTTATTAACTAACTTTGTATTCAGAATTCAAAAAAAAAATAATGAATGAAATCTCTCAGACAAAGTGACAAAGTTCTATGTGCAAGGTTGCGAGAGAACGCTGCTAGTAATTAAATTTTAACAAGAATGCTAAAAGCAGTTAGCTAATTAGTTGCAAGTGTCGTCTTTAAAGGTTGACGCAACAAAGTCTCTGAAGTCGAAAAGATAAAATGGTTGGGAATTGATTAAGTGATATTTCGAGAGCGCTTATAAATCTCTCACATTTAAGACTTCATCGCAATCATTGTCGTAAGACTCCAGGCAAGGTACATAAAAGTAAAAGTTCTCGAGTCCCTACTACTTGTAGTTCATAGATAAATTCCCATCGCGCGTCATACAATCTGTATAAAACTAGTTCCGAGTTCTGTTCAACTTGACCGTTGTTGGACAACTCCAATATTTTCTAGATTTCCATCCGATGCGGCAGAACTCGACGTGATATTAACTAGCTGAAAGTTTTACACCGAATCGGTTTCATGTGATGTTTGTTTTGTCTATGGAGTCTAAAACATTTTTCAGATATTGCATTTGTTGGGGATTGTTTATGCTATCCAGGAGTTATTTTAGAGTTATTTCTATGAGCAAGTTAATAAGATAGATTTACCAACTTGTGGATTTGTAGTATGTATTAATTTCTTATTTAAGGTG
This sequence comes from Orthosia cruda, assembly GCA_964057195.1. Classification (NCBI taxonomy): domain Eukaryota; kingdom Metazoa; phylum Arthropoda; class Insecta; order Lepidoptera; family Noctuidae; genus Orthosia; species Orthosia cruda. The sequence goes on along the minus strand of OZ059825.1, from coordinate 73,392,980 downwards.
TCTTATCTAAGATACTTATCTCATTATCATCTTCTTTCCATTGTCCCTTGTTACTTGAGGTCGGTCGGTACAAGTAGTTTTTTTTTATTCCTGTCGCCTCTATCAACCGTTACGCCATCATTTACTCCTTTTCTTTCATATCAGTCCTCATACAACCCATCCATCTTTTATTTAGCCTCCATCCATTTACATTTATTTAAAAACTCGCGAAAACTGCTTATGGGTCTCGTCAATATGCATGTTTGTGTGAGTGTGCCGTTTTAAGCGTATGTAGGTGGTTGCAGTACTGTTTGTCCATATTTATACTGTGGCTATAATCTATAAAGATAGGTACTATTTCCACGTGGGCGCAGCCGCTGGTTTTTAGAAACTCGGTTTTAAGTATGACAAAAAAGTCTCGCCTTTATCCAACTATTGTTGTGGTAAATGCCGGTCAAACCACATTCAGCGAAGTACTGGTATTTTACATGAAGCGACTGCTTTTCTGAACGCCACAACCTAATAACTGGACGATACGACACCCAAGACTGCACGATAGCAAGACTGGTCAGATTTTGTGTCTTCTGATTACGGTAACGACTGTCACAGATCTTCAAATGACAGCTGGGACCAACGGCTTAGCGTGCTTTCCGTAGCATGGAGAAGTGTCGTTATGGATGGAATATTTGCTGTTCCTACTCCAAATAGATTGAGATAAGGGTAGGTGGATGATGATGAGAGTATATTTATTTACCTGGCTACAGTAGTAGGTAACATGGCTCTGGGAGAAGGTTCACCTGCAAACCCAGCCTTCAAGTTTTGAGAGCCAGCGTCCAAAACTACACCTAGCATTTCTGAGATATCGTTAGCCATCTTTATTAATTCCTCTTAAGATTTTGGTATAAATTTGTAACTTATTGAAGTCGAGGCCTCCGAGATTTAGGATGCGACTAGATAAAAAAATGATTTGGAAAAACTAAAGAAGTTTTCCACGTGAGCCGCAATTGTCATAACGAGCAACCAATGCTAGGGATCAAAATGGACTGTCTTTCCATGTCAAAAACTGGAATCCAGCTGCAACTGGTTAGAAGGAAGCCAACCTGAAAATAGTTGGGAAAGACTAGGCCGCAAAAATATCGTAATAACCTGTCTAAAAACTGTGAAGAATATTAAAAAAACGAGTTTTGTGGCACATTCATAAATAAATAAAAAGTTGATAGTATTCCGTATTATATATTTATATATATAGTATATATCTGTTAGTATTGTATCAAAATAAGACTAGTAACGCCACCTACTACGTGTTTGAACAGTTCCTGTACTGAATGTGAAATATATATTGTTCGTTCAATTAGTCTCACTAAAAACGTTGTTTGATTTATAGGTTATGGGCCCAGCGCTCTTAGATTTTTTTTTGTATTAGTAGTTAATCCTTGAGTAAAATTAGTGAAACATAGTTAGGGCCGTGTTATTCAGTGTGTGCAATAAAAGTTTGCAAGAATGGCGGCGAACTATCTAGTAAATGTTCCTAAACTAAAAGGCCGGGAGAACTACAGTGAATGGATCTTCGCCGCGGAGAATTTTCTAATCCTAGAAAATATGGTGCACTGCATTAAACCAGTTGCCGGTAAGATGATAGAAGCCGCAGACGATGCGAGAACAAAAGCTAAGTTAATTATGACTATAGATAGTGCGTTGTATGTACATATCAAAGAAGTGAACACTTCGTTGGAGCTATGGAACAAGTTAAAGGCATTATTTGACGATTCAGGTTTTACACGAAGAATATCCCTGTTACGTAATTTGATATCAATTCGCCTGGAAAATTGTGTTTCTATGCAGTCGTACGTAACGCAAATAGTCGAAAATGGACAAAAGTTAAGTGGGACAGGATTTAATATCAGTGATGAGTGGATTGGTTGCTTGTTGTTGGCGGGTTTGTCAGAAAAGTTCATGCCGATGATAATGGCGATCGAGCATTCTGGCATACAAATTACAACCGACGCCATTAGAACCAAACTCATGGATATGGAAACGGAAGTGAGCGGAAATAATCAATCTCAATCTAATGAAGCTAGTGCATTTAGCAGCACGCAGAAATGGCAACACAAGAAAAATAAATTGTCTATGGGCAACGCGCAGAGCAGAAACCAAAAGATGACAAATGTCAATGGCGGCGATAAAAGTCACGTCAAATGTTACCGGTGTAAACAAACGGGTCACTACAAGAATCAATGCACAAATAGTGATAATACAAATTTAAACTCGAAAGATAGTCAACGTAAACAGAGTAACGCATTTAGTGCTGTGTTTTTAAGTGGTCAATTTAATAAATACGACTGGTACATTGACTCAGGCGCGAGCATACACCTAACAGCTAATGAGCAGTGGATTGAGAATGCTACCTATACCAATATGAAAGATATATGTGTTGCTAATAGTGAGAGGTTGCAAGTATTATGTTCCGGCGACGTAACCATTATAACTAAAACTGATCAATGTGAATTTGAAATTCCAGTCAAGGATGTTTTATGTGCTCCAGGATTGACTACCAACTTACTGTCTGTGAGCCAGTTAATAAAATCCGGTAATAAAGTTCAGTTTACGATAAATGGCTGTAAAGTATTCAACAAAAACAGTGAACTGGTGGCCACAGCTGTTTTGAATAATGGAGTGTACAAGTTGATAATACCAGACAGTGTTGTTGCTAATTTAGCTACATCAGGTGTCACATGGCATCGTCGTTTGGGTCATGTTAATAGCAAATACCTGAATAAAATGACCAGTGCTGTTGAAGGTATGAATCTTCAAGAAAAAGTTGATCTTGCCAAGACATCATGTACAGTTTGCTGTGAAGGCAAGCAGTGTCGATTGCCATTCACAACTGAAGGTTCAAGAAGCAAAGAATTACTTCAATTAGTTCACACAGATATTTGTGGACCTATGGAACATGAATCATTGGCCGGTTCCAGGTACTTTATCTTATTTATTGATGACTATAGTCGTATGATACATGTGTATTTTATTAAACATAAAAGTGAAGCATTGAGATGTTTTGCAGAATTTAAAACAAAAGTCGAGAAACAAACTAATAAGAAAATAAAGATCTTGAGGAGCGACAATGGGTGTGAATACTGTAATAAAGAATTTGACTCATATCTCAAGAATGAAGGTATCATTCACCAAAGGAGTAACCCATATACTCCGGAACAAAATGGCCTGTCAGAGAGGAATAATCGTACAATTGTTGAAAAGGCCAGATGCTTATTATTTGATGCCAAAATGGGGAAGGAGTTCTGGGCAGAGGCTACCAATACTGCCGTTTATTTACAAAATCGTATAGTTCTACCTGCTCTAAATGAAAAAACTCCTTATGAAATCTGGACTGGGTGCAAACCAGACATAAGTCACTTGCGTATATTTGGTAGCAAGGTAATGGCACATGTGGCTAAAGAGAAGCGCCAAAAGTGGGACCGTAAGTCTGAAGAGCATATACTTGTGGGTTATCCAGATAACATAAAGGGTTACAGATTATATAATCCTAGAACAAAACGGATGACAACAAGTAGAGATGTTATTGTCATGGAGGATGAAAAAAATCTTGAGATGAGTATACCAATTATTGAGAAACACCAAGACACATTTTCAGTGGGGGACACAGTTGTCAAGGATTCACCAATTTCAAATGAAGTAACCACAGATGAAGATACATTGCTTGAAACTTCAAATAGTTCAGACGATACTTATGTTCCTAGTGAGTATGAGGATGCTTATGACTCACCTGAGCAGCGTGAAAGACCTAGCAGAATTAGAAAGAAACCAGAAAGGTATGGAATGTCAAATATGTGTATTCCTGAAGAAGTGTTTGATGATGCTAGTGGACTAAGTCTTGAAGAAGCACTACAAGGAGCAGAAAAGGAACAGTGGTTACAGGCAGTGATAGAAGAATTTAAGTGTTTTGAGGACAATAAAGCATGGGAGTTAGTAGATATGCCAAAAAATGGAGAAACTGTAGTGAAGTGTAAATGGGTGTTGCGTAAAAAACTGGACAGTGATAACAGTGTTCGTTACCGTGCTCGTTTAGTAGCCAAGGGCTTTATGCAGAAGCAAAATGTGGACTATTCAGAAATTTTTTCGCCTGTGGTTAGGCATTCAACATTGAGATTACTGTTTGCATTATCTGTTAAACTAGGCTTAGATATTACACATCTTGACGTCACCACAGCTTTTTTGAATGGGGACCTTGAGGAAACAATTTACATGCAAATACCAGAGTGCTTACCAGATTCTCAAAATCATTATAATAAAGTACTTAAATTGAATAGAGCTATCTATGGTCTGAAGCAGTCCTCAAGGGCCTGGTATAAGAAAGTTGATGAATGTCTTATTGGCAATGGATATACGCGCTCCAAATTAGAACCATGTTTGTACACTAAGATTAAGGATAGAAAGAGAACAATAATAACATTGTATGTCGATGATTTCTTTGTGTTTACTAATGATAACATTGAATGTGATAATTTAAAAAAGGTATTGTCATCAAAGTTCAAACTAAAGGATTTAGGACAGGTTAAAAATTGTTTAGGGATGTCTGTTAATATTGATAAAGTTAATGGCACAATTACATTAAGTCAAGAAAATTATGTTGATCAGTTATTAAATAGATTCAACATGACAGATTGTAAGTCAGCTGATACACCTTTAGAGTCTAAATTGAATATTAACTTAGAAAATAAAAATAGTGACAGCCAAATTCCTTATCAGCAACTGATTGGTGGGCTTATGTATTTAGCAGTTCTAACTAGACCTGATATTGCATATTCAGTAAGCTTCCTAAGTCAGTTCAATAATAGTTATAATAATGAAATTTGGGCATATGCTAAACGAATTTTGAGATACCTTAAGAAAACTAAATATTTTGGGTTAAAATATACTGTAAATGGTAATTCTAAATTAGAAGGGTTTGTTGATGCAGATTGGGGAAATAATATTATAGACAGAAGGTCTTACACAGGTCTATGTTTTATGTTAGCTGGAAGTGTAGTTTCATGGGAGGCAAAAAAGCAAAAAACAGTTGCCCTCTCAAGCACAGAAGCAGAATATATGGGTATGGCTGATGCTTGTAGGGAAGCTATTTATTTGCATAATTTGTCAAAAGAAATTATTAATGAATCATATACTATTGTGTTATGTAATGATAACCAGGGTGCACTTAAGCTGTGTTCAAATAATAGTTTTAATAAGCGGACCAAACATATTGATATACGTTACCATTTCTGTAAAGAATGTATTGTTGATAAAATTATTAAACTGAAATATTTGGATACAGCTGAAATGCCTGCAGACTTACTTACAAAAGGTTTGGGTAATACCAAGCATTATTATTTTATGCAGTTGTTAGGAATACAAGATATAAGAGTTGTATAATTATTTAGTTTGATTTAGAGGGGTAAATTGTTAAGTGTACCTATATTATTTTGATAAGTGGGGGTGTTAGTATTGTATCAAAATAAGACTAGTAACGCCACCTACTACGTGTTTGAACAGTTCCTGTACTGAATGTGAAATATATATTGTTCGTTCAATTAGTCTCACTAAAAACGTTGTTTGATTTATAATATCCAATAGTATTAAGTATTCCGAGTCAAATTGAAATAAACTCAAGCCGGCAAAACTCACGTGTCTATACCTAATTCAATTTAGTATAGATAGGTACCTATATCTGGATGGTTATTTTTACTTGACGCCAAAACTTGTTCTCGTTCTAACTAGATTAGATTGGCACATCTTATTCGTTTAAATTATAAACTCACTCGACAGTAGATAGAAATAGAAGAGCATTTTAGCAGTAATTTCCACAGTAGTTTTAACAGTTTTTAGTTTATTACCGTTTATTTATTATTGCGTTATGGCAATTACTAAATTGACATGTGAAAGGCGAATAACATCAATTGCCTCTCGTCGTCATAAGTGCATAATCCTCATTTTTATTTCGTTCCATCACTTACTATCATTAACTAAAACTATTCCCACCAAATAAATTCTATCAATAAGTTTTTCAATATTTCTTAAAATAGATTTTATTAGCTTGTGCATTGTGCAACTACACATTTGTCTATTTAATATTGTTAAAAATATTATTGAGCTTGAACAAATCTTGTAAGCAAGATAATTTATATAGCAATGGGTTAAGTATTCTGCCTATCCATTACACTATATCATATTGTTTACCGATTTGAACAAGAGAGAGCTGCCCAGGTGGCCGCATTCTAGTCAATCTAGTCCGACATAATTTGAGACAAATTGACACGAAAAAAAATAAGAAGACTAACAGAAAATAGATCATAGCACCGAGCTAGGAACGTGTCACCCCAAAAAAAAAATTGAGAAGTTTGCGACTCGATCGTTTCGTCATCGATCAATACTGTAGAGTGTCATGCATGGAGCGTTCATAAATTCATGAATATCCTCTGTTTCCCCACAGTTCTGGTCAGCCTTTGTGCCGTGCGCCACGCAGAACAAGGATGCCGTGCAGCTTACGCTGGAACAAATCGACGTCATCAAGCGCATGGTGGAGAAGTACCCGCAGCACTTTCAATTCGCCACCTCCGTTACTGGTATGCACCGCTTATTATATCCTACTAGCTGCCACCCGCGGCTGCAACAGTGTGGAATTTGTACTTCTACAGAATATCTTTATAAGTTACCAGCGACCCGCCCGGGCTCCGCACGGGGTAAATTATATACAAAATTCTTCCTTGTGGAAACACAAAATGCACACGTTCTTTCTATTTTTGAAAACCGTATTAAAATCCGATGCCTGGTTTAGAAGAAGTTAGCGGAGAAACAGAAATGACGTCGACAGACGCGGAAAGCGATTTCGTTTTACACCTACTTATAGATAACCTATATGTTATTTTGATGTAAAAGCTATATTACTGGTAGAGTTTCGTCGAAATCCGTTCCGTAATTTTGGAGGATAAGAGTAGGTAACAAACATCCATGCCACCTCACAAAGTTTCGCATTTATAACAGAATTAGGGATGCACATTATTGTTGGCAGGTACCGATAATATGTAATTTTTATAAATTACATTTACTTTTGTAAATTGGTTTAAATAATAAAATAATTATATGTCTTTAACGACGGCAACCAACCACGAAAAAAGAATTTAAAAAATGATGACGCTCTTCACTCTAGATTGATCTGGTCAGAAACTAGATCACGCTATATAGACTACTCTGGGAAGAAACACGGAAACAAACACAGAGTTCTCAGTCACGGTTTCATTTATAGTAGTATAGACATTATTTTGGGGACCAGACAGCTGATGGATTTTAATGGAGGGATCCACACAGATTGGAGTAGTATTTGGAACCTTCTTGATTGGAATAGCTCCAATGAGATTTAATAGTTCAATATCAACAGCAAACTAGCCGACAGAATCACGTCAAAATTAATTGTCAATACCAATTTCTACCGCTAGTTTCCAATAATATCTACAAAATTTGAATCGTCGAATTTGATATTTTTACTACATTCGATTTGTTTTTTCGATTTGCGTAATTATCATCATGTCTCAGCGCATTGATCGCTTCTAAAGTGGTTGCCCATAGGCCAGCGCAGAGAGCAAAGGGTACTAACTACCTTGTTATCATTTCTTATTTATCCGGCGCCTCACTTTAAATACATTTGCGCAAACCACAATAGAAATCTACAGTCATCCCATAACCGCCTTATTCAATGTACCACTCACCGCACTGATTTCATTCACTGTTCATTATTCGTTCAGACTATTTCTCTGTGGAATGCGTTCCCCCAGGAAATCAGGATGGCAACCTTACACCTACCTCTAGTTGCCTCTGCATCACTAAAAGGTCGACAAGCAGGAAATGCCTAAGGCATTAAGTCCGCCTCTGTTCGTTTGTGTGCATGAAGTATTAAATAAATAGATGTATAAATAACTATAAACTATGCTAGTTAAAATGGTTCCAGAGAAATACACTGTATTTAGTGACAAATCCTTTCGAGAACACGATCTGGGTATTCCTCGAAGCGCACCAATTTTGAAGCGCTTGATATGAAACGCACCAAAAATATTCCTCGGAAGGTACCAACGATGCAACATAGAGAAGATCATGAAGTGTTCGTAATAAATGATATCGATATATATATTAAAATTCAACTGACCTAATAGTTTATTTAATAAAACTACCAAAAAAAACAGAAATGAACTGGAGTCAAGAGCAAAACAATGAAAAAAAAAATTGCTTAAGCGAATTACTACAAACGAATTAATAAAGTATCTAATCAATGATAATCCTCAGACTCAAATCTGAAGTCAGTGACTGTCTTGTAGGCTTACTGAGCTTACGTCTGAGCGTACGTCTTTCAACCCAGACGCCGATGAAGTTTGAACAACTTTTTATAGATCTTGGACAATTTTGGCACAATTTTTTCTGTCATCAGTGTGACAGTGAATTGATGATGTCCAAGATCTATAAAAAGTCATGCAACCTGTACTAACACGTAGTTTATATAAATCTGAAATCGACTTGAACAATTGCGGTGATTTATACTTGTACCTCCTCCGTATGACAAAGAGGCCTTTGCCCTGCAGTGGGACAATAAAGAGCTATCATCAACTCTTTAAAAATTGAAACATCAGAACATTATTAAAATCATAACTGCTCTCAGCATTTTTTATAAATGTCACGACATTTTTATACTAGAATGTAAAGCTCGGTGCTGCTTCCCGCCATTTTACTCGTTGTTTAAAGCAGTTTTAATTTATGGAAGCAAAGCTAAGAGTCTTTTAAAGTATACCAAAATATTTTGAATTAATGGGTTGAGGTGGCTTCTATTATAAGACAAGAGGTATCTTTTGCATCAATTAAAATCATTAAAGATTCGTTTATAAAGCGCTTTTTTGTTATTTTGTAACTTGAAGTGTATTTCCTTCAATTTTCGTTTAAATTCCGCCGTATCATGGGTAAGCTAGGATTTGCTTAGGCATAAAAGCTTTTTTGTTGCAGTTAGAACAGCAAGGATATTTTTAAAAGTTGTATGTATTTGTTGCCTCAACGGCTGGATTGTAACTTGGCACGTAGGTAGACCATTGATCCGGACTAGGATATTGGTGACCTTGTAGTTCGACAACTCATTTGTTTGAGATATATTCTGACTTTAGCGTGGTCAAAGGCTTTGGTAAAAGCTAATTGATAAGTTGACTTGATGTAACCATAACAACAGCAACTTTACACATTATAGAACACCAAGATTATGCTTATAGTACGTGTAATTAATCCTTCCCTTGTAACTGCGACCACTTAAATATCTGCTGGCCCTTTCAGTAAAAACGCTTTGAACATACCAAACATTAGCATCGCGCTAAAAATGCTGAAATAAATCGGCAGCATTTCACCATCTCCTTCACATTTTGCGAAACCGTTCATTAACACATACATGCTTTTTAAAAAAAACCCTAATGAAATCTTTTGTGTTCCCCTTCCGAGTTGCAATCTGAAATCTGCAGTTTGACGTGCTAAGCTATCCGACAGCTTCTGCTCTGGCAGGCCTACCATTATGACATTTTTACTTCTATTATTTCTTTCCTGGAGTTCAGAAATATTTTTTTCAGCTGCAAAAATATCAGATGTGCTAGGTTTTGAAGTGGTAGATTTAATATTTTCGATTTCAACTTCAAGCGTAGATATTTCCGATTCTGTGTTGGCGCAGTTTTGTTGAAGTACTGAGATTTTTTCTTTCATGTTTTTCTGTTCTGCCAACAATTTGTTGGTTGAGCTTTTAATATCATTTATCTGATCTTTCATAGTAGATATGTCATCACGCATCGGTTTCATGTTTGTTTGAAGTATCTGATAAGTAAGGATCTGATCATCTCCGCCCAAAAGTCATTGAGTGCAGTTAACACATCACAGCATTCTCTGTACTTCCTTTTCCGGCAGCTAACATTGTTTTTCGCATCATTATCACAAATTTTTGATAAGTCCGGTTGTGAGTGCGAACAGGATTGCCCTACTGGTACGCTTCTGGACTGTGGCGGGCGGCGATCACACATAGTTAAAAGTTTTGTAGAAAACCTGCGTGATATGCGTAGGCGCGGCGCGCGAGAGAGATTAAAAATGCAGATGTCTCTTTTACTCGAAGTGCGCGCGGGGGGCCGGTGCGCCGAAGTGTAGAATCCGTTTTATGTAGTTCGTTTTACGTTACTATATGTAGTCGAATGAAATGTCTCTATTTGTTGGTTGCATATACGAATTATTTCCTTAAAATATGGATAAGACAGGCTTTTATTGAAGTAGTATATATAACTACATCAATTAAGTGAATCAGAACAGCTCACACACTAGGTTCTAGTGACCCTGTGAGCTGTAGACACACACCACAAACTCCATAAAATATGCACTGTAACTTCTAACTACTGCAAATAATAGTGAGTCTTCATTTATAATTGTAACGCAAAAGAAATCTCTTTCAAATACGCAACAAGTTAAAAGTACGTGATGGCTTTTCTAAGCGAGCATACCTATAAAATAAAACAACAGACATATTTCACAAATGACCTAAATAAATCCAGAAATGTAAATTGTAGAAAACTGTTTTTGTTTTAAACGATATCCCGAGTCTTCGTATTACTACGCCGTCTCGTATCGACTAAACTAATTTTTAACTTTAATACCGACTCGAGGCGGATATAGCCGGATTTGTCGTGTTCCGTTATTGTAATTTATACCGTTTTGTGTTTTCTTTGTATTTATTTTCTTATAAGTTTTTGATTTATTTGCATCATATAATTATATGGGTATTGTTCGCAATTAAGTTCACTGATGTTGCGATTCTTTCGAAGAAAGTCATAATATTGTTTTTGTTATTGTTGAATACTGAGTATTGTATATCAATTCGTGTACATATTTTATATGCAAAAGTTACTCACATATGCCCTGACTTGATCATGATTACAATCGTTTTCGTTAAAATTACCTAGAATAATTATTCACGTAAATTTTTGCACAATACATAGTCAAAACGTGAGTATACACAATCTACATTTAACTTTCATTGCATAATCCAGGAAATCTATCTCTATGTGAATTTAGTATTATATTTAAATTATTTTTCAGTTATGTTTCTTCGCGAATAATTTTTCATATATCTGCCGCCAGTGGAAGTTCACTCATAAAATAAAAAATTAAATAAACAAGTCAAAGAAGTATGGAAAGGATCATGCTGAAGATAAACAAATTGCATAAAATACCACATAGCATAATCCGTAAAAAGACAGACTTCCTATAGAGATGCCTTAAGTTACTCACAGATACTAAAATGGAAATGGGCGGGCCATTTAGCCAGAATGAAAGATGATAGATGGACCGTACGAGCCACGGTGTGGCCAGGGCCAGCAGGCCACAGAGAGAGAGGCAGGCCGCAAACACGATGGGCAGGCGACATAATTCACATAGCCGGCCATGACTGGACAAGAGTAGCAACCAATAGAGACGCATGGCAATCTCTGGAGGAGGCCTTCACCTGAGAGGAATTCTTGCACTTATAAAATGTTTAAATTTATTACATAAATGTAAATTAATTGAATAATTTATAAATTTAATATATTGATTCAGTATACATGTAATTGACCTGTATATATTTACATGTAATGACATATTTTGTTTAGTATTCTGGACTGCGTATATTGGTTTCTGCGTTTATTCATTTGCATAAAAAAAAACATTTTTTTATTCATATTATTTATGATATGACTGTAATTAAGCCAAACAGTAAAAAATCTACAAGGTCATTAAATTACTGCCTTCTACTTAAAGTGGTTTTTAATAATGTCATTGTTTCTCTCGGATAACATGATGATAGTGACTGTACGGAACCGCACATTATTTTTCATACTCACGCGCCGTGCATTCTGTGCACTCAGCATTTCGTACCTATCACTAAGCTAATTTGTGTAAGTACATTAAATCAATAAATCAGTGTTCAACGGACATTCGCGGTGGTCGGTTTTATTTCATCATCATCCCCATAGAATCGCCCCGGTATCATCACTAAGTGCAGGGATCCCCTACATTTATTTTGGTCCTTCGAGATTAGCATCAGGACCTCGTCGCGGTACTTTGAGCTAGCGCGCGCACAGCTCAGTGGCAATCTCTCGCGAACGTGGTTCTGTGATCAAACCAGTGAGAAACTCTTTTTTTTTCACTCTCTCATCCTATACTTGAGTTACACTTGACTTGAGCTTAGGTCAACAGCACGGTCGTGGTAAGGAAATCACGGCGTGATATCACCATCATCATCATCAGGCTCCCTGGAGCACATCATCGGGTGGCGCAAGGGTTCAGCGTCCGCAGTCAGCATCGTCATCACGTGGATCATCATATTTCCAAGTAAGACTGTTCCTTTTACCTACCTACATCATGGAAGATCTTATTGCCCGTCAATCGGAAATCATCGCCAATTTTACTACCATCAAGGTCAACTTTAGCAAGGACTCGGATTCTCGCAAAACTACGGAATACCTCAGGAAACGTTTAGACGCGATAGACGACCTCTGGGGAGAGTTCGAACAAAATCATAAGCAAATATCGGAGCATAAAGATGCGGCGGTCGACTATTTCCTCGACAACACGTATCAAAAGGGCAAAGATCATTATCAATTTGTACGGAATCTCATTTCGTCTTACGGCAAATCAAACAAATCAACTCAACCTGATGGCAAGTTAGACGAACTAATATCGCTGCAACGCACGAACTTTAGGGCATTTACTCGGCTGGTCAAAGGTATCAAGATTGATCAGATATCGGACAAATGGGAACTTGAGGATGAGCTCAAAAACATCCAAGTAAAGTGGACAATGATAGATACGCAACATTTGCAAATCGATCATATCCTAGCTGGAGGTGACTTATCATACGACGAGGAGTTTAACAATCATGAATTGGTCTACAAAAACATCAAAAGAGAGCTGAATAAGAAGATCTCCTCAACATCTCATTTAGAGAGATCAACCCCGCACATTGATATACCGTCATTTAGCGGGAACTACACACAATGGCCAACATTTTATGACTTGTTCACCGAGACAATTCATAACAACAATTCGATCACGAAAGCTCAGAAGATGCAGCATCTTAAGGGAAAACTTAAGGGGGAGGCAGAGCGTATTATTCATCATCTCCATATATCATCAGATAACTACGATGCAGCGTGGGATATCTTACTACATCGGTACAATAATACTCAACTTCTTTTTACCAATCACATCGAAATCTTCCTTAATCAACCCAACATCCAAAGGCAAACATCATTAGACATCAAAGGTTTATACGATACCTCAACCGAATGTATTCACGCGATACACAATCTCGGTGCTGATACGAATACATGGGATCCGTTGTTGGTTCACTTGCTCTGCAAAAAACTGGACCCAGAAACATATGCTGGGTACAAAGAAGCACGCAGGAATCCTCGTGACCTACCAAAGCTGGAGGAATTAATGTCTTATCTCGAGAGTAAATTTACTGCTCTTGAACCCATTAAAACTACTAAGGAACCCTCATCATCAAGCAAAAGGAACCCAAATCAATCGCATAATAAGCAAAACTATAATAAAGGTTTCGCTAACAAAAATTATCAGGCCATCATTACGCAAACATCGAAATGCACTGTATGCAATTCAAATCATGCTCGCAATTTGCTATCATGCCAAAAATTTATGAAAATGACATCAGATGTACAATTGAAATTGGTGACGAAATCAAATATATGTCGAAATTGTTTATTCAGTCACGACGGAAATCAATGCACTTCAACGAAACGTTGCAAAACCTGTCAAGGAGATCATCACACAATACTCCATGAAGCGTGTTGTGTCTCATCATCAAAATCGCCAAATAACCACCCTAACGTTAATCATGTCGCAGGGGAAGACGAAGAGTTATTGTTGACCACGCTGTCAATCAAAGTCAAGTGTTCCGACGGCAGCTACGTGTTCCTTAGGGCACTTCTAGACCAGGGATCACAAATATCATTAATATCGGAAAACGCTGTTCAGCGATTAGGGTTGCAGCGTCAACGATACAACGCATCAGTATCAGGGATAGGTGCTGGTACTAGACAAAGCAAAGGACGGGTATCAATCGACTGTCAATCTATCTACGGCGACTATCATTTTACTACAGAAGCACTGGTTCTGCCTAAAGTCGCTAACTGCTTGCCTGGTGCACCATTCAAAAAACAATCATGGCCTCACATTCAGCATCTTCAATTAGCAGATCCAGAATACAACGTGTCTAAGCCAATAGATATTCTCTTGGATGTGAGTATCTATTCTCAAATCATCATGGACGGTCTCATCAAAGGACCAGCGCAGGCTCCGATTGCGCAACAGACCGCACTCGGTTGGATCCTGTCTGGCAATGTTCGCACATTTAACTGTCATATCGCGACGAATGACTTATCAGAACTATCAAAATATTGGGAGATAGAGGACGTAGAAACATCATCATCACCCCTTACCCGTGAGGAGCAGTACTGTGAAGAGTTTTATCAGCAAGCTACTCGTCGTTTGGATACTGGTAGATACGAGGTTGGCATACCCATGAAACCCGAATATGAAAATCAGCTTGGATCATCAAAATCTAAGGCTATCGCACAATTCAAACAGTTGGAAAGAAAAATGTGCAATAATGAATCATTTGCAGATAATTATAAAACGTTTATGTCGGAATATCAACAACTGGGTCACATGTGTACGGCTAATAATGTCGATGAATCAAAACGTGCCTACTTCTTACCACATCATGGCGTAATGAAATTAGACTCAACAACAACAAAACTTAGAGTCGTTTTCAATGCGTCAGCGAAATCAACATCAGGAAAAAGCCTAAATGACCTCATGTGCTGCGGACCAAATCTACAAAAAGACCTCATGACACTCATCTTAACCTGGAGAACGTACAGTTACGTTATCACGGCAGACATAGAGAAAATGTTTCGCCAAATCATTATCAGGCAATCCGATCGTCATCTTCAATCAATCATTTGGCGGCAATCATCTCAAGAAATACTTAACGAATATCATCTTACTACCGTAACATACGGTACTAAGGCCGCTCCATACTTAGCGATGCGAACGTTAAAACAGCTGGCAATAGACGATGCCGACAAGTATCCTCTAGCTTCGTCAGCCCTGAGTCAATCATTTTATATGGACGATCTATTTAGTGGAGCAAATACCATTCAACAAGCGAAGGAGCTTCAGCATCAACTCATTGAGACGCTGAAGGGAGCTGGTATGAACCTCCGGAAATGGTCCAGTAACGTACCGGACCTCCTGGTAGATCTATCACCAGATCAACTCAACAACCCATTAGACTTCAAGTGCTCGGAAACAAGAAAAACACTTGGATTAAGATGGAACTCATCAACGGATAGCTTCACCTTTCAAAATCAATTGGATTATCACGATAAACGCGTCACAAAGAGACAGCTACTTTCGGAAATTTCAAAGATATTTGACCCCTTAGGCTGGCTGTCACCATTATCAATCAGAGCAAAACTGCTTTTTCAAAACGCATGGTCATCACATTTATCATGGGACGAAGAAGTTCCGCAACCGATTCAATATGACTGGATTCAGATCAAGAATGATTTCAACACCATAGATCAATTTATCATTCCACGTTATCTCGGCAACACAAACCAATCATATCAAATCCATGGATTTTGTGACGCATCCGACAAAGCATACGCATGTGTTGTGTATGTAGTAGCTAAGGACAATAAGGGTGATCGCACATCAACGCTCGCTGTAGCAAAAACAAAGTTAGCACCACTGGCAAAAAAGGTATCATTACCACGACTAGAGTTATGTGGTGCGCTACTACTATCTCAACTTATCAAGAAAGTCATGGAACCATTATCAAATCAAGATGTGGAGATTTACGCCTGGACAGACTCGATGATAGTTTTAGGGTGGATCCAAGGCGACGTGAAGAAATGGAAACAATTTGTAGCTAACAGAATCAACAAAATCACTATTATCATTCCACCCTCAAGTTGGCATCATGTGAGGTCCGAAGAGAATGCAGCAGATTGCGCTACTCGGGGTCTGACGTCACGGAAGCTTTCAAGCCATCCGCTGTGGTGGCAGGGTCCGAAATGGATAACCAATTTCGAACAAAGCACCCTCCCTACCACCTCATATCAATCACCAGATTTGGAAACCAAGAAGCCTAGTGTAAACACGGCTTTATATCAAAATCATATTTCATTGATACACGAGTTACTACAGAACTACAGTTCCTTAACTCGCATTCTGAGAATCGTCGCTTGGGTCTCGCGTTTCATAACGCAATCACGAGGTAAACGCACATCAAAATCAGATGTTTTAACGTCATCAGAATTGAACAATGCATTGAATATCATTATCAATGATGACCAACTAAAACAATTTCATGAAGATATATTGTTTATCAATCAAAAGGGGCATGTGCATCCAAGAAGCAAAATATCATGTCTTAATCCATTCATAGATGAACACGGTCTCCTTAGAGTAGGTGGACGACTGAAAAACGCACGCATCAACGACTCATCAAAGCACCCTATCATATTATCAAGCCACAGTCGTCTCACAGATTTAATCATTGATCAGGCTCATATTACCACATTGCACGGAGGCCCGCGACTGACACTTTCATACATCAGAGACAGGTATTGGATCATCAGTGGAATCCGTACCGTCAAAAGGAAGTTGAGATCATGCGTTAAGTGTCAGCGCTTTACTCAAACGCAATATCATCAAATCATGGCCGATCTTCCACAACCACGAGTCACCCCGTCACGACCTTTCTCTCACACCGGTGTCGATTTTACCGGACACGTCGAGCTGAAGGCTAATAAGGGACGTGGAATCAAAACCGTTAAGGGCTATATTGCTGTGTTTGTTTGTTTGTCTACCAAGGCTGTTCATCTGGAGCTAGTTTCTGATCTCAGTACTCCATCATTTCTAGCAGCCTTTCGTAGGTTTTCGGCCCGTCGTGGAACACCAAGTCACGTTTACAGTGATAATGGCACAAATTTCGTAGGTGCCAACCGTATCATAAAGAAGGAATATCAAGACATCATAGCCACAATCAACACCGATTTCTTCAATAACATCAATGACATGAACATAAAGTGGCACTTCAACGCTCCTGCATGGCCAAGTGCAGGCGGTCTTTGGGAGGCTGCGGTGAAAAGCCTCAAATATCATCTGAAACGCATCATCGGAGATCAGAAACTCACTTACGAGGAATTTACTACACTTCTATTTCAAATCGAGGCATGTCTGAACTCAAGGCCCCTCTGTCAGTTGACAGAGAGCCCTGAAGACGACGTTCTTACGCCAGGTCATTTCTTGATCGGCGGCCCGCTTCTATCTAGACCACAGACTGATCCAGATCACATAAACCAGTCAACTAGGTGGCAACTCATTCAATCAATGAACAAACACCTTTGGAAAAGGTGGTCAAGCGAATATTTACAGCAACTGCAGGCTAGATCAAAATGGCGTAAGCCAAGTAGGAACTTCGAAGTGGACGATGTCGTTCTTATCAAGGACGAAAACTTGCCACCCGGCAAGTGGGCGCTAGGACGTATTCAAGCAGTTCATCCTGGGAGAGATGGCTATGTAAGGGTAGTCAGCTTAAAAACCAAAAATAATATCATTCAACGTCCAGTCACCAGACTTGTGTTGTTACCAGTAAACGAGGATACAAGTCAGGATGAAAAAGTCAACCATCAAAACAAATCAGATGAGCGAAGCAAGAGAAAGCGACTTCCTCGCAACAACGTTTCATTGAAGAATCTATTCACTAGCTTCATATTACTATTTTTCATGTTATTATCATCGACTTCAGCGGAAAATATACCCAATCAAGAATCGTATAATCTGACGTCATTAGATCAGAATCAAGCTATTTACTTCGATAGAATATCCAATCTTCAGTACATCCAGGACGAATGGCGTCTAGTTGTCTACTACAATATGACGACATACTGGAAAGGGTTAGCCGAGATCAAGAGTTACGTCAATCATATCAAGTCATTATGCATAACTCAGGCAAATAAACAATATCAGAGTATCATTCATCAATTAGAGCACGAAATAAGTGACATTGAACATTATGATATGTTACTTAAATATCAAAGTCCAAAGAGGCTAAAGAGAGGCCTAGTGGACGGCGTGGGTTATATTGCCAACTCGTTATTCGGTGTCCTAGACGAAAGGTTTGCTGAAAAATATAAGGGTGACATCGAACAGATCAGTCATAATGAAGCACATCTACAGAAACTTATAAAAAATCAAACAAGCATCTTAGAATCTGAGTTCAACATCGTACGCCGTAACGAGGATATCATGAATAAACAATTTTCATTTATCAAGCAACATCTACAACATATATCATCTGAGGTGAATAAAGTACGTCTCGCAAACGAAGATAGTCTTTACATTACCTCATCGGCACTAGCAGCATCAATAATTCTCACAAATATTCGTTGGATTCAGCAAACGCTAATCGGAACCGTAACAGATATTTCACACGGGCGCATTGACAGCCATTTGCTGTCACCGGAGCAGTTATCGTATCAGCTGAGCACTATCTCCAGTCGACTGAATGGTAAACTTACGATACCTGTGGACTTAAGGAATGTCAAGGATTTGTACCGGTTACTAAAGGTTTCGGCTAGAGTCTTCTCTAACTACTTAATCATTGAGATCAAGGTTCCACTCATAAGTAACGAACTGTTTGAGTTGAACAAAATCATATCAATTTCGCAAAAGAGAGGACAACAATATTATCATCTCATTCCATCAGTACCGCTCATAGCCTACAATTTGCGCAAGGATACAGCATTTCTCCTATCAGAAGCAGACCTTCAATCATGTACTCATGTTCCTAACGATATCTTGTTATGTTCATTAAACATGCCCATCTACAATCTAAACATGAAACAATCAATTTGCGAAATCAAATTATTCAATAAAAAGCAACTATGCCACTCCGTAAAATCATCATGTGACGAGCAATAGATCAAATTACACAGGCCGAACAGCTGGTTGTACACATGTTGCTCGGAATGCCAAACTCGCATTATTTGCGCCAACGGAATCACAATGGTGAACCTTGTCGGCAACGGGATTATTACCCTAGGTCAAGGTTGCACATTGAAAGGAGAGACCTTCAGTATCTATGCCCATAACAATTTCATCAATCACGTGAATATTCATCATCACATCGAAGTCCCAGAGGTGTCCGTACTAAACAAAATCATGAAAACGTCTGCGCCAGAGAACTTCAGTGAAGCTGAAGATCATCATCTCATTTGGAATAAATTAAGGGCTCAGATTGACGAGGTTAAGGAACAGTCATCTACAGATCTGAGCATTCACGACATTCATCACTACACTGTGTTGTACATCAGTGTAGCTTCGGTAATCATCTTGGGTGGCGTCGTCGTGTACCTCATCAAAAGCCAACGAAGTACGGGCAGGGCATCAGCGTCGCCGGCCCCCCAGGGCCAAGAGGCTCTCGGGGTGGGGCCTGTGGCGGTCGCACCGGCATCGCGTGGATCATCAGTGCAAAAGTGTAGTGAAGTGTTCACAATCAGTGGTGTAGACAGGGCTACCTCGCCCATGTGTACCGTAGAATAGTCGTTTAGTTAGTATTTTCACATTTGTATCATTAGCAATCTATATCATTTTATTTTACTATTTTACTTGTCTCTTAATTTAATTTTCTGTTAATCAATCATATCAGTTGTCTGATTGCGGGCAGGATGTACGGAACCGCACATTATTTTTCATACTCACGCGCCGTGCATTCTGTGCACTCAGCATTTCGTACCTATCACTAAGCTAATTTGTGTAAGTACATTAAATCAATAAATCAGTGTTCAACGGACATTCGCGGTGGTCGGTTTTATTTCATCATCATCCCCATAGAATCGCCCCGGTATCATCACTAAGTGCAGGGATCCCCTACAGTGACACTTATACCTTATTCGTGACTAGCGCCACCTACCCCTCCGGATATAAATTGCGGATAGGCCCCAGGGGATGCATCCATGAGCCTAAGCTCAGTAGTTCGCTATAATAATACAGATTTCTAGCGATTTTGATTTGTACTGTATTTTATACCCACTTTTTTTGAAGCCCTACATAAAAATAGGTATATACATACAGACGAATTAAGAGCCTTATTCTTTTAAAAACTTCTTTGTTTATGAATTAATAATGAAAGTGACTAAAACATTTTATTTCCTTATTTTTGAACCTTGGGACACCAGCGTAACCCCTCAAAATCAGAAAAAAAGTTAGTATTAGAGGTACGTAAGCCAAATAGTTTTTGTTTACCTTATCAATTAATATTTATATGCCCAGCAGACTATTACTACGTAAAACAATTCAGCATAAACGGGAAGTGCTTCAACTTGTTTCCATACACAGGCAAGTTGAAGCACTTCCCCTCAATTATTTAAGATGTACACTAACACGCAGGACCAAAACTCGTCTACATCATGGTGCTCCGGACGGGAATCGAACCCACGACCCTTTAAACAACGCACAGGGTCGTCCAAAGCGATGCTATTCATGCAACTAGGGTTGAATGCGAATATTCCAACAACATGTAGTGTTATGACGTCACAACGAGACGTACGTGCATCCCGCTAGGCGGGGCGGCGGCGAGATCCAGATTTACACCCGTTGCTCGCTCCATATTGGTCGGTACCCGTAAAGACGGGCACTTCACACACATGCAGGGACAAATCCATATCTGCGACTCATCTGTGTGACTGATCATGTCACCGTCCATGTGACCTCGATGAGCCCACACAAACGCAACTCACAACAGACAATGAGTTCGTTTGTATGCAGTGTCTCGGATGTGTGTGTGATCCAGGAGTTAGATTAGAAACAGATTCACTAGAGAAACTATTTCAGCCGAAAAAAAAACATAAAAACAATATTATTTTGTTTCTTATTTGAGTTCTCATGAAAGCTGGAACTTTATTGGCTCTTACTGAAAAAATACCGCTTTCTATAATGACGGAAACGGGTCATTGAAGTTTTAAGTAGGTAAGGATAGTTTTTGTATTTTTTTAACCTCTTTACCCCCTTCTCAGCAAAAGTAAGCAAAGTTATACATAGGGTTCTTCACTGTCATTTACGAGCAGCAGTTTATAAGGTTATATCAATTATTGGAAGGCTTGCAATATCTATTCAAATCAGAATATGCTCAAATTTCAAAATCAGAAAAAAATATGGATGACTTAATCACCATCCTGACATCCCGTCCCCCATGTCATCAAAAATAAGCAAAGCAAAGGCCCCACCCTCTCTGGTGCTTACGTAATAATTGTTGACCCCAAATGTTCATGTTCCTTTTAGATATCCTGGAGGCTCACAGCGCACGTCCTCGCAAGATCGCCTCACTCATCGGCATCGAGGGAGGTCACTCCATCGCCAACTCGTTGGGAGTCCTCCGCTCCTACTACCAGCTGGGCGTCCGCTACATGACCCTGACTCACACCTGCAACACCCCATGGTAAGTGCCACTGAGCGATACAATTAACAGCCAGACTTGGAACATACAAACTGAGAAAGCTAAATTATTAAAGCATTCATATCGACCTTATATTATATAGGTTTAAAGATATTTATTTTCTCAAAGAACAAATTACAGTTCACTTAAAAAGAAACTAAATAACTAACTAAATTTGTAGTAGGTAGTAGTATTACGACATTCATATAACGAAGGTACTAGATGTCATAGTATATAGTTTAAAAATCACATTTATTCATCAATGAATTATTTATTATTATCATTGTTTTATTATTCAAATTTAATAACATTTTATGTTGATTTTAATTTTAAATTGTGATGTCTGATTCGAATCCAAACTAAATTCCGTTTTATTTTAATTTTACATTATGTTTTATTTTAATTCAAATTTAAGTCCATCTTATTTTTATTTTAAATTGTGATGTTTTATATTAATTCAAATTTAGTTTCATTTTCTTTTACTTTTAAATTGAGTTTATAATCTAAAACTATATATCCCTATTTTAATCTCTTTGAACCTCTTAAATTGCTATATGTTTCATTTTAACTTTTTGGGGAATGGAACTGGCATCACAGGTTACTTTGTAACCTAGCTAGGATGTCAGATGCGATTCTTATTGTGAACTCAAAACCAAATTTACTGTTCTTATGATTGTTATTTTTTTTTGTAATCTGATTGTTGGTTTTTATTGTGTTTTATCAAATAAAGCATTATTATTAAAGTATAATTTATTAAAACAAGGGTAGATTAACAAACTGTATTCCTCGCCCGATTTGTTTGAGCAGTACACAAGATAAATAAAAAAACAAAGTGATCATAAATATATTTACGTGTTTCCACAAAAAGTGTCTGATAAGTTATTCATGTACAGTCGCCGACTCTAGTTTGTATGTACCTACCTACCGCCGCAGATTGCAAAGTTCGCAACTAAAACTGCAATTAATTGTGCTCGAAATAGCGTATCGGAAAACGCCGTTTCGGTTTCTACTGTAAACATTTCAATGCATTTCTGTTTGCTCGCAATTTGGTGCAATTTGTCTAAAACAAAAAACAATTTGCGAAACTTGTTAGTGGTTACGATGTTTCGCAATTTATTTCGGTGTGATAATAAATTACGCCAGTAAAAATAATGACCCAAGTATTGAAAATTTCGTTATAAAACAACATTACCTATTTCGAAGCATCGTTTTCTATATTTTCGCGAATAATACATTTTATTTCTTGATGTTTTATTGTTGTTGGCCTGGCTGGCGTGATGAAGTGAGAAAGTAGAAATATAATTAATATTCCTTTTAATATTATTCGTAGGAAAGATCCCAGCGTTTAAAGGTCTAAATCAATTTGCGGATTTCACAGTTCGTTAGTCAGTTTTATTTGTTTTTACATACATACATAAACTCACGCCTTTTTCCAATGGGTGTAGGCAGAAACTCCAGACCGCCACCTGCTACGATCCTTACATATTTCTTTTGCTTCACTCACATTCATACATCTAGTCAAACACACAAGCCGGTTATGAGTACTGCGCACCTGGCCCTTTTGAGGAACATCACCTATAAGGTCTGTGTATGTCTTTCTAGGGCGTCCCCTCCTGGCGTTTCCATTCACATCTGCCTTGTAAATACATTTCGTTAGTCGCCTTTCATTCATTAATTTATTCATTTGTTTTACTAATTGTTTGTTTTTATTTGAAGCTAAAAACTTTCGACTAAGTTAGACAGAGGGAAACACAAAATTAAGATTCAGAACTTTTATTTCAGAAAGTAAGAACATAGACATAAGTTTTTGGAACATTACCCGTTATGAGCAAATTAATGTCGGCAGATTACGTACAAAGTATATCTCCACAGCAGCGTAAATGCATAAAATTAATATTCACAACCTTTTCTACTTCAGTGGCCTCAGAACGAACCTCAAAGCTTAAACGTTCCACGGTGTAAAGGTCTATAAATATAATTTATCACTAAAGGAGTCATTTTTTATTTTATTTATGATGGGTTTGCTCTTGACTCTTGTCTAGGTCAGAGGTGACAGAGACAAAGTCGAAGATGGAGTGAGCTTACCCAGAAGAAGCCTGTTCACTCTAACTTTGAACCATAACTTATAACATACTAGCTTTTGCCCGCGACTTCGTTCGCGTGGAATAGTGACTTCCGGCAGATTTTTGGTTTTACCCACATAGTTCCCGATCTCGCGGGATCTCTTCATAAATGAAATGTGGAAGATATTCTAGGGAACTCTTCAAAAATCAACTAATTAATTTAAAAGGAACGATCTAATTAATTTAAAAATTAAAACGAATTTAGACACAATTTTAGTATCTACTAATAATCGAGATCAAACTAAACTTACATTATACAACAACCAGGCAACCCAACAAATAAACCTTTTAATCGACAAATACAACGGGACCAATTTTGAAAACAACCACCAGACAACCCAACAAATACACCTTTTAATCTACTAATACAACGGAGCCAATTTTAAATTTACGAAACGATCAATCCACAATTCCACGACAGTACCGAAGCGCTCGGCCGATACCCAACCAAATGCGTGTAACGAAACCATAGCGCGATCTATTTCGATCCCAACGCCATCTATCGAGCATAGTGACAACTCGGATTATTTATCTATACTCCGTTCGGGCATTTTCTTTGTACTAAAAGTTTTATTATATTGATATTATTTTTCATACCTTTTTACTATTTATTTACTTTTTTCCGATGAATTAAAACAATAACATGAACCGAACTCGTGTAACGATCTACACCATTGCGCGATCACCAACTCGACATATAGTACTAATAGAATTATCTATACTCCGTTAGAGCATTTTCTTTGTACTAAAAGTTGTATTATATTATATTTTCATACCTTTTTACTATTTATTTACATTTTTCCGATGAATTTTCAGTACTGAATTGATGCCGACTCTTGACCAATAGATGGCGCTGTATTTCCGGAATAAATTTTATTTTATTTTTTGTAATAAAAACTATCCTATGTCCATTCTCAAGTTCCAAAATATGTCTGTACCAAATTTCACACAAATCG
Source organism: Orthosia cruda (assembly GCA_964057195.1). Taxonomy (NCBI): domain Eukaryota; kingdom Metazoa; phylum Arthropoda; class Insecta; order Lepidoptera; family Noctuidae; genus Orthosia; species Orthosia cruda. The sequence continues at coordinate 73,368,303 of OZ059825.1, read as the reverse complement.
GTTCAGTAGTTTAGGCGTGAAGCAAAGACAGACAGACAGACAGACAGAGTTACTTTCGCATTTATAATATTACTAGCTTTTGCCCGTGACTTCGTTCGCGTAGAATAGTGACTTCAACTCTTGACCAATAGATGGCGCTGTAAGTCCGGAATAAATTTTATTTTATATTTTATTTTTTGTAATAAAAACTATCCTATGTCCATTCTCAAGTTCCAAACTATGTCTGTACCAAATTTCACACAAATCGGTTCAGTAGTTTAGGCGTGAAGCAAAGACAGACAGACAGACAGACAGACAGACAGACAGACAGAAAGACAGACAGACAGAGTTACTTTCGCATTTATAATATTAGTTTGGATAATAAATAATAATAATATATAATATTAGTTTGGATTGAGTTATAACCGCGTTAATTAGCGTTATGTTACAATTAGTTCACTCGCTGAAGTTAATTCCGCTAATTCAGTGCGTGTTTGCGATCATTACAAACACATAACGGTGAACAGATCACTCTATTTAATCGTATTCTAATAGCCTTTATTTACAAACTTGTAACTAATTATTATTGTATGTACAAATAATCAGTACCCTTCCACAGTACACGATCGTGTGCTTTTCTCCTCCATGACGCTCCTGCTGACTGGCAACCGACCTACATAGTTGTCAAAAGGCTATGCAGATGATGACTTGGGTACTTTTAGTAGATTTTTAATATTGTACTTCTCAGAAGCAGCCTGCTGCATGGACTAGTGACCGGTTGACGACAATATATTAGCCGCCAATTATTTCAGAATGTCGAAATGTGTACTATATACTACACCCCTGGCCCTGTTTACAATTAAGGACCGGTTACGCACTACATCCGATCCGTGTCCGTGAAATTTCGGTTCCGAAGTAGCCGTAGTTATCTTGTAGGGAAGCTTACGCACTAAATCCTAACACTATTCGTCATAACTCAGAACATTTTGAACTCACAACTCAAATTACAGACACGGAACGGCTGCTTTTGTCCCAATGTCTAACTGATTCCTATAACGTACTTATACCCGGCGTCTCCACATAAGGAGACTCAACCATAATAATAAATCAAACTGCTTCAAAATTCGGTGAATTACATACAATAAGTACGTTGCCGTTGTCGTTACAGCATCTAAGGACTTTGATGTACGAGTAGTTGGTTACATTTTATTTTTGCACAAAATGCATTCGGCTCCCTCGACAGTTACAAAGGCTCTATATTCTCAGTTATGATCGGTTGGAAAACCGGTATTACTCCACCATCATTTTAGAAAAATATTTATTCTTTTCATAAAGAACTTACTATACCATCTTCCACCCGACTGAGTGGTTCTCTCCACTATTGAAGATCGGCTTGCTTTGCATATTATTTGCTCTCACAAACTCACTCAAACGCACTCGGGTGCTCGTCCAATCGACGATGTTACTACTAGAAAAACTGGCCATGTGCGAATCGGAATGGTGCATGACAGGTTCCGTAGCACCAACATTATTTTATTTTACTAGACTTTTGTCATTATAGAGGCTATGTTTGAACGTATTTCTGTGAATCGTGCCATGGCTACTAATCATGGCTGGGTCGGCTGCCAGTCAACGCCTGGATAAAATGCAGTTGAACACAAACATTTTACATACAGCGACGGCCTACCTATCATCAATTATTAGTCGTCGGTGCCAGCTGTCATTTGAAGATCTTTGACAGTCGTAACGTGCAGTCAGAAGCTTGAGATCTGACACCGTCTAGCCAAGAGTTATCGTGTTACCCAGTTACTGGGTTGTGGAGGTCAGATAGGCAGTCGCCCCATGTAAAACACTGGTACTCAGCTAAATCTGGCTAGACTGGAAGCCGACCCCAATATAGTGGGGAAAAGGCTAGGCAGATGATGATGATATCCAATGCCAAGACTGGTGTCACATTTCGTAGATTCTGACGAATTCTGACAACAGTCAAACATCTACTAATGACAGCTGGGACCAGCGGTTTAACATACTTGCCGAGTCACGGAGGGGTTTTGGAAGGTAAGAACCCGAACTTGTAGTTTATAAACCAAAGCAAGATTTTCAATACCAATCAGGTTCTTTCCAAGAAGATCATAGACACTCTTAAGTAGCTGTAAACTAGCACGCTACTTGAGAAACTTTGCAAGTCAATTTAGTCAAAATCCTATAGAATCTGCAGGAATTCGTCTCGATATAGTATAATATATAGGTAGTAATTTAATATTGTTAAATAGTAATTTAATACTGCTCATTCGCTCGCACAACGGATGATAGTCGATCTACCCAAAGATTTTGAGTGGCATCTGCCCCCCAAACGGTGAACTGAAGAGCTGGTGAAAGCTGCGGAAATCCGCTGGATCGGAGACGCACAGAGCGGTCGATGTGGCATCGCTTGGGAGAGGTCCCTATTCAGCAGAGCCCCACACTAGGAGTTTCTACCTGTATCGTGGGTGAGTTTACTAACATATAAACTCACATACACAACACCCAGAGCCGGAACAATTATCTGTAGGTCATACAAATATTTGTTCCGTGCGGGGATCGAACCCGCGACACGCAGCGCAGCAGTCAATCGCTCAACCACAGCGCCAACCATGCGCCCAAAATATATATATAACCCGATTAAACAAAATTAATAATACAACAGTAACTAAAGACCGCGAACTCGCACAAACACTTGTGAGCGAGTAACCCGTCGTTCGCGACACTAACTACACAAACTAACGTTGTTTTAATGAACGAACGTTCAAACTGTGACAGCCTGTAAGCTCCCCTTAGTTGAGGTAACTCCTCGGATTTACTGTGGTGAGCTTACTGTCTCACTAACTACATACATTTGTACATGGACCCATGTAGGAAAACTTGCTGTATTATACATGTAGGTAGGTATTAGTTTTGAAGTTCGGTCGGTAGCTAATGTGTGTCTCCGTAGACTCGAAGACACAGCGTTGGAAGGCCTCACGCGAGGATAACCGATAAATTGGTGCGGGTCCCGCGAGTTCGCTTTATCGCGGCGACGCTTGGTGGTGGATATATCCGGCAGTGGACGGCTTCCGGCTGAAATTATGATACTAAAAGACTTGTAGTGTTAGTAACAATGTTAAACTTAACGATGATGTTTGTATGTCTGACATCGGAAAAAGTACAAAAAATACCCGTAAATCGAATTAGGAACTTTCTGAGCTCGCCTGGGAGCTCTGGCTACCCTAGCAAACGGTAAGCAAACGAGAATAAAAAGTAATTTCAAAACATTCGAATTGCTTTTATACTTTTCTTTTTCAGCAATCAACCAAAAGATCATAAAAATCTAAAATAAGAAAACCGTCCTTTGGGAACAGTCTCTGGTAGCTAGTTTATAATAAATCTAAAGATTTGACGTACAGACTGGAATTTATTGGATAAAACTGGATTAGGCCGGTGCAGTCTGGCTTAGAATATCATAAGGTCAAACGGCTAGACATTCACCGAATAAAGATAGATCGTCCCTTTAATTAAGTGGTTGGATATAAAAGAAAGAAAGGTCGTTCATAGACTCAGTCGCCACGATAATGGAAGAAATCCTGATAAATGCAAACTGCAACTAATTATTTGACAATTCGAGATGGAGTCGAGTACGAGGACATGATTTGAAATATACAGATTAGAGACTATCAGTGACTATCATTTCAAGCTAACATCCAAATATGAGGGCACTATTCTGTAACGTACTTACCTTAGTGGATTACCTTTGAACATAAACATACACAGTTACAGTGCGATCCGCCGTTACAATCAGACGCGATTACACTCAACGCGAAAATTATTAAATTTGCGCCGAGCGCGGCAAGTGCACAGCGACCATGCGTTCGAAAGAAATTGTCCGAACGAGGTCCTTGCATTCCTGCAGTATCCGCTGGATATCATGGACGTCATCGATGTGACACAGATCTGCACCTCCAACTTCAGTGAAGAGAAGATATGGCAAAAATACTGCTGTATGAGTCGCTAAATATGGCCGCGCGAATACCGTTCCGTGGGAGGGATGAAAAAGGAGAGATGGTTGAGGTTCGTGGCTTTTATGCCATTGGCTGACACGACTGTCAATCAATCACATGATGACAATGATCGCTGAGTCCACATCCCACATGTCGAAAACCTCGCGAGCCAAGTCAAGATACTTGATTTGCTTATCTTTCTTGGTTTTCACGAGGTTCCCGTCATGCGGAATGGTTATGTCAACAATCATTGCACGTCTTTCGATTCGGTCCACCACCACAATATCTGGCTTATTGGCTACAATAGTCCTGTCAGTGACGATGGTCCAATCTCAGTACAATGTGTTATTGCCATTTTCGAGAACAGGGTTGGTCGTACCGGGCCGTCGGGGATTCCTATAGTATGGCACCTTCGAATCCACAAGAGAGTATTTGAGAACATGTTGATGAATAACCCTGGCTACAAGGTTGTGCCTTTGCAAGTTGCAAGTACTATTCGTTAGCTAGACTAGAACAACCAGAGACAATGCGGCGGATTGATTAACCCGGACGGTGACGTGCCCGACAAATATCAACCGTGCCATACTTCACAACAAATCTCCGGCACTTATTCGTAATGATAACTTCGTACATAATTACACAGACAAAACCTTCGGTTTCCCCAACGAGGTCACGAAATGCAGCCGGGCTACGGACGCTAAATAGTCTACTATCGGACCCATGTAAGGCCCGGCAAAAGCGTCCGTGAAGTGCCTTACTCTACCATACCCCCCTGCGATCTTTTGTGTCAATCACTACAGGCTTGCGCCATTTCTCATTTGCCAAGGAGAGCGGGGTGAGTCCTTTGTCCACGTCAGCGTTTAGGAAATATTCCCTGAGATTGCATATCTCGCGGTTGTGGCGGTTCTTAAAAAAAGAAAGTTAGTTTTCGCTTTGTACTGTTTCTTTCTGGAAGCCGGTTTGAAATTTTTGTAAAAAAAAAAATGTTTTCTGTACCTAATCATTCCCATATTTTTCTGGATTTTGTCTTGGTATTTTTCAAAAGTCACGTCTGTGTCAGACGAAAATTACTTATTGTTCATGGTTTTTTTCCGTTATTTATTGATAATTTCTTGTGTTATTTCATGGTTCTCTTAATATTTGTTTGTTCTGAGGTTATATAAAATGTATGGTAATTTCGGGGAAAATAGATTTGTTTTTTTTTATTTGAGAAACTGAAAATAAAACATTTTGTTGACACGGAGTCAATGATATTCTAGTAAACAGATATGTCATGAGCGCGCGCATTATGAAGACTCGGATACGTCCTAATTGGGACGTATAGTCTTTAGTATATGTCACGCATGGCTAAGAGCGATACGCTTTGTTAAAACAAAAACAAAATTTAAAAAACGCCATCGTGTGTATTTAGAAAGTGTACCAATTATGAAACCAAAGAACATAAAACAGAAGTGATCTCATACCACATGTTAGTACGCAATAAACCTCAATTTACTAATTTATTTAATTTTTTTCCTAATAATCTGATATTTGGAGATTTATAACCTAAGAAAAAACAGTGGTGGTCAGAATAATGTTTGTTTACATTCACACGTAAGTGACAAACACTAGCTGTCTATTTTTGTCTTGTTGGTTTTATCAAGCCATCCCTTTCGACTTGTAATGAAATGTCAGATGAATGAAAAGTGTGTATGTGTGCTGCCGCTGCTGCCCGGAACAATTTTTCCGGTTGTTTTGTGAGTGTATATCGTATCTGTTTACTAGAATATCAGCACGGAGTCAACAAAATGATCAGGTTATTATTATTATAAATACCGCATGTCTAGAGTGCGGGTATAGTACAAACAGCAAAACACTAGCTAGAGAGCTACTTGATGGCTCATCGCGATTCGATTAATATCACACCGATAAGCGATTTCTGCTATGCTTTCTGCAATGCGATGCAGGTCGACCGATTGGCACTTGATATTTTTATTGAAATATGTGCGCGATATCGCCCATCAACGCAATTTAAATTGTATCGCGCCATCAGTAAAGTTCCTTGCTTGTTATGGCAAAAATGTTCGTCTTAACATATCCGTCCAATTATTAAGTGGAAAATAACTTTTAAAGCACATTATTTATTAATGTAGTCTTGTCCCAACATACTCATAAACATTGTTTGAAAAGTAAATTCAAATTGTGTACCATCTGTAAACCAGTATGTTTGTTTGACTGTACTACAGAAAATGATTTATTGCAAACTCCAAATGGCAAAGGAAAACGTTGACAAGGAGACAGCTATCTCGCTTACATCTTCGTTTAAATAGAACCGAAGTTATTTACTTTGATGTACTCGTGCCTTTATTTATATAAACATTTTATGTACTTCAATTTGTGTACATACATAATGAAACTTTCTTAGAAATGTTTTGACATTGTTTATTTCATTCTGAGAAGAGATTTTTCCAAGTCTTTGCTTTGCATTGCCTGTTATTTTCTATTGACATTAATCGAGAGTTTCGTCCGTTGTCATGGCAACTGAGTTGAATACAGGTATTTTAGACTGATTTGGAATATGGGTGGTATATACACGCAACACTTAGAAACATACGTAACTAATGCAGAGTCTACAGAACGCCACTTGATACGATCCTTACAAAATCATTTTGCTTCCTTTACGTTCAAACCAGTAGTCATACACATAGCCGGTTATAAGTACTGCGCACCAGGTCTTTCTGAAAGTCTTCACTAATATTCTCAAATAAGGGGATCCAATTGTGAGACAATTGTCATTGTGTTACAATTAGTTTAAATTGTCATACATCGACAATCGCGAAAGCTTTGGCTTCGCATGAATGCTTATGAAACTACAAAGGTTAGCAGCAAGATCGACAAGCGGTAGCTCACATCACGCCGCTTGTTGTAATACCCTGAGATCGCCCACCTGTCAGCTAGCTCCGCAGGAAATGGATTCACCTCACTAAGTCTACGTAGTCTGCGTTTAGGAACAGCACACACCTACACGCGATCTATCTATTATATTTTCCAATGTTAACGCGATACTAGCCGTGCGTTCGCTCGGAGCCAGAATATCAATATTGGACCTCCTTTTAGACAATTTTGTATACAATTTTTTTTTTATTTACGTAACCTATGTAGGTTAAGAAGACATTCTAACTATCTATTTTTCTGTGTAAAAATATTTTTTGGAATAGTAGGCAAAAGTAGCGAAAAAATATTGTGTTGTTAATTATTATTTAAAGCAAACGAAATGAGTTATACGAAAAAAACATGTTTCACATATAATGTAAATGAATCAATAGGTATCTATATATTTTTTTCAAACATTTTAACCAAGCCGTTATTAAGAAAAATGCTTTAGAAAATAACCATTTTACGGCACTAAAGCGGAATAAGGGCCTTGAGGAACACTTGCAAACTTAGTTTGTGTATGATTGTTAATTCCTTACACACCAAGGCTCATCGGTGCCTTGGAAAGTATGTTAAGCTGTTGGTAAAATTAAATGGTCACACCAAACATACTGACAGAGCTACACTTTAACAGCAATAAGGTACATCGGACACGGTCTAGTCTAGTGAACTCATAGCTTTAAACTGCACCTGTGCAAGACGTAATCTTATAGTCGTTGCAAACGGGACTGTCAAACGCGAGGATACCTTTTCGTTTTCCGGTTGAGGAATATTATGTGGCTATCAATAAATACATTTGGATTCTGTGCGATATTCTTGTGACCTCTTAGATCAGTTAATATACAATTGTGTTGGGAAGTTGTCAGGAGCAGCCAACGTTTGGGCAACATTCCTAAATTAAAATGTATATCCTGCTGTCTATCAACCAGTTTGATTATCGTCTACTAAGAATGTCTATTAAGAAATTTACAGCTTTTTATGAGACGAGTCTATCTAGGACTAACTATGAATTTAAAATTATGTGTTATTTTCCGTAAATAATAATAAATTAACCTAACTGGTAAAATACTGGTGATTAACTGCGTCCAGTTAGACGGGAAACTAACCCAAACATAGTTGAAAAGGGTCCGCGCCCACTTGACCCAAAGAAGCCAGATGTTTATACAACTTAATTTTTTAATTGTGTTTTCCCTACCTAAATCTGTATTCCTTAAGATACCTAATGTTTATTTTTGAAAGATAATTTAGTCAATCATGTTTCTTTTTACCCGACTGCCGAAAGACGGTAATGTTTTTATCAGTCTATGTATGTAAGTATGTATGTATGTTTGTATGTATGTTTGTTTGTTCCTATGTGGCGTTCTAGAGACCAAACGCGTTGGCCGATTTTGATGATTCTTACGTCAATCGATTCGTCTTAACCCTACAAGTGGCTACATAAAAATGGAAAAGAAAAAAAATGGCGGATTTTGGACGCCATTTTGTGAGGGATAAATTTTTTCTTCCAAACCCATCGTGTGGGGTATCAAAAAAAAAGGGTTTAAAGAGGTGATTTCAAAAATATATAACACTTATATGGTTAAATGTACCTAATTAAAAATAATACTAAAAAGTTGTAAATGAAAAAAGCTAATGAAAAAACCCGACTGCTTAAAAAGCGAACTAAAAACACGTAAACAAGAAGAAAATCATGCTGTGCAGTCGGAAGATACATATTCGCGAGCTGGCTGACAAAACAAAAGACCACGAATCCACATATGTCCTGTATAGAAAAGGCTGGAAGTAATTGGGATTGGCATTTGCCCAGCTGGTTGATGCAGGCTTACAGTAAAATATCGTACACCTGGTGTCATTTGCTACCTATAACTAAACCAAAGCAATATTATGGAAAATAGAGTTTTAAAGAAGTGTAATGAAAATACCACTCTGGAGTCAGTAGTAGTAGGGTATAGCAAACAACACTGAAAACTAATCACCTTGTTTTTGTAACATACAGCTTATAAAAACTTAAGACAGTACCTTGACGACAGTGGCATATTTCAATCAGCACACTAATTAAACTCAAACATAAACATTGTAATAAGACAACGTTGTGATTTAAAAAAGCTTATTGACAAAGATTTAAAAGAGTATGCTCAGATGATTTGGTCATGTTAAGGCGACTATCAAAAGGTATTTATAAGGCAGAGGTGAGTAGAAACGCCGGGAGGACTACATGGAACTTATTGGTGATGTTCTTCAGAAAGGCCAGGTGCGCATAACTCATAACCAGCGTGTGTGTATGCCTAGACGTATGAACGGAAATTAAGTAAAAGGATTATTTAAGGACCGTAGCAGGTAGCGTTCTGTAGATTATACCTAACTGTGAATGTACAAGCAATGTATAATTAATTAATTTAGGTACACTAACATTATAATTATTTGAATGGTAACGCAACATCATTATACAAAATCATTTGTCGTAGGAATGAATTATCACTTGTATGTATGTATATCTATTTACTGGTATTGTTTCAGTAAATTCTATACATATTTTACTGAAAAAAATTGAAGTCTGTTTTCGAAGTTGGTGATGGATTGGTTTCGCTTTTCTTACTCTTGGGTCGTTGTCAACTGTGGGGGCTAATATACATTGACAACAATGGCGTATTTCTTTGAAAATATTTGATTTGATGATAATATTCCACCAACCAAGAGTCAATTCCAAATAGAGTTTTAAACTGAACGCCTTACAGCAATCTTACTGATATTATAAATGCGAATGCAACTCTGTCAATTTGTTACATTTTCACTTCATAACGGCTGATCAGATTTGGATGAAACTTCACCTAGATCAGATCAGGATACTTCTTATTCATGTTCCCTTTGGATAATTTTCACGCAGGCGAAGCCGCTGACAGAAGCTAGTTACGAAATAAAGCATGGGATAAGTTACACACTAGTCCTTTCTTAAACCATCAGAAAGATCACATTCATCTTTCATCGAATACCTCGTGAAGCCAGCTCTTGGCAAGAACAAATCATTCCATTTACCTTTATCTGAAAAATGCCTGCAATTCCACCAACGATCATAAAGTGTGCAATTGTCTGTCATTTCACTAAGTACCTAAAGAGAGAGTATTTGCAGTGAGTGACCCGGCGTTTCTACTCTGATATACTTACTTTATGATCATTAACACGATATGTTGTTGTACGGTTTTCCAGCCCAATCCGACTCAGCTGGGCAGCGTTCGAAGTTGCGCGGTCTCTTCTCGACCAACTTACCACAGTGTCTCAAGACGAAAGTCTATGACCAGGCTGTGTTGCCAGTGATGACGTATGGCTTTGAGACGTAGTCGCTCACAATGGGCTTCATCAGAAAGCTTACAAAATCCGCAAGAGAACCAGGTTGCTGACGTAGCCAGAAGAATGGCAAACATTAGTGGCGGTGGGCATGGCACATTGCTCGCTGAACGGGTGCAGGTCAATGATGCCGACAAGTTCTGGAGTGGCGACCGCGAACCGGCAGACTCTGCGTTGGTAGGTCTTTCACCAGTTGGACCGATGACCTGGTGAGAGCGGCGGGCGTCCGTTGGATGACAAGAAGCACGGAACCGGTAAACGTGGCGACGGTTGGGGGAGGCCTATGTCCAGCAGTGGACGTCTTTTGGCTGATATGATGACGATGATGATGACACGATATGTGATGACGATCTTATTCAGGTGAAGAAATTAAAGTGATTATTTGATTACTTCCAACTTTATATGGTCTGCATCGATAGTTTAAACAATGAAGGAGTAAACAGAGGTGCAAAATCAGCAACGAAATCGTGAATCTAGCTTCAAAACAATTTCCTTAACCCTTCAAAGACATTTCAAGGCTTCTCTGATTCTCCTAAATTATCTCGAAAACACAATTTTAAGACATAAAAACACATCAATAACGCGCACCGCAAACAATTTAAAGGATCTGTCCACAAAACAACAAGCACTTAGATTAAAGCACTTTCCTCGAACTGGAACGTAATAAGTTAATGAAAAGCTGAACAAATCTCCAGAGTCCTTATCCCGCGTTTGTTAATTACGTTAAATCTTTACTAAGCATCGGTGACATGCCCGGCTATCCATCCGCGACGTGACAGGCCAAGCGCAACAAATGTCACGCTGTCGCCGTGCAGCGGACACATGCGTGAGCGGAGCGGGCAGCGACAAAAATATAATTATATTTATGGTATATTGGATAGTAATGATTTCCATGCAGCCATTCCTTAAGGGAGTAAGGCAGGGACTCTCCGCCGTCATTTTGAGGCATTTTTGGAGAGAATGTTCAATGTCAAATTTGCGATCGTTCTTCATAACCGTTTTCGTTATTGCTTACCAGTTGGCGCCACTGTTGACTTAGGTCCATAAATATAGCTGTTGAATGTTTTTATAACGCGCACGGAAGCAAAGTTTGAATTAAAATTCATTTCTAATGACGCAAAAGTCTGATTAAATATAAATACGAGTATACCGCTGTTTTCCGAAACATAAAACCCTATTACAGCAGTGGTTGGTAAAGCCCGTACTTATCTTAATCTGCCAAATTCTAAAATATTCACAAATTGGAGTTTAACATTTTAAAGACCTCAGCCTACACCAGCGCCCCTACCGGAAAGTTCAAACGCAGTAGCTTCCATTGCTACGATTGCTCGCATAATTATGGTTATTTTAAGTTGGCAAACTATCGTAACAAAAATACTGTCCAAAGCCTTAATAAGGATATATAGTTATTACAGCAGACCAATTTGCTTTCGAGACAAGTGGCACATTTCTTTATATCCCTTTATCGTTTAATATATTAAAAAAAAACCGGCCAAGTGCGAGTCGGTCTCACGCACGAAGGGTTCCGTACTTGATAAATTGTGGTTTACGATTTATGACGTATTAAAAAAAACTACTTACTAGATCTTGTTCAAACCAACTTTCGGTGGAAGTTTACATGGTAATTGAACATATTTTTTTTTTTTTTAGTTTTTTTATTCTCTTATTTTAGTAGTTACAGCCCCCCCCCCTGTAACTTCTAAAATAAGAGAATGATAAAACTAAAAAAATATATTATGTACATTATATTGGGGTTTACCACTTTGGAAGTGCCTCTCGTGCAAACTCTTCAGTTTAGAAAAAAAAAATATTAGAACCTTCAATATCATTTTTGAAGACCTATCCATAGATACTCCACACGTATAGGTTTGATGAAAAAAAAAATTGTGTTTCAGTTCTAAGTATGGGGAACCCTAAAAATTTATTGGTTTTCTATTTTTGTGTAAAAATCTTAATGCGGTTCACAGAATACATCTACTTACCAGCTTTAAAAAAGCATAGTTCTTATAGTTTCGGGAAACCGGTGGCTGTGACATACGGACGGACAGACAGACAGACATGACGAATCCATAAGGGTTCCGTTTTTTGCCATTTGGCTACGGAACCCTAAAAAGAAAGATATGATGCGATAGTGCGACCCCTAGCATATTAAGATAAAGGCTGGAGTATTCTCTTCGTCATATTGTAAGCTCTAGACACCCGCTAAATCTTGTTCCGAAGTCGCAGGCCTACGTAGATATAAGGGCAAGACTAAGTCCGTACAAACGACGTGGCATTTGTAACGCCCGCCGCACTAAATACTTTGAATTCTAACATCAAATGTGCTGCCTAATGAACTCGCATTAGTCTTCGGTAAGGGACAGAGACACTGTGAGACACTTGCGGTACATGGCAACAAGGCAGTAGCTACGTCGGAACACGGTGCTTTATGGTCCACTGTATGTTCAATCTTATTTGCACAAGTTCTTGTTTGTACAAGCAAATACGTGCGCTAAGATTGCAAAATGGTATACCGCACAAATGGCTTGCACAATACGCTAGTTTGTACAAAATTTATTTGCACAAATTAATCAAGTACGTGAAGACAGTACAATATAAATACGCAAATGTTTGCACCATCAAGCAAACAAGCATGCAAGTCGCTACTATGTGGACGCGATACAGATTTTGCGCCAATTTTTGCACAAACCCTTTGCGTATGCAATTTTTGCACAATCGCTATCGTGTCGACACCAGGCAGTTTTCGCGCCAACTTTTGTAAAACTGTTTGCGGATGCAAGATTGAGCGTGTAGCCGAACCTTTAGTGTTAGTAATAGGTATCGGATAAATTGTCGCCTGAAGGTTCTTGGTCAAACGTCGAAAGCCAAATTATAATAATTGTATCAAACTTGGCCTACTCTATCCTAGAAGCAACTTAGTCATATTATGCAAGCGCCAATTTGTCCTGGTACTTAGGGTTCCGTTCCTCAAAAGTCGCCTGTCTGTCGTTCTGCCAAGATCTTTATCTCAGGCACGCGTAGTTCCAATTAATATCAAATACTCAGATCTGCAATCCCTTGCAGCTGCGAAAATATCAAACTTCTATATATATATATATAACAACGCAATCAAAAGGTACGGCCGGTTTTGCCACATATTTGACACTAGCGAAGGAATCATAACATATTATTATAGAGTACTTCCCATGGCAGTGCCTAGGGATTGAACGGTCGCTAACTCGCAATTAATAAAATTAAAATACAGTTTAAAATGAATATTTCATTGCCTTCTGCATCTTCTTCCATCTGTCCTCCCAATTATGAACGTAAGTTTCTTTCATTGCTTAATATTCGGTGTGATAATAGTAGTTTATGCAATGTTCATATAACACACGAGTGTGGGTTTATCACACAAGGCAAAGCTGAGTGTGATAATAGTATCACACGAGTGTTAGAGTTGGCAAAAATATGTGGAATGGCGGGCAATTTAGATTCTCATTGCGCATGACTGCGCACCGCGCGCATCCATAGAGAATTACACTATTTTTCTACATAAAGACAATGAATAGTCCCATACGCGCTAATAAATTAAAAGTAAAGCTGCTATTGTTTATGATGATGCAGTTGTTTAAAAATCGAAGGAAAATGTTGCACTGCAATGTCTTTTTTTTTTTATTTCACCTACCAAAAAAAATACGTGCTAATACAATATGTTTTGAATTCATATTTGGAACCTTACGTTGTGAGTGTAGATACAAGATCTTTCAGTTGTTATAGCGTAAAAATCTCCGTCTCAAGTCTCCCTTAACCTTTAAACAGACGTTGTTTTCGTGATCCCGAACGAGATCACGTAATTTCATAATCATTTTATGTATATGGTTCGTTGTTATGAATAAATGTTATTTGTTATGCTCTTTTCTTTACAATATAATTATATAAATATATCAGTGATAGAGTGATTGTTGACACTGTCAACTTGACAGGACGGAATGGACCCCAAATAACACGGGACAAGGGGCAGAAAGATGATGTAATCCGCACGATGCTTTTTTTTAAATGAAATTGCTAAATTTTTGTTGAATATTACATTAATCTTTGCAACAAGCTCAAAGCTTGGAAAGCTCTTACAATAATAGAATGAGTCCCTTTTTATTTTCTGAGATAAGAACATGAAAGCGCTCTCTCTCATCAATCTTTAAATAATTACGTCTCAAGGAGAAAAGAAGGCGCCCCTTCAAAGTCGATTACAAAAAAACTTAATCCCGTAATATTTCACGACGACAGGCGTTTACCACGTTGTTTCTCATTTCCTCCACAAAGCTCCACGAATGGAAATTGTCGAAAATTCAATTGTACCTCAACAAAAGAAAGCGCACAATTAAAACAGAAAATTGTAAAAGAAATTCACGTTAAAGTTAGCAAAGTAAATATCTGGATTTAAGAAAAAAGCCGACGACGTCTTACCTGCTTGTTTTAAGATTGGTAAAAAGATCGCGGAAATAAGGGTTTGTTCATGATTACGTTGAATATCTAGTCGGATTTCGGTGCCAACAGCAGCGCTAAAAACTATTTATTTCTGTAGAATAATATTTCAAGTCAATTTCATTCAAGCTTGAAATATTTCTCATAATAATCGTCTGGCGTCTGGTTATCGCGAACGTGAACATATTGGCTTCAGTACTATATTAATGTCGGTGAAGGCGCGCCTATACATCTGATCCCCTAATCGCTTCTTACGGCACACATGGGTGAAGATGGCGCCGCCCCGACTCCGCGAGATACATTCCCTTTCATTAATATCCTACTGGGCTCTCGACTAAGTATTAGCAAAGTCAGGCTTATCCCGCAATCTGCTAGAAGCTTCATTTTTACTAATCAACGTGAACCTTTTATAAGTATCAAAGAGTAAATGTTGGTTTCAAGCTAATATTAAGAACAGGTTTTGTGGGATCTTTTTGTCGGAAGACATAATTTAAATACACAAAAGACATAAGGGAGGAATCTTAAAATAGGGAATTAAAATAAGTGTCGAACGTCAATCAATGGCCTTAAGGCATTGGTCCCGACCCCATACGATTTACTATTCCTTAAGAATTATCCCTTTTACAGGGTTATCCTTTTACCGGCGGCGCCTTCGCCCGACACATTGTGGAAAATCCTGGCTTGTAGTGGCTTGCTCTCTGTGGTCGGATTTTTTTCTACTTTTCAAATGTTTTCCCATTTGGCCAACAGTTCGTGAAAGCTGTAAAGATTTTCTTCATTTTTATTTGCTAGTTGTCAGCAGCGATATTATTCGAAACTTTTATCCCAGTTTTCTTCTGAATTTGAATCCTAGTCTAATTGGATATAGCCCGGATGTTAATGCCTATCATATATTATGTTTTCCTTTATTTATTTCTAACTTAAGTTATTATATCGAACAATGACACGTGTTCCGTACGTGTAACATGTATCATTTTCCGCTGCTGTGCCGCCTCACTGGCCACTGCCGCGTGTCTCATGTTGAGTGACGGGTAACAAGCCTTGAGTACAGCTGGCGCGACACAATGTGAGATGAACACACTGAACATGGGTCATTTGTTGGAACATGTCGTCCTCAATCTGTTGTCAGACAATCTGTTAACTACTGAATGTAGCTGTAAGTAGGGCTAGTCGACAATACGATATGTTTTGACTGACGTTCAGATTCTTTCACGCCAAAAACTACCTACATCAGCCAAGGCCATTTCTTTCACTTTGTCATTTTCACATTTTCTTCATCATTCTGCCGATGCCGGACAACCGCCAAGTTCCACACATTCTATTTTATAGTAATAAATTATTCTTCGTTCCCTTGCCCGTTTATTTCCTCAAACATAGATATAAATACAATACGTATTTCCCTCACCGACTCCCCTTCTTTCCCTTTTGACAAATGAGGTGTTATTCCATTCATACGAAAAAGGTACGACATTACAATATAACGTTTGTGTGGCGTTCGTGTACAAGGACGACGGATTGAAAAAATATATCTTCGTGTCTTCTGAGCGCCTAGTATCGATACTTACTTGTTGCGCTCAATTTTAGGAACATTTCCAACGGAATCTTTTTCCCAGTTTCATTTTCATACTCGCTATCCTACTAAACGTTGTAGTTAGTTTCCAATCTTACGAAGCCCTGTTACGAAACTTATTAAAATACAGTTTCTTCGAGGTTCAGAATACGAAACTCCATTCAAACTAGCCCTTACAAATACAGACATAGATATTGGTACTAACAAGTCATAGATAGTGGTAATCATCCCGTCCAGACATGCTTACTGAAATTAATACGATTGGATCGCAATATTACCATTCATCTCGAACTTTGCCGAGACGGAATTAAAATGGGAGAAATTTATACATATAACTGGCAGCTACGTTCAAGAATAAAATTAATCTAGATTCGTATTGGACCGAAATACGAGTTACAAATAATTTATATATAAGAGTGTATAGAATACACAAAATATGTATTTTCAATAACGCTACAGTTTAGATTTGGTTTATTTACTTGACTTTCCATGGGACTGCTTTCAGAAAATATGAACCATTGCTTTTGGTTCATCATCATCATTTCATTTCAAACATTTTCCCCAAGCGTCCCCACACTGATCGTTACTGCGCGTTTCGCATCCACCGGATTCTAGTGGAAGACCCTCCAACGTTGCGTCTTTCGGTTCGCAGTCGCCACTCCAGAACTATTTGGCCCCATCGACCATTATGCGAGAAATGTGCCCTGCCCAGTGCCACTTAAGTTTGGCAATTCTTCGGGCTATGTGGGTAACCCAGGCTTTCCTGCGGATATCTTCATTTCGATTCCATCACGCAAGGAAACGCTGAGCATAGCCCTCGCCGTTGTCCTTTGGGTCACTTTAAGCTTTCTGATTCTTTGGTTAGATGGACCCGCTCGCTACTGGACCTGAGAGTCCACTTCACCACATACTTTATTTTGTTTATTTTATTGGTTAACTGGACCCGCATTCAAACTTAAAAACATCTATTATATAAAGCTACCCGTGGATACAATCGAGCTCAAAATTGGGTTGGGCAACAATATCTATACAAATCAACAATGAGTAAAAATATTTTTAAACGTTTATATATCCATAAAATGGTAATTAAAAACATTTGAAAATCAGTCTCACTTGATTAAAATTTTTTTTTTCTAAACCATGCCCCACACTAATCTGGCCGCTGAGGTTCACCTACAGCGTAAAGATAAAGATAAAGGAGAATGCCCATTTTGTATGGAGAAATGTACTGACCGAAACATTTGCGTGTCATGATAAAAACACCTTTATTTGATTATATTACCTTAATTAATTACACGTACCAACTTTAGTCAATTTTCATCGCGGGAGTTAAGAGATATTGAACAAAATATGTTCCTTTTCAGGTTATAGTATATTCACAGCAATATGGACTCTATGCCAGCATATTTAAGATTTGCATTCGTTAGACATTTGTTCAAGTGCTGGTAAGACATACAATGTTATTCTTACTTACCGGTGTAGATCCAAGCCCGTAATATGGTCCATATAATATAATAATACATTTGAGACACCAACTTCGAGCCGTAGCCATGTCGGAAATCAAAAAAATAAAGTGCTGTCCTATTAAGCACTATTTTCATAAACACACGGCGGTGTTGTATTGATAAGTGTTAAGTAACCCAACTCGACGCAAAAAAAACATACAAACAAATCAAATGAAAAGACGACTACTGTCACATGACTGTCACTGTCAAATGAAATGTCTGAGTAATAGGCATGCTACCAAACCGGTAATATAATCGATTTCTAGAAACATGATTCATTTGTTATCTTGGTTTGCATTAAACTAGTAAATCAAACCAGTTTCAAAATCAATTAGTTCTTAACAATAAAGAGGTGAATCGGTTCGATACAGGAGATCCTTGGATCGATTCAGTGTTTCAGGTAGATTATAAAAAAAACGATGCTTCAATTAATCGATGTCAGATCATGTCAACATGCCTCAACCCTAATATAAATGGCGGAATATGTTTGAGCTGAGAAACGGAAGTTAAATACTTATTAATTCAAGAAAATTAACCCCACTTATTTCATCTTTTAGAAAAGAAGTCAAAATACTTGAAATATTTTTGTTTAATTTATTGTCCAGAAATGATTGTGACACAATTCTTTTTTTGAAAGTACTGTCCATGGGCATTCTCCTTTATTTGTTTAAACATGTGTAACATGATACATGTACTCGTATATGCATATATAGATGGAAACACAATTTTACCGGACCAACATATTTTGCCTCACTCGGCGTACAAAATAAAAATATTAGTTATAGTTATTAATTAAAATTAAATTAGCAATTATAAATTGAATAAATTAATATCAGTTTCATATATAAAAAAAAATTGAGTCAGTGCAAAATGTTATCAATAATTCAACATACAATCAGAGTCAGTACAAAATGTAGTCAAAATTAATTACATACAAAATATGTCAATATAGAATAAAATTAAATAAAATTAAAATTCAAAATTTATCATTAAAAAAATCAACAATGTTATAGTAGCACTTATCAGTAAGTAGCTTTTTAAGTGTTTTCTTAAATAAAATAAAATTCAATTGCTTTATGTCATTCGGAATTTGATTGTATATTACTGGGGCCATGCATACAACAACGTAGTCGATCTTATTCTTTCACCGCAGTCGAGTAATAAGCCGCCTCCTTACTCAATGGAGATCTGTCATACAGGTCTTGAACCCACTATAGACTCCAGCTCTCACAAAGGTTTGAATCTGCTGTAACCTAGATACTATTTACCGAAATGTACCTTTTTGAGAGAAATAAACTTATATTCTATTCTATTCTATTCTATTCTATTCAATCCTTTTTCATATTCATATTCTTTATTCTACACAAAGCAAACATATACAAATACTCAACTTATGTACAAAGGCGAGCTTAACCCATAATTGGGTTCTCTGCCAGCACAATCCAAAAAATGCAATCCTTCTAAAAGTTGAGCAATATTTGGCTTAATTCTGACGTATTTTTTAATGTGGTTGTTCCATACTTCTACAGTATTGTTCAATTCTTGATAAATGTTAAAAGTAATAAAATAATATATATGTGATGAAATAATCACAAAACTAATTACTGAAACTGGAGATCGAACTCAAAATCTGCAATACATTTTGTGTCTTCCTTTATAAAATATAACGCGGGAAAGTGTAGTAAATACTCACATAATACAATATTGCTCATAAATTATAGTTTAAATGTTACTCTGACCACTAAGAATTATTAATGCAAAATTTTAACAGGATCTGTTCAGTAGTTTTAGCGCCAATTCAATGCATTGCAGCAGACAAACAACAAATAATCAAAAAAAATATTACGTCGGTGTCCTTCATATAGCCCGTAGCTTACTAGGTTCTTTCAAAAATATGAAATGTACATTTTTGACTTCTCTACGATTTTATTATAAAATATATAGATTTTAAGTCATAAATATAAAACTAAAAGATTTGGCATTACTCCGTGACTGTACTAATAATAATAATGAAACTGAGCAGTGGGCCCAGTCGCCCTATTCAAAATGTGATTGGGTTGAGTGATCCCGCGGTTCCAGTTGACCAAACACTCGACTCAGTACCATAGGTCACCACTGGCAACATACACTAGTCATAGACTTTTGGTTACTTGGCTTTTTTTTCTTTACGATTAAATATAACTCACAACAAAACAAAAATAGTTGATTTAATAATTCTTCTCATATTATTTTATATTAAAAACGCAATAGTTTGTAATAATATGTAACATATATAGATTATAACCTGAATTAATAAGGTTCCTATGGTATAATTTTCGACATCCAGGCAGGCAAAGCCACCAGCATAGCAAGTAGTCAATAATGTAGAACCTACGGTTAATAAACTGGTCTGGATAACCTAGAATACCAATAAATAACTCAGAATTAACATATATTTACCGAAGCCATGCACACAGTACACACAGCCCAAAGGATCGCTAACATCTCGGATTGCTCTGCTAATCCACCACGAGCCAGAGCATAATGTGATCAGCTTGTCATGTCCCGAGACTTGGTTAAGCAGACGTTTTCATCTCGAAAGCAAATCTACCGCAGATGAAAAAAATCTAATCTATCCATATATACCTACTTAGGGCCGGCTTCTGAATTGAGTATTTTCAGTTAAGTACGTCTCAAAATTCGACAGCTTTTCAGGCTAAAGTAGAGATTGACTTAATTGTTTTTTATTAATCATATTTCGTGGTTTAATATTATAAGTGCGAAAGTAACTCGTTAGTAACGCTTTCACGCCTAAACCGCTGAAAAATGTTTGATTAATTTTGTAATAGATATACATACATAGATTGGACCTTGGAGAAGGATAAAGGAAACTTTTATAGAAAGCATGTTCCCTTGGCAGAATTTCCAACTTACGCCGGCAAAAGCCAATAGAAAAATAAAGCAATGTTTTTGTCATCGACGGAAAAATCAATTAAACTTGGCTTAAAAGCACGTCGGGCCAAGGTCACCTTACCCCAGCTTGTCCACTGTGTATACAGGGCAGGGGTAACAGGGATACCGCCACGCTTATCATTTCTCCACGAGATGGAACTGTAAACGGTTAATTGAAACTTGAAAGCCATATGGCGCACGCCTCGGCATTAAGAAACGTGGCGATATGTTGTGGACTAATATTTCATTAATTGTTACTCTTATATTTGTGTCTAAGGCATATGATTACTTACTATTACAACTATGCAAATAAATGTTATTATATTCTATTGAAAATGTAAATTCAGAAGCCCACAGCGTCCCAGCTATTACTACTTAAACTTAAAAAGTCACTTAGAAAATATGTGCAAGGATTTTTATTTAACTTTCAGTTAACTCTGATTATAATATTATTTCTTCGTTTGGTTTTGAAATCCCTAAATTATTTTAGGGGTTTCAACATTCAGATTTGCTCAGTTTTCAATGTATGTTCTTCTTGGGTAAACAACGCTGTTCCAAGGTCGACACGTGGATGGGTATTTTATCCCTTCGCCCTTGCTCCCACGTTAAACCGTTATTAACGGCTTTCATTTTAAGATCTTTGACAGGTGATACAAATAGGCAATCGTTCTATGTATTTAAAAGTTGCATCTGATGGAAATAGTCCAGGCAGATTGATTGTCTTATCTTTAAAATGTAAAAACCAATAAAGGATGTACCTACCACCACTCAGAAATAATGCACCGCTCCACAGCACTTCACAGGCACACTGCACAATTTTTTCATGCAATCTATCGGGCGAAACGTTAAAGGGTGAAATTGAGGCAATCAGTGCGCTTCAGTGGCGTTGCACCGTACGGCCGACGAGTGGACAGTGGAAGGGTGACACTCCGCCAATCATTCTATTAGACAGCCACGCCGAGCGATGTGACACGGACTGCATGAGCTGACAAACTAAACTAGACATTCTATTTTTATTTAAAAGGAACTACAAAATACAAGTAAAAATTCAAAATTTCAAAAACCCGTCACATTTTTATTTCATGCTACATAATTTATCTAGTACATAGTAGATACGCTTCGGTCGGCAATTTATTGAACACGTAATTATGACTCGATATCTTGCGAAAACACCCCGATTCAAACAGTAAAACGCCCATAACTTTTGAACGGCTGAACCGAATGAAAATCGGTTCATCTATTTAGGCGCTATGATGCCACAGGCAGACACACAGATACACAGCCACACACGTCAAACTTATAACACCCCTCTTTTTCCGTCGGGGTTTAAAAACATAGTGTCATTCATGGTATTTCGTTTTGAAAGACAGTGATATGCCCAACAAAATAGGGAAACAGAATTGGTTAGCAAACTGACTACCAAAGATTTTTGTTTTATATAATTATTTATATTTTATATAAATCATAACTGTAATTCTTTGTCTCTTATATATAAAGGCAAATTGACGTAGTATGTCAATCTAATCAACTCACATCTAATAACAAATCTCAATTATCTTAATAATGAACATAGCTTTTTAGTTTATCTATAAAATGTTCTCTTTTTAGAGCTGATTGTGCTACAACAATGACTATTTTTATTAAATCACATATTTTCATCATCCTTATACCTCACTGCAACTCCATTATCATTAAACTGTCCACTTCCAACATCTCCAGTACCCTCTTCGTTGCCACATCAACATTTCTATAATCCCTGGCAGTCTTGTCCCTCGTACGATATAGTAGCAATTAATTCTCGCCCGCCTCTCCTCGCAGAGCACTCCACTATCCTCTATACGATACTTTTTACATTTATTATGTAACAAGCTTTACACGCCATGAATTTCAGATGGAAAATATTTCCTCCCTCGTTAAAACGAAAATCTCAATTTTTAAATGCGGATAAAATGGCGTAGTAATCCTTGTTACGCTAAGTGGTTTCAGGTTGTTTGATAGCTTGTTAAAATAAGTAGAGGAGGTTTTTATTTATATAATTAAAGACGGTAATTTGAATAGTGTTTAATGAAGTAAAGATACTAATAATAACAGCCGTAAGGTTCGATCTTCTAGGTAAATCAACGCCTGCCACGGTCGGTCCTTAAATGATAAATGATTTTATTTCTGTAAGTTGGTTTGTACAAACACTTTTACATGTCGAACATATTTTTAAAACTAGATGAGGTCGGCGTTTCCTATCTGACTACTCTGAGAAGAAAGGCCGAAACAAACTCAGAGGTCACAGTCTCTTTTAAAGTCCTGACAAAATCTTGATTAGATCATGTGAAGACCATGTAGACTGATGTCTGAAATGGTCTTTTGAGGAAAGAACCAGCCAGATTGAGTGGACCTGTCCAGTCAGTGCACGCATTTGTCAATAACCGAGCAGCTCAACTCAGAATTTAAGGAGCTCAACGATTCGACGAACAATACCAAAGAAAGGACATTCGGGTAGGCCGCATAAACTACTCAAACTGCCAGACCATGATTAAAAACTAAGATAAATTTAAATAAAAACAAAAAAAAAAAATATCCACATAGTCTTCACATTCACAATAATTAAAATAAAATAATATAATACTTTAAAAAGTAAATATTCTTGTCATTGCAAGAAAACCTAAAATAAAAAAAAAATATTTATAATAACATAATGCATAGTGCAAAATATAATAAAAAAACAAAATTAATTGGAGCAGCGCAATCCCAAGCCTTTTTGTCCTCAATGTAATCTTTTGTTGTATAAAACGCTTTCTGGCACAACTTACGTTTAATGAAAGACTTGAATTTATTAAGACTTAGATCTTGTACGTGGCTTGGAAGCTTATTATAAAAGCGTACACATTGACATCTAAA
Source organism: Orthosia cruda (assembly GCA_964057195.1). NCBI lineage: Eukaryota > Metazoa > Arthropoda > Insecta > Lepidoptera > Noctuidae > Orthosia > Orthosia cruda. The sequence continues at coordinate 73,344,697 of OZ059825.1, read as the reverse complement.
CGAGCCACCTATTTTCTTGAGCCTTGTTGTAGGTACTACAAATTTGTGTTTGTTCCTAGTATTTATGTTATGGATATCACTGTATTTTTTAAACAATTTTATATTTTTATGGGTACATAAAAGATTTTCATAAATATACTGAGAAGGCACAGTCATTACATTAATCTCCTTAAATTTCTCTCTGAGAGAGTGTCCTTGGATGGGTGTCCATCTTTACATAGCGAGATGCCTCCGTTGCTCTCGTTACTTAACCTGTTGGTATCCGTTGTCATTTGTAGATACTTGACACTCGTTAATTATTATTGGTAGAACCCACAAATACTACGTAGGTACGGTCTAAGTCCAGTCGGGGGTAAGAGTGAATGAGCCCTCCACCTATGGGTAGCGGTAGGAGCTGTGGGGTTTTAGTTGGTTGGTGTCCGCCGTTAACCCATACGGTGGGTATTTATAAGGAATTACCACAAAAAATACAGTCTAGGTAGATGGCCTTGGTTAATGTATGACATAAAAGATGATAACAGTTTGGTAACACTTAGTAGTTCAACCACTGACGTGTACATATTTTATTATGCTAGGTTTAGATATTACATTACTTACTACATTTTAATGATTGAGACAATCCAATCTCTGTTTTATTTCCGTTTTAGGCAGCAAAACATTTAGTTCTTTGATTTAAAAAATAATTAGGCTGAGATTAGTCACATGAAAAATCTTTATGACGAGATATTATTGCATAATTAATCAGTATTAAAATGAGGTAACTTAAATCCAAATCATCTCTGCTCTTTATCGTTGTAATAGGTTGAATCTTACGGTCTATATAGCAAATACATCTTTCACGTTCTATAAAATCAATACTAGCCCGCAATAAAACACGATCGTCATTCTAACCTGACACACTGAAACAAGCACACACGCACATAAACAATTGTCAATTGTCACCCCATCACGGATCACGGCAGCAATAAAATAAATCTGCGATCTAAATCAACTAGGTACGTGAGCACGTGTACCTACGGGATAGGGAGGTAGTGGGGGTGCACCGTGTACGTGCTGCTCCGACGTAGATAAGAGATAGTTCTCCATCGTACGCTATTGTGTCGCAGAGCTGTTTGTTAGTACCTGTGCCAGTTTATGATATCGTTTTGCAAGATATGTAGCAGTTCAACTCGTATCCTCAGCAAGCAATTGAGCAGTTTGGTGCAGTCTGGAGGGCTTTTTACCGATATGTTGCGATTTCAAGTCAGGTCGTTGCCTGTGTGTAGTAAACCCTGAATTTTTCAAGCCTGTGGGTCACCGTACTACAAAGGCTTTTTCGAAGCTGCTTTCCCCTTCCAGTCTATTCCAGTCACCTTTGTAAAGTCGTCAGCCCATCTAGCTAGGGCACGTCCCGCGCTATTATTTTTTATTTGAGTGCTATGTTCCATATGTACCCTCAGGACTAGCTAACTAATCTATTCACTTCGACTTCAAGTATTGCTTTTAAGAGCCTACTTAGATCCGGTTTTAGTTTGATAACTAATGTTATCAAAATAAAGACCATTTATCTATGTAAATAAAAACAAGCCTTATTGCGATCTATTCCCAATGGTAGCAATATACTGTACTCAGTCTTCCCGCCATGACGTCACATAAATTGCATTGGTTCGAAACAAACTCCGCGACAGTTCTCTTTCGATACGAAAAGTGTGAAAATTTCGTTTGTGTGCGGAATATTTTGTAACAAGATTTTTCTGCCTTTTTCTCGTCATGTATTGAAATACAAACAGTAAAAAAGAATATAAGACTTGAAACAATCTGATTAGGATATGGCCCTTAAGGTAAGCATAGCACAAGTAAAGCTTTTACATTAAGTATAAAGAAGCAAAAATACAATATTTTACAGCGGTGCTTGTGATGACGCAAACGCCCATTGAATTCAAAGCCCTGATATTGATAGCATACGTTGTTCCACAGCAACAGCTTTGTTGTGCGAAATCGGACGGTTATCAAAACACGGTGAGTAAACATTTATCTCCGTTTTATCCAGCCTCCGTGCCCGTCTCATCTTACTATCGCCGCGCGCCCGCAGCGTCTGTCCGTCACCGGACCCTCCTCTGGGGAGTACCCCTAACAAGCACACGGGCGCCAGAGGCCCCGTGTATGGCAACCTTGGTTACCCTGTGATGGGTCAGTCCAATGGCCCCGCCACCTACCATTTTTCGGCCGTAGGGGCTAGGGAGAGCAGCCAACGCTATACCAACAGTCCTCCTCCCCTGCGGGAGGTAGGGAGAGTGGCGCACTGCAAAACCGGCAATCCTCTCCCATTGCGGCGTCCTACCCTCAGCTGCAGTGCCTCCCATACGACATCGCGGCCCGCCTCAGATGTGATGTCGCCTCTGTTGCCAAGCAGCACTGCAACCTACTTATTGTTATTCGCCGTCGTCGGCTTATCGGCAAAAGCCCTGACGAGCGGTTTCTTCGGGTTCCTCTTCACTTCAGCGTGCGTGACCAAGCCAAGGCTAATGAGCCCTCCGCCTCGATAATGCGGGGGGTCTCACAAGTATCCTAAGACCATCTTCTTTTTACTTTAAAGTGTACTATCACTTTCAAAAGTTTATAAGTGTGGATCTGGGCTCATTTTGTTAGAGCATTTACCCTTGCAATTATTGTATATGGTGAGACCATATACAATTATTATGTGTTTTTTTAACCCCACTGTCGGTCTTCTACAGACTGTATTTTGGCGAGTGTGCTCATGAACTCCACGACTTCATCCCACCGGCCCCCTTCTACCATCGGACATCTAGACGCACTGCAAGTTACCATCCTCACATAGTTGCCATTCCACCAATTCGCACCAAGCGCTTCCAAACATCCTTCATAATGCGCACGGCAAAAGAGTGGAACTCACTGCCTGCGTCCGTGTTTCCGAACGCTTACAACCCGAATCTCTTCAAAGTTAGAGTGAACAGGCATCTTCTGGGTAAGCTCACTCCATCGTCGACTTTGTCTCTGTCACCTCTGACCTAGACTAGAGTCAAGAGCAAATAGACCGATAGCGCTAGGCTATTTTGATGTCATAAGTTTAAAAAATTCTAAAGTTGCTTATTTCTTGCCTGTGGATACAGTCGTACCTATGAAGGTTATTATTGCGTTTTGTGTCAGATCTGATACTTGCATTTTCAGTAATTCGCTGATTTGTGGTTGATAATTTTTATTCAAATCAAAACGGGCAAAAAATATTTAAAGTTTAAAATATTTAGGGTATTATATCTAGCATAGTTTGCGGAGTGTGCAAACCCAATTTGTGTCATAATCGTCCAATGCAAACTGACATAGGGTCAATATGTAAAATATAGTGCAAAAAAAATATTACAGTTTATGAAATAACTATTTCCTTTATCAGATCACTTACATATGCCTATTAAATAAATTTGTGCCAAATTAGGGCACGCAATTTTAAGATTTTTAATTATTTTGTTTTTCTAAGCTACAAACGCTTCAAAAAAATATTACAATCATTAGAGTTCACTTATTTAATATCATAAATGCATGAAAAATCGACATTGTAAATTTGTGTCATTTTCATTCACGGTAAGTATTAAAATGAATAAAACACAAAAACAATGGTTGCGGTCGAAGCGGGCGGACGCGGCGGCGGCAAACGCACGCAAACTCGTTCGTTCGGTACAATTTCTTCTTAGATGCGAAGCGTTCATAAATAAATAACATACCTATCATATTGAGTATTGATTGACTATTATCTTCGCTACGTAATGAACAAATGTGTAACCCATAGAGATAAAAATAATGAAGTGCTAATTTTGTACACAGCGCGCCTGCAATCTCATTACCTACGAATGTCAATGGTCAATGCTTAGAAGACGGTCAATGTGGTCAATATTATTTTAGATTGACGCTTCGATTCGCTTCGAATTTAAACCTGAAAGCGGTAGGTTGGTAGGTATGCCGACACCTACCTACCTACCGCTATTTCATTATACTGCATCTCGATATCCCGCGCCCCGCTTCGGTTAGGTAGTGTACTAGGTACCGCCCTTTTTGCGTCGACCATAGCCAAATGACTTGTTTGATTTTTTGCCGTCTTTTTTTAATTACAAAAACAAGGGGCTGACAGGTACTAGAGAAACAGTCACCCGATTCTGCGATAATATTGGTTGATGAGTATGTCGGCGTTAATTTAGCGGGCGAGCCCTGCAAGCTAAAATAGTCCTTACGGTGATCAGATATAGATTTGGCCGATTGTACCTACAGTCAGTAAGACAAATAATACACGAAGTAAAAAAATACTAGATATTTTTGTTGTGTGGTGATAGTGATTATTGGTGTAGTTTTATTTTTCAGCACGGTCCTTAAAACAGTCTGCTTTTCCGTCATTCCTTACAATGCTTGATTCTATGAACTTTAACAATCCCCTTTCACAAAGGACAATCACTGTATGTAACGTCCAGTATCCACATATCAACACCCAATTTGAATAACATTATAACTTTAGTTACACATTGGTACAACATTATGTCATATGAAATCAGCAAGGACAGACCTTTATTTCTGCCTCTTAACCGTATTTAAGAGGCAGAAATAAAGGATAAGAAAATGTGAAATTTAATAATTTTATTTGATTTGTAAAATGGAATAATTTTATTGTAATTAAAAATGAACAATGTTTCTACTAAAGTATACTTGTCGATCAAGTTCCAATACCTACACAAAAGTTTTGGTAACAAGGGTTTCTTTGTTTTAAAGTAATTTAAATTAACATACATTGTAATACATTTTAAATTTTTCTCTATTTATATTTTACTATATTGTAATTTAATTTGAGAGCAATGGTGGCCCAGTGGTAACGGCCGCGACTTACAAGTTGTAGGTCGTGGGTTCGAGCCAAAGCAGGCGCTTTACTTTGTGTAAATTATTTCATCACCACTGCTCTCAAAACGGTGAAGGAAAACATCGTGAGGAAACCGGCATGTCCTAGAACCAAAAATTCGAAGACATGTGACATCCACCAACCCGCACTGGGCCCGCGTGGTGGATTACGGCCCATCCCCTCTCACAGAGAGGAGGCCTGTGTCCCAGCAGTGGGAACATTAATAGGCTGATGATGATGATGATATTGTAATTTTAAGTTACAATGCTTTTCTTCTTAAATCTAAACTTAATTTAAATGTTATCATTGTAAAGAAAGATGCAGTGTTGACATCGAGAATAGGTTTTTAGTACATCAATTGAATATAGTAGTATCAGCATAAATGGTCTTGGAGAAAAACTAAGAGTAGGAATGAAATAAACATTTTTTTAGACTCATTCAATATTACAGATATGTGGGTAAGAAGAATAATACAAAAAAATGTGTAGAAGTAATTGCAAAGGATAGGCGTCGTAAGCATTAGGATAGGACAGGATAGATGGACCCCCTTTTCTGAACTTAAACTCCCATTTGGTCTATTGTGCGTTTAGGCCCCCTCTCTGTAAGAGGTAATGGGCCGAAATCCACCACGTGGGACCAATGTGGTTTGATGGATGTTACTCGTACATGTCTTAGATTTGCATTGCAATGCAATGCATTTTTACTTCAGTGTTTTGAGAACAATAGTGATGAAACAATTTACACAAATTAAAGCACTTGCCTGGGTTTGAATCCACGACCATACTTGTAAATTGTGTCCGTTACCACTGGGCCATCACTGCTCTAGGATCTACTATCCACTGCGTGGTAAGCTTTGCAATAGGGGGAATGCATTTCATTTATATTTGGTAGGCTTGCGCTAGACTACTTCTTCACCAGATGGTAAGCGATGTCGTGGTCGACGATTAAACACGCTTGCCTAAAAGTTACCTATTCACTCTTGACTTAAACACTCCTAAGTTGTAGCTATCGAGCAACACAAACTCCGGCAGGGAATGCCACTCTTTAGCTGTACGTACAATCTACGTATTCCCAAAATGTTTAGTGTGTATGGGTGGGATGTCCACCATGTACCAATGGCACATCGCCGTAAGTCTTATAGTCCGATTATGGAATGGGCTAGGTGGAATCAGATCGTACATTTCCATCGCACACTTCCCGAAATTTAACCGATTAAAACCGACAAGCTCGCAACTCGGCGACGTTGTTTAAGGCTCTGGAGCTACGATTCGACCAGTGTCTCATTGCCGATCTTCTTGGTCCGTTTTTTGATCAACTTAAGTGCATGAAGCTGGTTTTTGGCAGATCCGGCCCAGAAATGATAACAGTACTCCATAGAGGTGGGCCAAATGAATCTTTTTTGGGATTGGATCATTTGCATCTCGATCACTGAAAAGATCCGAATCACTGATATGTTTCATTTGACTCATTTGGATCATCGGCTCAAACTGCTCAAAAAATCTGCCGCATCAACGTTAAACAATAACTTGTTAGTGTAAACATTATAATTATGCAAAAAGCGACCGTATAGTGTTTGATACGTAAGCGCCTTAGTGGTCATTTTTACGTGCATGTATAACGATATCGAAAATCTGTGAGAGTATGAGCGATACACATCTCATTTGGTATCTCTTTCTGACTTGTAAAGATGGTGATTATGTCGCCCGCTCACTCGCGACTCTCGAGTCCATAGTTAAGTAACTCAGTGTCTCAGTCTGCATCTCTCTCTCAATCGCTCACTGCTCAATCGACTCGCGAGTGACGCGTCGCGCTGGATGAGCAGTGAGCAAAGTAATGATTCAGATCCAAATGATGCATTTGAAACGTTGTTACTGAACCAATCTTTTGAATCACTTCAAAGATCCGGATCAGAGAGTCGGTTCCGTAAAGAGTTACACACGCCTAGTACTCCATACATCATCTAACTAGCGCTTGACGAGCTTGACACAACTTGAGCAATTGTTCTGGCGTGAAGAACCGTCTCACTTTTGTGGGGATCCCCAATTTTATGGCAGCCAGTTGAACCTTTGCCTCAATGTATGGACCAAAATTGAGGATCGTGTTAAAAGTAACGCCAAGAAGCACAAGATGGTCCATTATCGGCACGTTTACACCTCGGAAGGAAAGAGCCGAGTAGAATTGGCACATTTTAACAGAGAAAAACACGCCTGAGTTTTAGCAGCAAAGAACCAGACCAAATTGGCATCGCCCCATTTGGAGACTGGCTTCAAGGATAAGCTCAAACGCTCCACCACAGCCTCACAAAGGACAAGGATGGAACAGTACCTCTCAGCAACAGTGCTGTCGACTGCATAGCCAAGTTTCAAGCACTTTACTTACTTTACCAACCCTTGAGGGACCCCGGTATAAATATCCAATTGGTCAGACGAGAACCCATCGATAATGACTGGAATGGACCGATCCCACAAGAAATCTGCAATCCAATCACACATACCATCACCAGGCAGACCGAATGAAGGAAGCTTACTAATAAGGCTTCCGTGCCAGACCCTATAGAAACCATTCGAGTTATCGAAGGAGATGGCAAGCACCTCCCCGCGCGTCTCGATGGCCTTACTGCAGATGTGAACGGCATAAGCTAGAAATCCTGTAGAACCGTATTGGCAATCACTTCAGGATGTCATTAGCTTCTAGGTATACCAGGAGCTTAATATTAAGCACACGAAGAGATGGGTATATAATTGGCAGGGTCAGCTCAACTTTCCTTCTTGGACACGGGCTGTACGTTAGCTTACTTCCAAGCATTCGACTCTTTCACAGTTTCACACGAAAGGCAAAATAGACGTGTCAAAATCGGAGACAGTTCGGGCGCACAAGTTTTAAGGACAAGTGTAAGTATCCCGTCCCATCCCGTCGGGATCACTAGCTTTGTTCAAGTCGAGGTTGATACGAACATCCTTTTGATGGATGTGAATGTCCGACATATATGTCTCACATCCACCAGGAGAAAGAATACATCCGCGCATCACCAGAATGCTGACGCAAAGATTATGCAAAAAGAGGCAAAAAAGTTTGCCTTCTCCTTAACGAAGCGGGCCAGCGATCTGTCGGGTTTCAGCAGTGGTGGTAGTGAGGGATGGCAGAAGTTCGACTGAACCGACTTACCCAGGGACCAAAACGCTTTACTATCTTCTGGGTAAGAAGCAAGTTGTGTCCCTATTCGGCCAATGTGGTCGAATCGAGCCCTTTGCAACACCTTCTTGCAAACTTGGCAGCACTGTTGAAGGCCTTTTTTCTGACATACGTCACTCGCATTCCCAAGGTGAAGTTATCGACACAGAGTATCGGCCTGGATCTATTGTCAGCAGAAGGTCCAAGCAATTGACCATGTGCGAATCAACATCCCCCGTTGCTGTTGCCTCCCGAACCAGCTGGCGGATTACCGCTAACGAAAGCTTATGCATTTCCCATCCAGCATGATTACTGCACTGGTATGGGAAGAACCACGTTACTGCTGATGGTGAGCATTAAAGTCCCCCTGGATCATTAATTGGGTGGAAGGGTACCACTACTGTGCCGCATCAGCCGCTTAACTGAGGTAATCTGTGAGCCTGCTTGTCTCCTGATCGCCGCTGTGCGAACGGTAGACACGGGCATAGATAATTTTATCCAGACCTGTGTCCACCAGAGCCCAAAGCGTTGTGAATATTAATTGAATTATAATAATTATTAAAAAACGAGTTTATTAGCTCTTCCATAGTACTTTACATGTCTTTTTATCTAAATCTAACATTGACACACATTGTAATTGTTGCTTACAATAATATTTAACAAAGTTTTTTTTTGTCGGTATAATTCGTAATCGTACAATAATATTCACAGAAAAAATCTTTCAAATGTTTTCAAGACTCTATTGTAACCGTAGTTACAATGTTTTTCATATTAAAAATGCTAAATATCTGTAAATTGTAAAATTGCGAAAATCATACTTGCAGTGGTTTAATCAAAACTGAAAGAGCAATTAAAATTAGTAACATGAAACCTAAAATAAAGCAAATAAACTTTACAAAAAAAGAAAATAGCTGTGTTGAAAACTATGCAATGTTGAGTTACTATGTTATTCATATTGGGTGTCGACATAACACATTTATTAAATTCAATCTCCATTTTAGTCTTTCACAGCTTCATACATAACTAACTTTTAAGGCCCACTTGCGCAAAAAACTTAACTCAGTTGCTAAGACTAGGTTAAATTGACAGTTTGTTATACAATATTGTCAATTTAACCTTTGTCTTTGACCTTTGTCAATTTCATCTCGTGTTAGCAACTAATTCTGAGTTAAGTTTTTCGTGCAATGGGCCTTAATCAATCAAATACATCATAAATAACGCACGCACTTTTTTGTTGCAACTTGCAAAGACCGAATGTAAACAAATAAACCGGCACCCGCGCCGCTTGTGCCTGCGCTTATCCCCGCGCTCGCCCTTCGTGCGAAGAAGTCTAGATATTTTTTTTAGAATAATACGATTTCGTGGATAAAAACGACACAAATTATGAATAGTGTTTTGTCACACCATAATAATGAAAAACACATAAACTCTAATAACTTGTATTTTCTTTTGTGGATTTTACAGGGTGTTGTAGTAAAAAAATAAAATATCTTTAAAAGTCGTGGATGAATTTGACACAAAATATTTTAAACAACAGATATCAGTACTCTAAAACGCGTAATACCTATTTAACCTACTTTAATATTCTTTTAGAGCTAGTTGGCTACGTGTTAGGTACTGGTTAAGTATTAGGATTCCCGTGGACAGAGATGACACAAAATGCCTATGTACATCAGTTACTACTTCGTTATTATCATGAAAGTAAAATTTTCATCTCTAATTTTCTTTTCGTCCGATACTGGTCGAAAAGACAAACAGCTAAATTTCTACCTATGCAAATACCTAGGATGACACAAACTAAGGTATTAGGTTGGGCAAATGGTCCGGCAACTATATGCGAAAAACAAACAACTTTAATATTTTTGAAACCTCAAAACCTAGCGCTATCGGTCTAAAAACTATCACAAATAAATAAAAAAAACTATTATCTTGCACTTGCTCTTTTAACCCGGCGACAATGACGTGAACATGAAAATAATAACGCGGACTATGACACCGGGCCATGGGCACCCAAAGTTTATCAGCATTTTTCAAAATGTTATGTAATGATGACAACCTATTTTAATGATTTATGTATCAGTTTGTTTTACTGTTTAATAGGTAACATAACGAAAATGCATATATTTTTATAAAATCAATTTTATTACCTTTTGTCAGAACACATGCAAAATCAACTTTGAAAACACAACTTGAGCAAATATTTGAATTATCTTATAGAAAACTTACTAAAATAACAAAACAGAAATTTATTTACGAAAAGAGAGATTATACCCACTTGGAACTTCAATTATACTTATAATCAGCTTCAATTTCCTCATACCTAGCCTTGGAACTGCTACAATTTTCACAGTATGGGCTGTAATGATTAGGGCATAATATGTATATCTGGCAAGCATTGCAAGTGTGGCTACTTTTCTTATCCTTTTTGTGTCCTACACCTGATATCACCTGAGCCCGCTCGTAGCTCCAGGAACCGTACTGGGCGGTTCTTAGTTCTTCGTCTTCGTTGTCCAAGGAAGCTTCATAAGTTTCATTGCTGGAGTCTTCATTCAGAGCAGTTTTTAAAAGACATACTTGCCAAATTCCTAAAAGCAAACAGGAAAATGATCAATAAACATAAAAATGTAAATATGTCACGAAAACAGTACGCCATAGATGACCTTGGGTCATATTTACCCGTTTTTAGGGTTGCGTACCCAAAGGGTAAAAATGGGACCCTATTACTAAGACCCCCCGGTCCGTCTGTCTGTCTGTCTGTCACCAGGCTCTCATGAACCGTGACAGCTAGACAGTTGAAATTTTCACAGATGATGTATTCCTGTTGCCGCTATAACAACAAATACTAAAAACTGAATACAAATTAATATTTAAGTGGGTCCCATACAAAAAACATGACTTTTTGGCCGTTTTTTGCGATAATGGTACGGAACCCTTCGTGCGCGAGTCCGACTCGCACTTGGCCGGTTTTTTTCTTGTCACACGTGTATCATTCCGCACGGGCGGCGTCGTACTGTGTTCACTAGCGGTGCGGATGGAGGCCTGGAGGGATAGTGTATCGCCAGCTACTAGAACGGTCAAAACCTCAAAGCACGTAAAATACAAAAAATGGTCGTTTGTAATCACCTCGGGTCAATATGATCCAGCGTCATTGGCGCCGGGTTAAGAACATTGAGTCATCTTACGAATTTCTATCTAAGTGTAATTGCCCTTGCATTTCTCTCTGTGATTTCATTGGAAGAGTTTTATCGAACTTGTTGAAAATACGTATTCGGGTGCAGTAATATTAATAATTGTAACTCGGCGATGTCTGTGTTATGAAGATATTTAACATTTTACCCGGGCTTCTTTGTATTAGTAATAGATGCCAAAAATAATATATTTAGAGTTTTTGATTGTCTGTCACAGAGGATGATTGTACGCGGTCGAAGCAAAAATAACCGCACGAAATTGGATGCGGTTTTCACAGTTTTATTATTGCGGGTCTAAATTAAAACCAATATGGTACATGTTTTATCTTGATACACCGCCTAGTCAAGTTATCTATAAAATAATGTTTTCTCGACAGTTTAAGAACGGATAAATCGGAAGCCTTAAGAGATACCAGGAAACTATCTGCGGATCATTAGATGCTTTGTTGTGACAACAATTCTTTATAGTAATTTTTTTATAAAGCGATTAGTCTTATAAAGTGCACTTGAAAGTAAGGCCCAAGCCTCATAGAAATGGCGTCGGGCGCGGGCCTGTTACGGGCGGTTTCCTATATCATTCAAATTTCATACAAAATGCATGGAAATCAGGCGCAATTTGATCAGGTGCGGGCACTGAAATGGCGCGTTATAACCATGTCCAAGCAACGACATAAATCGTGTCCTAGATTGCGCTTTATTTCCATGCACTTAGTATGAAATTTGAATGGAATAGAAAGCCGCCCGTGCAAAGTCCGAGCCCGACGCCATTTCTATGTGGCCTGCGCCTAAAAGTACACTTAAAACCTTTGTTCTGATAAATATTTTATTGGGATTTATTATATGCGACTATAAGAGTTTGTTATAAGTTTGAATAATCTATAAGCATAAAATGACATTACATGCCATTAGATGTACCATCTTATTCAGGACACTTACAAACCTTTTCGAACCGTAGCTCTTATCAAGGATTATGCTTAAGGCAACTTTGCTAGTTGAGATAAACCTCGTCCTCGCAATGACAGCCTCGACGTCTTATAAGACAACCAGCACAATTATCGTTTAGTCTACATTCGACATGTTAAGACCCCGTGTGCTAAGTCACGATACTTGATTTTGACTTGAATTAATTTAGGCTTAGCACGCAATGCGATTTTTATTCGCGCGATTTTTTTTCCGCCCATTCTGTGACCTATAGAATTATATGAAGCTGCACGCATTGCGGAAAAAAAAATCGCGCTCAAATAGTACAAAAAGGCTTAGGTACATTACATTATTACTATTGATCTATCTAACATGCTGTTCATATAATAACATAAGAAATCTCAAAAAATAAATCCGTAACTTAATGCTATCAATGGGATAACCAAGACCTTTGCTAATTTATTTATACAACAAAAATCTTAAGACCTATCTTCACCATGACTTGATAAAAAGGACAAAACGGCCTTACCTAATCCAAGATCGAGATGTTAAATATTAATTAACTAATCGGGTTCATCACCTCCATCAGCTCCTGCATTCAGACACTAGACCAACACCGCCCCCAGCAATACGTCAAAATCACATTAATTTCAATTCGACATACATCGCACGTTTGGTTGCTCCTAACTCGATTGCTGTAACTGGGTTGTCCGCCATGTGCTAGATCAAAGCGATCAAACCCGCTGAATTAATTTACGATGGTACAGATTGGACGCTCTGGGTTAGTTTTAGGTTCGGATATTCGAGCAGTGACAAACGAAGTCAGATTCAATTGGAAAGCTGGTTAATGCTACAATGATAGCGTTGGTTAGCCTCGGTCCTAACACGTGTGGGTGCGTGTGAATGTACACGCATCAACAGAAAACTGTTGATGCGTGTTAAAATCGAGGCACAATTAACCAACCTGTTTAGTTACCTGCTGTAGCAAAAACAAAACATCTTCCCTACTATAAAATAGATAAAAATCACAATCATATTCCTCGAAATGTTGGGCACCTACATTACACCCACGTTTCACCAGTTATGTTATGTTTTGTACTCAGAAAAGAAAAATTCAACTGAAATTGTTGAGGCTCTCTTTATGTCACAAAATATTTCAAAACTTCCTTTGACCGTTGAATAACTTCACCGATGTAATGTGTCGTAAACATCCACGGTAGGAAGCGTCGCGTATCGCACAGAGAATGAACTACCGGTGCAGACATGCTTTGTGTGGCACCGACATTGCCACCAAGACGGATGCTATTATTACTGACGATTGTCTTTGATACCAAAATACACACTACTAAATTTACAAAATAAAATAAACTTATAACTATAATAATAAAAGTTATATCAAATACGGCCACGGAAGGACAGTCGCCTACAAATTACTTAGTTCAAAGATAGAAACCTGCCTCTCTGTCGATGACGAGTTCTGAGTTTATACAAGTTCGTACTTTGCTAATTGCCGAACAACTGTCACAGAGTTTTATTTATTTTGTCTGCCAATAGGAAATCTAGTGTGTGTAACCGTACCTACCGCTTGGATCTTTCAGACGATACCTAAAGAAATTTATACAAAAGTTTTTTTAGTGTTACATATCGTTTTATTCTTTGTTAACCAAATTATATAAAATGTGTAATAATTTTGAAACGGCAATAGTCCAACGGCATGGGCTTCGCTCCCGTCAACTGCGTACTACACTATCCTACTTACCTTCCTACCTACCTACCCTACTTACCTGTTGGCTGTAGTTCAAAAGTCCAGCCTGAAACGCTCAATTAGATAGTTGATTGGCCAAAATTATTATATGTACGCATGGTAAAAGGACATTATGGCTTGTATAAAATTTTTCAGCAACATCATTGAATGTTGCATATTTTGCAAGCTACATGTTAGGAATTAAATGTGCCAGCAACAACCAGCAACAAGTTCCCAAACACAGAAACATGTTGCTTTAATTATGTAGCACAATATTTTTTCAAATAAATACGAAGCATTATTTCTAACCCTTTCTAGAACATTATCACATCACGACCAAACTAACCGATTGTTTTCATTAAAAGAATGACAACGTGAACTCTTCTTGTCAATTAGCTAATACCAAAGATAACCAATGTTGCAAGCGTTGTGAATCGGAACTGTCGTTCACAGCCGAGTGCCTATTTTTTTAATTTATTAAAACTTTATGCACCATAAAGGTCTCGACTGCCGAAGGAGGGTAATGTGTTTATCAGTCTATGTATGTATTTTTGTTCCTATGTATATTCGCTCTAGAGACCAAACGCGTAGACCGATTTTTCTGATTCTTACTTCAATCGATTCATTTTAACCGTGCGAGTGGCACTGGCTACATTAAAATGGAAATAGAAAATGGCTGATTTTGGGCGCCATATTGTAGGGGCCAACTTACATCTGGGTTTGGTCAGCCAGCTCGCGATTATGTATCCTCCGACTGCACAGCATGATTTTCTACTTGTTTACGTCTTTTTAGTTCGCTTCTTAAGCAGTCGGCTTTTTTGATTTTTTGAATTAACTGTTTCTATTAAATTGATTTTTCATCAATAATATCATTTTTATAAATATATATATTTATTATATATTTTATATTTATATATATATATATTTTATTGTTTTAGAAATAATACTACTGCACCTAATGTACATTTTTGTGAACGTATTTACTTTTTAATAAATTATTCTATTCTATTCTATTCTATCATTACGTTAACTTGTACTGTTTATTGAAGTCTAGACAGTCACTTTGCCTAGGTAGCTGTTCTATCAAGTGAAAGCTATAATCGAAATGCCAAAATGAATAGGACTGATGGTGACATGTCGATACCGCATGTCAACTACAAACATTTTAAACTTGATCGCTGATAGAATTTCACTTTGTGTTTTCTACCCAGTGATGTGGGCAATTGATACCTAATAAATATTTTAATATATTAACAGTGCATTTCGTGAAAGGAAGGCTAAATATACCTATTTTTTAAATTACTCGTATATATATATAAATATATCTTTTATTTTTTGGTTTTATTGAATGCCGCTATAAAACCAAACATGTAATATAACTTATTTAATATATCATCTGAATCTCGGAAACGGCTCCAACAATTTTCGCGAAATGTGGTTGTTTCGGGAACGATACATCGATCTAGCTAGTTTTAATTTTTAGAAAACGTGGTCTTCTATATTTTCACCCGAGCAGAGCTCGGTCGCCCAGATACTGATATATATATATATACGAGTAATATAAAAAAATGGTATATTTAGCGTTCCTTTCGCGAAATGCGCTGTCAATCCCAAGCATCGGTTGACAGTCAGTCGGAATGACAACACACTTCATGCTTACATAACCTACGTCAACACGATGAGATGTCTACGGAATCGACCGGCTGAATGGATTAGCTGATTCTGTGTAAGGTCCGACCGTGTTTAAACCTTACTGTGTACCGGCTTTATAATAATTAAATGGACAGTAAAGTTTATCCCATACAGTCTACTGAGCACGCACGCTATAAAAGTTAATTGGGGGTAGCACATACAGAAACGACAAAATATTGTTATTCACACAATAATTTACCCTGAAAGTTTCTCCGGAATTCGTGCATGCACGAGCGGCCAAAGCGTTTCTCTATACTTAGCGAACAGCCAACTATTTTGAGAAGCCTCTAGCTGTTAGACTAATGCTCTACAATATTAAGAAAATAAAACAGAAGTTTAACTGAAGGCAATGTTCGATAACAAGCTCGCGCACACAATACATTGTAACAAAATAAATATGGCTGCGAGCAGTTCCGAGCAGTTCCGACTAGTTGCGAATAGTTCCGATTGCGCGACTGTGATCTCGTTCAGTTTTATGGTTTGATATCGCCTCTATTGATGTGTGCATGAACTTGTTATCTCGGTCCTTCTGCACTTCAACATCTTGCGATACGGACAACTGCCAAGGATAGCGTTGCGAATGAACAATGGCGAACGTATCTTTTTTGTACATATATGTATGTATTTTTTTGTACATTTGTTTTCTTTTTGCGTCATTTATTCCTTCTTTTCAGGGCCGATTCATCGAACGAAGCGCCCGTGGCCAATGGACTGACCGAATTTGGAGAGGTAAGCGAACTTCAACCTTATTGTTTGTGTTGTAAGAGCTACGCGAGTGTCTGTTTGCAAGGCCACTGTTAATATGGAAGGATGAAAACGTCGATTTGTTTTGTAAGGAATGTTGGAATTATGTCTGGAGTAGGTGGAGTAGAAAAGATGCGTGGTAGCCCTGTGAGGTTATTGATCGCGGCAGCCCTAGCAGTCACACCGCGTCATTAGGTATCCTAAGGGTACGTTCAGACCAAACCAGTATTAAAATTACAGAGAATTAACTAATGGAATTAATAATAAACGCACACAATTTTCTTCTATAGAATCGTATTGAAAGAAAAACAAAATAATGCCGCATGCCCTTGTTGGATAGTAGGTAATTTATCTTTAGCGAATAGGTCTATATTCATAGTACTATTGGCGTTTTCAAAACAAGTAAAAGGTTTCAAGGTTTTCTTTAGACCTTTAATAAATGGACATAATTTATATTCATCCTTTAACCGTGAGTAAATTAAGAAATAGGTATCCATTATCCAAGGTTTTTGACAATATTTACTAGTAAATTAAATCGTTACTATGGCTAATATTATCATAAACTGTCACATAAGCAAACAGGACTTAGGCTCTTTCCAAAGTATATACAACATACCATATACAGTATAGCAACCACAATTGGCAAAAACTCCACAAAGTATGAGATTAGCTAGTGCATTTTGACTTTCGAAAATCGTTATAGAGGGTAATATAGGGATAATCGGACGTCAGACGGCCCTGCACGTTAAGAAACATTTATGGAATTCTGAAAGTGGATCCACAAGGCTCCTAACTGAAAGTTTTCAGATATATTCTCGGTGTCCTTTTCGCAAGTTGTACCTACTTAACTATAAACTTTTCACACTGAATTTGCTTGCCCAATGACCCTGCCGGCTGCCCTTTATTATCGCTGTTAGAATGGCACTTACTTCATCTCATTACGTGCAAGTGACATAAAACCACCTAAAGTTTTTTTTATTTAACGTTCATCGTCCCACTGCTGGGTAAAAGCCTTCCCCATAGCCTTCCAAAGTTCTTTGAATTTTACATTCTCCAATCTCTACCCAAAGATGATAAACTATTAATTTCCTGCACAGTATTACACGATAGAAATCCAATTAAGTATTCACTTTAAATATATCAGTAAAGGAACATAAAGTTAAACATCAACTAAGCTTTACGTTATCCTTAACTTAACTAAGTTAATTTACCAATGCAAATCAACCGAGTTAACCAAGTTAACGAGAAAAGAACAAACAGTATCTACCTACATCTAAGTTGCTTGAGGCTCCTATAACCGAGCTAATTCAAATGGTTCCATTTCCAGCGGCTACCAGTTAGAACTAGTTGAAACTAATTAGTTGATTTCTATTTTCATTAGCAGTGTCACCTCGACGCCTCTACGCCTGGGCCGCTCGGGACTATTCAATCGATTCGAACGAGTTGTTTGTGGTGGCTAGTTTATTCGGGCTTTCATTTTTGATTTGGTTTAGATTTTATTTTAATTTTTGTGGGAAGTGTGATGTTGTTGTGGGTATATTTATGGTGAAATATAAAGCCTATTCTGGTTCTATTTGGCGTGCCAGTTTACACAGGGAAATACATAAAAATATAGTTGTGTTTATTTATCTACGTACCATAGGAATTGGCAAAACTATCAATCAAAATGTTTGACTATTTATCATAAGATGCCTATACATTATTGCCTACTTATATATAAAATGTTTTAATATCAGTTCCAAATGCAAGTATTAAATCATCTAATTCCAGCTAACGTAACTGGCACGCTAGTAACTGGAGACACTTGATAGTTTACCGCAGAACTATGGAACCAGTACTCACTGAGTAGCTCAGACTGCAAATTGTCTTGCAAACCGCAACCAAATTAGTCAGGGCTACTCAGGACGGAATATCAGAAGAGTCTCTCTCAATAAAGCTACAACAAACAAGAATAAAAAGCTCTCAACAAGAATAAAAATGAAGATGAAGAAAGAAAGGAAGTTAGATAAAAAGACGGTCATTTAAAAAACAGTTTAGTGCTATCATAGAAACGATTAATAAGTTATAACGAAACACATCGAGCTCTTAATAATACCAACTGTCTGCTCAATAAATAAGATAACAATAAGGGCACTTCAAACCGAGTAACATTTGGGACCACTCCGAATTCTCTCGTAAAACTCCAACCGGTCTGCCACAGGGCCGCCATTTTGAACGTTCCAAAATTGAAATATAATCACTGGCCATCAACCGCTTTTCATTAGCATGTTATTAAATAGTCTCGGAGACATCGCTCCAAAGTAAAATGTCCGTTTCCCATTTCACCGCCGCCCGTGACCTCTCCAGACATGTTTTGCGCTGTTCGTGTAAGCTCAGCATTACGCTGATGATTTAGGCGGTCGTTCGTGTAATTAGAACGGAATCCTCTTGTTTCTTATTGCTGTTATTGTAGTAGGGTTGGCACGCCTGTGTCTCAGTTACGTATGACATGACGGTAAGAATTTTGCTCCAGAATTTAGAATAGAGAGTTTTCTTAAATTCTTAAGGGAATACCGGGCATTGCTTTGTTGTTGACAACAAAATTGTGTTGAATGAAAACTGAAAAGTATTTATTTACGATTTCAAGTAAAAGGCGATTAAATTTTCCGATTTAGAGGCAATGTCATAGCAGAACAAAGTAATATAATTTGTACATTCAATGATACGAACGCGTTTGGCAGCCCTAGGTTAGAATTTAGGAAGATGAATGTGTTGGCGAGACAGTTGCAGTGATGAATGGCATCAATTAAGTTGATAGTTAATCGATGATGTCCCCACAGAGGCAGCGTAGTTACCAGGCTAGCAGTACAACTATGGAGCTATATTAATATCAAGTTCGGGAATTTACGGCGTCTGAACAGCTATTTAGAACATCTCGGTATAATTAATTGAATATGAAATTATTGCGTGTCAAAAGATAAGGTCATTAGAATAATAGATTGTCGTAGGTTCCTAAAAGTTAAGAAGATGAGCTTGGAAAACTAATGAAAAGATGACTTAATACAGGCAAATCGCTTAGTAAGAATATTTTAGGTATAAAAGTCAATCTGTCTAGACTTTCCCCAACTATGTATTTTAGGTCGGCATCAGTTTAACAATTAACAGTAGGTAACCTACTAAAAACGACCATGAAGTTAACTGTTAGGTAGGTAGTTTTAAACAATCCCAAAACGTCCTTAACAGTTAAAGCATACCAATTACAACCGACTTTCAATAGTTCACTGGAACAAAGTTCTTTTTAATAAATATCGCCGTCGCCATTTAAATACAAACAATTAAGTACCCGGTGCGACTGTCGACTGTCGGACTGCATTGAGACCAAATTAAATTATCATTTAGAATAGTCTGCAGACTGTCGCCGGAGCATTTCATAACATTTTATCTCCAAATTGTGTTCCGTCGTATATGTTGCTTAGACTTGCCAGTAATTGCTTCTACTTATTCGTTCTGACTGTCTTGCACATTCACTAAAAAACCTTTTGAAACACAATCTTCTGTTTCTTATGAGCATAATAACACTTAAAACGGTACAATAAATCTAAATATCTTGCAGCACTTGCAATTAAGATGCAAGTCTCGCTAGGAAGCACGAAGCCCGCGTTTTGTTCAAATGAATTTTCCTTGGAGAATATTGAAAGTGAAGGGAAATTGAACTGAAGGAGGTTAACAGGTTGAACAGTGGGATTAATCAGCCACACAAGCTTAAGAGTACCGCTATCAAATTATAAAAGAAAGTGTGATCGGCATTATTTTATTTAACGTTCTATCGCAACAATGAGATTTTTTTTACCTTTTATTTGCTTAAAAGCTTGGTATCAAAATATGTAAAAATTAACATTTTATTTAATAACTAGCTTTATCCGCGGCTTCGCTCCCGTCATCTGGCTACCTACCTACTCTACGTAGCTACCATACCTTTCTACCTTATCTACCTGCCTACCTTTTTTTTTAGTTTTTACACCTTCCCTGAATTCTGTCTTGTATCAGAAATGGTGCTGTGTTCGCAAAACATGTAAAAAAATGAATTAAAAAAAAACTTTTATTGCTATGTTCCTATGTTTTAATAGTTATTCTGTTATTCGGGACGGATATAAATCGAACCAATGAAAAATTATGTAAACTGGTCCAGCCGTTCTCGAGTTATAAATGGTGTAACTAATCCGACTTTGTTTTATATGTAAAGATATGTAGCACAGTAAAATAAACGATAAAAAAAGTTAGTATGGGAATCAGTGTGGTAAGATTTTGAAGTTTGTCCAAGGTCAGACCCCTTTTTCAACAGTTTCCGATGAAAAACGTTGCCTTTTTTGCGCTAGTATTTTCATGGACTATGATAAAGTAGCATCAAGTGACTTGAGAATCGAATTGGCATCTTCTCAAATAAATAAACAAACTTTAACTTAAGTCAATGCTTTCAAAAATTTAAAAGCATGAAACAATAACTTTAGCAGCGATGTCGCCACAATGTTTGAAATAATACCCTCAGCTCTCCGTCCTAAGTACACAACGCGCGGGTAGTTTTAAAAGTCAAATGTTAATATTGAAACAGCTGGAAACAGAAACGATGCTGGAAAACTTCCTGTAAAACTTTCATAGAGTACTTGCCGTGGCACGTGCTGGGTAGGAAACTTTAAATAATTTCGCCCTCGGTACATCTGTAGTCTCTGCATTCGATTTAAGAAAAATACAATTGTTTACCGAAGCAAAATATTTATGACCTCGTAGTTAAGGAATAAAACTGTTTGAAAGCTTAATCTTCAAGGTTTAAGTAACGCTTGCTGATTTCAGGTTTGATTTCATTCTGAGACTCCTCTGTATCTTAGAAAGCATGTTAAGCTACTAATGACAGTCGTGGCCTTAGTAGATTTTGGACAGTCGTTACGGATAGTCAGAAACCTGAAAATCTGACAACAGTCTTGCTAAGAGGTGTCGTGTTCCCCAATTAATGGCTTGTAGAGGTCAGTTAGGCCTCGGTCTCAAAGTCAGCGATTGCGGGACGGGGCGGTGGCGCGGCGGTACGCAGAGTCCGCAACGCGGACCGGCAGCCTTATTTCGTAATGAATTCGGCAAGGCAAAGTGAAAAGATTGTGAAAAAAATGTCTATGTGATTGGTCGATTTTTCATACTCTTTGCCCTTTGCCTTGCCGAATTAATTACGCAATAATGCTGCCGGTTTCGAAGCCAGCTGGCAGATCTCGCAGCGTTAGAGCGGCGTAGTGTTGTGTTATGAGAAATGTCTAAACAGCGACGAGAACATCTTTTTGATAAAAACATCTTCGGCGTTTTTAAATGTCGGTCGTTATAAAGCAAAAATATAATGCACAACCTACGTCAAAACAGACGCACCGCTAGACTGGTGCTCATCGCTCCTACTCGTACGCCGCTCCCCGCGTGAGAACAGTTCAAATCTATGCATTGAAAATTTAAAACGCACCGTTCGCCGGACCGCCGCCGCCCCGCGTCCTCTTACTTTGTGTCCATAGCCTTAGCAGTCGCTCTTATAAAATACTGGTATTTAGCTGCATTAGGTTTGATCTGGAAGTCAACCCCATGAGCTATGTTGAGCTAGGAACTGTCTAAACAGATTGATTGCGGAAAGTTAGGCAAGAATGAACAAACCCCATATTAATTCAAAGTCAGTTTCTCTCACACCATTGACCATACAATAAATACATAACGATGATTTAGGACGCAATTTAAATGTGAGTAGAATGGGGTTTTTAAAATGGCACCCGAATATTTAAGCGGCAAGGATCCCGCATCGAGAGGTGCGCTATGAAATACGGATGTCACCGGAATGAGGATTTATATTGTACGTGTATTTTATCGTTGTTTTACCTCCTATTTCTGATTTAAGTATTCGAAGTTGAGGATTTTTCAATCTCTACTTTAGCCTGAAAATCTTTCATAAGGCATCTAAGTAAGGTTTGAAGCGTTCCTAAGTCCGAATACTCAATTCAGAAATTCGCCATTTGGGACGTTCCGTGTAAATACCCAATTAATGTTATTTTAAGTTTTAATATTTACAACCTCAAACGATAAATTAAAAATACCACGCTCTTTTATTACTTCTATAGGTTTATGATGATACGTAGGTACGTAAACTCACGCCTTTTTTCAATTGGGTAGGCAGAAACTACAGAATGCCGATTGCTACGATCCTAACATACTACTTTTGCTTCGTTTATTTCATAATATGGCGTATATTTTTGTACAAACTTACTTATATAGGATAGGGTTACCACGCATAAAATCAAAATTTTCGTCCTCACCAGACAAATCGCAAACAAAATATTTTTCATCGGTACAATAATAACTAGCCACTGTCATTGAACCGAAACTTGTGCAACTTTTCAATCAGTTATTACAAAATACAACATCATTAATTTAATACTATTTACTCTCATTTATACAAATATTATCGAACAAATGTAAAATTAATAAATACAGCTTAATATTTGTAATACGAATGACAGGTTGGAATATTATTAAGCTAAGTAATTATTAAAATATTGTTAAAACATCCAATCAAAGCGCAGCGATGCGAAAGTATTGAAGAGTATAAATGCATAAAGGTCGCTTCACACGAACTGAAACCCGCCCACATTCACGTGAACTATCCAATCCAATGCGAGATTCATTGCAGTCGCATGAATTACATCGCCCCTGAATATTACCATTCGCAAATTTAATATCGTGCCGTGTGAATCGACCTCGTGAGGCGTGCCTGTAATTTTATAAAGAAACAAGTCATGTAAATATATTTACATGCCATGTTAATATATTACATGCCATGTAATATATTGTATGTATATTTTTGCTTGTGTATTGCTATATGGAGTCTCAAAATTGTGTTGTCGTCTTCATGTATAATCTTGTAGACTCATCAGAAATATGATTGATTTATTATTGAATATAGTCAATTACTTTCAATATCAGTCTTCGATTTACCCGTGAATATGTTAATACTACAATCTTAAATAAATATCTAAACTACTGATTTACATAAGAAGTGCACCCGTCACGCCATCTCAAAAATTCAAGCAAACTTAATTCAAAATGCTAGCGGCTAGCGACATCTATGTACCCTTCGTAAAACGACCCAGAGTTGCAAATACCCCATCCTTGTCTGCAGAAAGTGGTCCGCGAGATGAACCGGCTGGGAATGATCGTGGACCTGTCGCATGTGGGGGAGAACAGTACGCGCGCCGCCATCCGCCTGTCCCGCGCGCCCGTGGTCTTCAGTCATTCCTCCGTCTACAGCCTCTGCAACCACAAGAGGAACGTGCCTGATGACATCATTCAGTCTCTGGTTTGTATTGCAATTGACGAATAAAGTTACCCAATTAACGGCATTGTAGAGGTCAGATACACCGTCACTCAGTTTAAAATTCTTGTATTCATATCCTTCCGGTTATAGTGAAAGCCATACCCATAGTTCATATTTGGGTGAATCTGGCAATTTTAGCCAGATGAGTGTGTTGTTTGTTGGATGGCAAACAGTGGCCTATGAGTCAGTGGTGGCTGTCACCGGTGCCTATGGGCTTCTGCAATACCAGCAGCATGCAGATAAGTTGGCAACTCAGCAACAAAGCTAAAACAGTTAGATGTGCCTGAAGTAACAACGGCACCCATATTCTTCAAATTGGAACACAGCAACGCTGCGTGTTAGCAAAAAAATGTAAGGTGGCAATATGAGCTCCTTCTTCATAAGGCTTTGAAATTTTGAAACAACTAAAAGTCTAAAGTTGAAGACTAAGTTAAGGTTATTGTGCACTGACCAGTTTATGAGTTTTATGAACTTTATAAAACTGGATCCAATGGTTTTTATGAATATAAATAATCAGGAATAAGAATCGAATACACAACACACCTATACATCTATATAGGTGACAACGTAATCTATAGTCTTATTAATGCTTTGTCTGCAGAAAGAAAACAACGGCATCATCATGGTGAACTTCTTCCCTGACTTCGTGAAGTGCGCGCCTAACGCTACCATCTCCGACGTCGCTGGTGAGTGCAGCTGTAGTGTCATAAAGAATAGGATTGTAGTGCTGTACATCTTGGGTGTATTCATAGGCTGGCACATGCACTACACTGGCCACTGTCAGCACGTCTTCACTTGCCTGTAGCTCTGCTAACAAGGATGATAAAAAATTGTGTATACAATAAAACGAGATAATAAGAATCGCGCTATCAAAGTTCTCTGCGGGATTTGATCATAATAACATCCCGGCAACAACCATCAGGCAGTTGCCCACCAGATACAATATTCGTCTGCTCGGAGGTTCCTCCCTATTCAAAAGAGGTTGCGTTATCTGCACTACATAACTCCTTGACACACCTAGCCCAAGAAATTAAAGATGTATGTACCAT
The DNA here is from genome assembly GCA_964057195.1 of Orthosia cruda. Taxonomy (NCBI): domain Eukaryota; kingdom Metazoa; phylum Arthropoda; class Insecta; order Lepidoptera; family Noctuidae; genus Orthosia; species Orthosia cruda. The sequence goes on along the minus strand of OZ059825.1, from coordinate 73,319,946 downwards.
TGCACATTGGCACGAAGGAAGAAGTTAGGGCAACGTACATAACACTATTACTTATAGTTTAATAAAAAATACGATCATAAAATCTAATAGAGCAAACCATAATAACTTTTCCCCAAGCAATCGCAATCTCAGACAGCCATTACATAACAGGGCTGTGATAAATAAGCGATTATTCTGATAAAACTACAAACCTACCTCAAACCTGCCCTCTTACACCAACCAATCCACACGCAAACAACACAGAAAAATTACTCACACGAGTACATTTACATAATCATCGCATTTAGACCGCAACACGCTATTACACGCCGAAACAAAGGTACCTCGTAATTGCCCATTAAGCCCACAGTAGGGCAAAGACTTCCGAGACTTAGAACCGGGATCCCAGTACTTAATCACGGATTATTGTAAGGGTAATAATTAGTGCATGCTTATTTGCATTGCCGGAGATTAAGCCGTCGAATTTCCAATGTTATCCGATTCGTAACAATAAAGCTTATCTTAACCGTGATGTTTGGGTAGAGGGAAGAAAGGTGACAATCAATGTCACAATTTTAATCGCCTCCTTAGCTAAAAAGAAACGTTTGTATAAAAGCTAGAAAAATGGGAAATATTTAGAACCATGTCAATATGACGCAAGTTGGCGCTGTCATGTGCACTAGACATAGCATGGTCCTCTATGCAGAGCGCGGGATGGATAGCTCGACATGCAGCAGTTATGACGTCGTTCTTCATTCCCTTGTCACTGCCACCGCACCAGGGTGTCACATCTCAAACTAGTATAGAATCTACCTATATTCTGAATGAATAGCACTAGCTCTATTCTCGCCAAAATTCTTGAAGATTGCTTTCGGAAGCGCAAAGCACGGCGCATTGCTGTTTTTGTATGAGATTTACTACTGCGCAACTTTGTAACCAACACTTCAGGATGGCCAACAAGTCTGGCGAGAACTATACAGGAGCAAGCAAAGCCAATACCACATTATTAATGGCAGTAAATATTTTGTTTTGCCACCCGCGAACTTGGGCTAAACTTGAGCACTGCCACAAGACAGACAACGCAGAAGTTTTAAACCCTTAAAACTGCACACCGTATTCAATCAAACAGATTTTAGGTAACTATTTATCTTGCGTATAAAAATACGCAAGATAAATAATTACCTACAATGTGTTCCTTCTGTGTGGAAGATTAGAGAAAGGAAACAGATAATGCGTCTGTTCGTGCACAAAAATATCCTCGTAGTTTACCCTGAGATTGGCTTCCAGGAGCAATTCAATCAAGAAATCTAATATCCTTTTACAACACAATGATAATACTCTTTTCGAGTATTTGAGCAAAACTTCCATGGGAAGAACGAGGACTAGTCCTAAAATAGATATGAAAACAAAAATAAATGATGATATTGTAGTGCACAATAAAGATAATAATAAATAAAGAAAACAACTAAGTCACTTTTGGTAATGGGTTTTAGTGGCACAGTGTGTCATCTCTTTTCAACTCGTGTTACTTTGTTGAGAATCATCATTGAGATGTTCTGAATGTTTTAACCATTGGACCTTTTGGACAACAACTATAAGAAACAAACTTGCTCTATACTTTATCACTAAGTTATACACAGAGGTTTGGGTTTAAAACTGAGGTCCAAACTAGAGTTGAAACTTAAGCCATACGTGTAGTATCTTACGATGTGTGGTTGTTTAGAGTTTAGTGAGTGTAAACAATTGATTGGGCTATTTTAAACCTATTTGTTAATAATATAGAGCCTATTAAGAAGCTATCAACATACTATTATTCATTAGTTTTTTAGAAAATCTCACCTGACGGTAAGCGATGATGTGGTGGACGATAGAACACGCTTGATTACCTGATAGTTGAGTGAAGCATGTGGCTCACAACATATTGCTATATCAATTACTAACTATTCTCGTGGCGTAGCTAACGCGTACCGTATTTTTATCTGAATACAAGTAAAATTAAAAAAAAATCCCCAACACATATTTACATCAAGTTACACAATTTATCAACTATTAGACACGCTTAGATCGGCAATCTATTGTACACGTTATTATGACACGATAGCTTTCGAAAACATCCCGTTTCAAACAGTAGATAAAACGGGCCATTTCTTTTGAACGGCTGAACCGATTTTCATCAAATATAGCTAAGAACACTCTCGATAAAGTCACCTACCTACCAACTTAATCTATGATGCTACAGACAGATACACAAACACACTATTTTTGTGTTTGTTTATTTTGGTATTTAAAACACACAGGTACACACGTCAAACTTTATAACTTGTCTAACTTTTCCGTCGGGGGTTAAAAACAAAAGTATCATCAAAAACAAATACCTGCAATTTTTGCAATGGGGTTTCAGTGGCATTACCCACTCGTTGTAATACCACAGGCTGGCTAAGTATGAAACATCAGCCATATTCGGGCTTTATTAGAGTAATAAACCCTTTCAAAAAATCGGATTTCATTAATTTCATTCACACATCATGATCCTAATGGATTCAAATATTTACTGACGTCCTGTAAATAAGTTATGGTTTTTCCCCTAAATATAAAGCTACATGTGGTTATGTGTTTTTCTCTGTAAAACATAACTATTACATAACACGCATGTATTTAAGTTAGGTATAATGTCGTTTTATTTTGTTTCTCTATTTGTATTTACAATGGTAAAATAAATATACCCTGATTTCTGTATGAAGAATTACCTACATCCCAAAATGAGGCTAGATTTAAGGTTTAACATATTCTGAACAAGAAATACTCGATTCAGAAACTAGCCCTAAGCGATATTCAATTTCAAAAAAAGTATTCCATTAGTGTTCGGCGAGTGTGCTCATGAACTCCACGACCTCATCCCACCGGCCCCCTTCTACCATCGGACATCTAGACGCACTGCGAGTTACCATCCTCACCTAGTTACCATTCCACCAATTCGCACCAAACGCTTCCAAACATCAACAGTAAAGAAGTGTTATTAAAAAAAAAAAAAAAAAGTTTGATAATGAGACTGAAAATCACGTGTTAGACCTATATTGTGAATCAAGCCTACGTACATATGTTAGACCTGCAGTAATTAAGAAGTTAATTAAAGACCACATGTAGGTACTTGTCAGCAACTGGCTAACTGTAGCCATTATGTTGGAAATCTAGCCTATTTTATTCTTATGTTATGTATAAAGAATATTATAACCTAAAATTTTGAAAGATTAATATTATGACAGTTTCTTGCCAATTCATTTATGAAAATAATATTATGTATGTTAGGAAAATACACATCGCTTAAAGATAAGTTGTGATATGTTAAAACTAAATGAAAGAAAATTTAAAACTTTTGCTAAAAGCATACTATGTAAACAAGCATATTACAAATTAGATGATTATATTCAAGATAAGAAAGCTTGGAAACATGCTAGTCCTGCTCCATAAGGCAATACAAAATAGTGTACACAAAATAAAACTGGTTAATATATATTATATTCATAATTATAGTATTTTTTTTTAAATCTAATATAGGCTCGCGCTTGACCACTATCTCACCTGATAGTAAGCGATGATGTGGTCGACGGTGAAGCACTTAAAGACCCCTAGATTGTAGCTATCGGGAAACACAGACTCCGGCAGGGAATGCCACTTCTTACGCTGTACGCATAATAAAAGTATTCTCTAACGTTTAGTACGTATGGGTGGGATGTCCACCATGTACCGATGACGCATCGCCGTTCGTCTGGTAGTCCGATGATGGAACGGGCTGGGTGGAATTAAATCAAGCAATTCCATCGCACACTCCTCGAAATGTAACCGAGACGATGTTCAAGGCTCTGGAGCTTTGACTCAACCAGTGCCTCATCGCTGATGAGCATTATAGTAAGGCTTTTTTTTTTTTCTCAAATCTTTTTGTATAAGAAATTGACTCGCACACTGTTCCGTTGTTGTTGAATTAGGTAATTTACCTATGTTTGCAATATTTGTATGTGGGAACCATGTTCCTATTCGTAGCTTACTTATACGTCACCGCTACCACCCGGCAAAATACTGTTCATTGAAATGTGAGCTTCAGCTGAGTCTTCTGTAAACATACTTTACATTGACAACACAAATTAGCAGACAGCCCTTATTAAAAGAATGAATTTACCTACTAGTGCTTGTAATACTTTATACCTAGTACACTAGTGTTAGTCTGCATGGTCCTCACATATATGCATTAATGTATGTAGATGTAGTAAAAACACTTTTGTTAAAGATTAAATAAATGGAGTTTCTTGTCTGTTCTTCTCCATAACAAGCTACTTTTCCGAATGGACGGGTAAGGTAGGTACAGGCTACGTAAAATTACGAGCAAAAACAAACATTAGCAAACATTGTTTCTACGCTTACTTTCAAGTTTCCAAACAAATTCTTTGTTATAGCACCTTGGCGACACAAAACAGAAGTTTCGAACAATCACGAACTTTTTAGACGTTTCACTTCAATTAAAAAAATGTAAACTTGGTCGGTCGCAATTTGCTGGCGGAAGGAGACCACACCTTTTTAGTTGCAACATTAGTATACACAATTTGTTTGTTTATACTTCAGACTTTAACTTAAAATTTCCTCAGCCGTCGGTATGGGAAACGAAATGCTTTCAAGTTTTGGTTTTCCTGAAATTGTGGGTTATTGTTTTTTATTATATGTTTGTTATTATTGTTTATTCGAATTCGATGACGAAAACAAAATGACTACGTATGGATGACAAAGAAATCGGACAACCGTCACTTGTGAGAAACGATGTAGGAAGTAGTACATGTTATGCAGTTGTTATAAATTACAGGTATAACCTTGATCTAATATAAATATTGAACTACCTCAGTCTAAAGCCTCAGACTAATAGTCTATAAGCGGTAACAATGATTAAAAATGTATGGGATTTACAAGCGCTTATAAAATGTCACGTGATCACTTACACTTTGGCATTTCGACAATCGCTATCGCACATAGGAATTAGAACAGCACTCTTAATAGATAGATATGGATAGATAGATACAGCTACAAGCACAAATTGACATACTGAACGGATTACGGAATGGTCCCATTGGTGTTAATTATCTCTCGGATTTACACGCGGTTATTATATTGATGGATGGTGTTGTTCAATTGTGCTGTGGCGCTTTCAGCTGCTTCGTCAAACGGCATAATTGTACAATTATATTACTATGAATATAATAGCAGCAAGCCTTACGAGTGATCATTGTCAATATAACTGTATGAATAATAAATAGCTACCAGGATAAACTGCTTGATTTGTTACACATGACGATTTATTTTGTAATTGGCATTACTTATCTACAATACATACACACATGACATCAGGCCTATATTCCCCAAATGTTAGGGAATCTTTGTAAACATAACAGAGTAACAGACATACAGATAAAACGAAGTTATCTGTTTTCTTTTGAGGTACTGAACCCTAAAAAACAGCACTTGGAAAATGTTATGAAATCAAAATCAAAATATTTTTATTTCAACTAAACTATAAAGGGATTCTTGAAAAGACAACAAAAAAAAAAACAAAATTGAAGTTTGTTGCACATTCGAAAGCGTCAGTAGGTCTCTATGGAGAAGTAAGTGCAAGAAGTTCCACGGACTCTCTTTTCCATTAATAAGTTTAAAAAACAATTATTTGGTTACATCAGTCTTGTTGGAATACATAACATAACGTTTACCAACTTCATAATAACACAATAGAGGGCACTGCGAGAGCTTCGAATAAAAAAATGGATTTCGACAGTAATAACATAACTTACCGGAATAAACCTAGTAGAACAAGCTCGTTAACCGACCTATCTAAAATGACAACAATTGATAGCGAGAAAACTATATTGGATGCAACGATGATGAGTGTTCCGGATAGCTTCCATGACACCACTGACGAAGTACGTGAGTTAAATAATGAAATCGAGTCACTTAAACAGCATTTGCTAAGCGCTCATCAAGAAATCGACAATTTGAACATAGAAAACCTCCGCCTTAAAACAGATTTACAAAATATGATTACGACTGTTAACACCTATAAGAAAATATGCTCAACGCCTGAAAAAAAGGGCACAACACCAAAACGCATAAGTAAGGTATCACGCCTTGTTAATTCACCAAATGACCTAACCAATAGACGTGAACCTCCAATCATTCTACCAGACTGCGCGACCAACAAACACAATAAGGGAACTCAGACTACTAAAAGTCGTAATCAGACGCCACACAAAGATATAATGTTGCCTGCTACTGTACCACCGACCAATTCTGTAATACAAAAAACTGTGGTATCGAAACCTAACGAAAAGAATAAACTATGTATCTTAGGTAGTAACAAATACAAGGGATCTTTGTCCTCCATAGAAGAAGTTTTCTTCGAACACTTCGACTACTGTCACTACATAATGCCTAACAGTACCATAAAACAATTATTAAGCGGAATCGAAGAAAGATTGAAAGGATTTACCCTAAACGACTACTGTCTAATCTTTATAGGAGAAAATCATATTATTACAAATGAAAACAACTACATAAACCTAATAAGCTTACTAAATGAGTCCCTTCGAAAAGTTACACACACCAACGTAGTAATTTGTCTCCCTACGTATAAGATGGGATCACTTATATATAACTTCAAAGTTGAGATGTTTAACAACCTTCTGCACTTAGACAACCAAAACCATAAGTATGCATACATCTTCGACAGCAATCGTGATCTAACACATAAGATGTTTTCTTACACTACGGGTAGAATCAATAGATACGGAACCAAGAATATATATGACAATATTATGAATAACATTCAGATTGATTTAGACTTATATTGTAAGACAAGCAGACAGACAATTAATAACAACAGACAAGAGTATGACGAAATTTTGACGACTCCCATTGGTGACGAGCACAAAGAAAAGCCCAACTTTTTTCGTTTATAACAGTATACATATCCTTCACCAAAATATTGCTGGGCTCCTGAATAAAAGCGATACGCTTACTGTGTATTTGGAAGAACTAGAAAATAGCAACAGACGGATCGATACTATATGCATAACAGAACATTTTATGACACCTGAACAGGAAGGTCTTTTAAATATACCAAACTACAGTCTAGCAACAAGTTTCTCCAGAGATAATAGAAGAGGTGGCGCGTGCATTTTGACCAGAGTCGGTCACCAATATAAAGTGTTAAACTTAGGGAAATATTCCGTAATCAACGTAATTGAATGCTGCGCGATAGAATTGACAGCACACAACATTATTATTGTATGTATGTATAGGGTGCCCCAATATAATTTGGATAAATTTTTCGAAAATTTGAATAATATTTTACATTTGCTGTGTTTAAAATTGAATAACAAAAAGATTGTCTTATGTGGGGACTTTAATATCAACTTACTGAAAAGAAATAAACAAACCTTGGACTTCGAATATACACTGCTAAATTATAATTTAAAATTACAGTTTTCTCAACCCACTAGGCTAAGCAGTGCGACCTGCTTGGACAATATAGCGCATAATGTAAAAGGTTGTAAAGGAGAAATTATAGAATTGGGTCTGTCAGATCATACCGCACAACTTTTGAAATGTCCTGTTAAGAAGACATGTGTCTTAAAGCGTTGGAAACTAAAGAGGCGGAATTACTGTCAAGATAATTTAGTGAAGTTTAGAAATTGCATTAAAAGTCTCACTTTTTCGGACATTTATACAACTGACGACGTGAATGAGGCCTACGACTATTTTCTTGACCTATTCAGATGTTTTTACGATCTTTGCTTTCCCTACGAAATAGTAACAAAATCAATCAATAAAAAATCAAAATGGATCACTAACGGTATAAGGAAATGCAGTAAAAAGAAACGTCACTTGCTATGGCAATATAGAACAAATCCTACCCCAAAGAACAAAAAAACCTTTAAGACATATTCTGCAAGGTTTAAAAGAGTTATTACGTTAACACAATCATCACGAAATAACTACTTCATTAAGACGTCCAAAAATAAATCTAAAGCGACATGGACCATAATTAATAATTCTAAGACCTACTTCCCTAAAGAACCAATAACACAAATTCAAACAGAGACACAGAAAATAACGAACCCATTAAATATAGCTCAGGCTTTTAACAATTTTTATATTAATCAGGTTACCAAACCAAAAAACAAAACTATGCCAGAAATTAACGTACATTCAAATACATCAAATTCTTTATTTATGGAGCCGACCATACCTCAAGATATAAATAATCATATTAACTCACTTCGAAATACAAATAGTGTTGGTTATGACGGAGTATGCACTAAAGTTATCAAAGAAGTGTCTCATTACATAGCTCCACATCTCAGTCACATAATTAATATGAGTATTTCCAGCGGAATCTTCCCTGAGAAATTAAAAACGTCAATAATTGTACCATTGCACAAAAAAAACGATAGGCAAATTATGTCAAATTATAGGCCTATCGCGTTAATACCTGTCTTTTCAAAAATATTTGAGAAAGTCATTTATAAGTCCTTGTACAACTACCTTGAGAAATCAAACATATTAGTAAATGAGCAAAAGGGATTTCGTAAACAGAAGACAATTAACATGGCTATACATGACCTGCTTCTCCCCATTTTGTCAAATGTAGATAAGAGAAATCCTGTATGCGCTATCTATATGGATCTAACTAAGGCTTTTGATTATGTGGATTATCCTATACTAATACATAAACTTGAAAAATATGGTATCAGGGGAAATATACTTGATCTCATTCGATCTTACTTAACGGACAGAAAGCAATTTGTAGAAATCGCACAAATATCCTCAATTACCAGTTATGAGGAAAAATATCGTTCCGAAAGTGAGGTAATTAAATACGGCGTTCCTCAGGGTAGCGTGCTAGGACCCCCCTTTTTTTTGCTCTACATAAATGACCTTCCGAGGCAAATAAACCACCCCATGGTACTGTTTGCCGATGATAGCACCGTAATCATTAAGTGTGATGATCCCAATAATTATGAAAATGAAATAAATATGACATTAAATAGAATTATATCATGGTTTGACAACAATAATCTAATTATTAACTTGGAAAAGACTAAAATCATGCATTTTTATCAAAGGATCCCAAATAAAATCCTTGACATTAGCTACTTAGGGACAAAAATAGAATCAACTACTGCTACTAAATTTCTTGGTATTAATATAGACAACAATTTGACATGGAGACCCCAGACAGACGAAATATGTAAAAAACTTAATAAATTTGCCTATGCTCTCTATAAGCTATCAAAAATAGTGAGCCTAGAATCCGTACTTACAGCCTATCACGGCTATGTTGCATCAACACTTAGATATGGCGTAATATACTGGGGCAATTCAGTAGATAGACAACTCGTATTTAGAGCCCAAAAAAGATGTGTCAGAGCTATGTGTGGCCTTAAAAGCACAGACAGTTGTCAACCTTTCTTTATACGTCTAAAGATTCTTACCTTGCCATCGCTTTACATATACGAAACAAGTATGTTTGTCAAATCTAACATTTCATTATACAAAATTGCTACTAAAAGTAACTACAGAAAATTACGCGATAAAAATAAGTCAGAACTTGAAGTGACTTATGGAAAAACTGCACTAATGAATAAAAGTACTTTCTGTATGGCCACAAAAATATTCAACAAACTACCTGAAAGAATAAAAACGTTAAATCGGGACAATTTCAAAACAGAACTATTGAGAATTTTGATAAATAAATGTTATTACTCACTACAGGAATATTTGGACGACAATTCTATAATTACTGCTTCAGACAATTGTGCATCACCTCACCTATTTTGACGATTTTGAATTTTGTTTGACAATAGCATTAATATGACATGTAACGTAATATATTTGACATTTATATATAATTTTATTCGCAATTGACTGTATTCTTAAACTCGACAATGTTAATTAAAATATTTTTGTACACTTTGATTGATTTTGAATTTTGTTTGACAATAGCATTAATATGACATGTAACGTAATCTATTTGACATCTATATATAATTTTATTTGAAATTGATTGTATTTTAAACTCGACAATGTTAATTAAAGATATCTGTACGCCCTGATTGATTTAGAATTTTGTTTGACAATAGCATTAATATGACATGTACAATAATCTATTTGACATTTATATAAAATTTAATTTGAAATCGATTGTATTAAAATATATTTGTACGCCTCTGTGCAAAACATAGAGGATCTACCTATCTGTAACATCTCGCACTCTGTTGTAATTTGACCTATGTTTACAAATAAAGCATTCTGATTCTGATTCTGATTCTGGAAAATTACATTATATATATGTGAGAAGATTGTAAAAGCGTTTAGAGTAAAATAAACAACCCCAAAATACAAAAATTTATAAAAAAAAACTTGTATTACATACATATATCAAAATAACAATAAGAAGCTGAGATGATAATAAGGGATGAAAGCAAATAAATAAAAGTCAACTAATCTAGGAAAACGAAAAACTAATACTCCAAAAATAAAAAAGAATATAAGTGCTATCAGATTTGTAAGTAATCCCCAAAAGTTTGAGCATAATACCCAAATACATCATATAACATACAATAATCACGAAAGTATAATGTACACAGATGTATAATGTACACGGAGGTATACAGGCCGCGTCTGCACGATGTGTAGGTTTGATAGTTTGTAACTCAACTCAATTTATTTTTTGGATTATATAACTGCACAGCACATATGTGAGTACTATGTACCAATTATAAATCTACCATTTACTGTAACTATGTGTCGTTCGTTGACTTTAGTGTGCCCTGGCAGTTGAGTGTGTCATGCTCTCTCTAATGTCTCTCTGATGGTGGCACATGTGTTGGATCATTCGGTTCCCTTCATAATGGTTGAGCTGAGTGGTGCCGATCCATGTGTCATGTTCGTGAACGGGCGCCATCAGTTGGGATTGGTCATATCTTAGCTGCCTCCGCCTGTTTTTAATTACCTATTTATTGTATTTTTAATTGTTTGTTTTACTCTAGACGCTTTTACGTGCGTTTTTTTTACATCGGTCTCACATATGTATTTTTCCTACAAGATTATTGTAACCAAATACTTGTAAAACACATTTTTTTTTTTAAAAGAGTAAGTGTGGAGTTTCTTGTCCGTTCTTCTCCATAACAAGCTACATTTCCGAATGGACGGTAGAATCAATTATTATTACATTTAATTTTATTTTTGACGTTCGAAAGTGCCGCTTAATGGCCTAATTGAATAAAGAAATTTTGATTTTGATTTAGATTTTTGGTTTCCTGTATCTGTAACTATGTAAGTTAGGACCTTACACCAAGCACTGCCTGACACAAAAATGTACAAAGCATATTTTTCCGAGGTTCATGAGAAAATTGTTGAAGGGGTTGTTTCAAATTTCGTGAAGAATATTATGATGGCTTTAAGGGTAAGGAAGACCAACAAAACGATGGATAAACTATGTGAAAGGTAATCTGATTTGGAAGGGGGTAAATACTGAGATATATAATAGAAAAGTTATGGAAGTTGAAGACGTGTTTCGTCCTTACCTTTACCTGCCCTTATATAATACCTTAAATAGAGATTAAGGCCGGTATTCCAGATGCTCATGCTCAACTCAACTCAAACTGACAATGGTCAGTTGTGATTGGTGGACTTGTTTTGCTTTACATTAACTTGCTCAAGTCCAAGATCCTAGACGTCCCAAACATTACCGAACTCTTTTAACACAAAATCAGTGGAATTGAGTAGTATTAGCATTTACTTGGAACGTACTCGTACTTGCTAACTTGGCCTTTCATTTTCATTCAATACCTACCGCATATTTTGTGTAGAAAGAATTCAGTAACGTCTGGGGAGTCTGAGCTTTTGCTCTATTGAGTACACATATGTCAAGCTGAAGAATTATATGCCAAACTCGAGAATTGTGATTGGTTGAAAATTTATTGATAGGTGTGGCAATTTTTCAGTTTGATTTGAGTATAAGCATCTGGCATATGGGCCCTGAGGCATGAGAATTGTGATATTTGAGGTGCTTTAAATTCATGAATTACCATAATAACATGGCCTTACATTACTGCGACACAAGAAAAATCACTATGATTTGCCATGCAAAAAAGAGTTACCCAAAAGTAAACACCGCAAGCAAAGCCCCGGTATTACGTAGCGTGCGATGTGTATATTGCGCCTGATTTATTAGTATCGTCCCCATCGGACCGTGATGGAATACTAACTTCAGACAATTTTCGCAAGTTCTGGCTCAGCGGCCAACGAGCATGCTTCTAATATCCATAAATATTACGAGAAGTATAGCCTGATTGGTAGTCGATAAATTTGCTGGTTGCATAAATAATAGTTCGCTTAAAAGAAGCCAGCTGTACAGACGCTCTAGACAAGTGTCATTCGATGGCGAAGTCGAAATGCCAAAATGTAAGTGATAGATCACGTGGCATTTAGCTAGCATTTGACATTTCCAATCATTATTGTCATTTTTCCAATCGCTATCCCCACGCTTTCGATGTTAGAATGCCATCTAGGATCTCAGGTCAATCTTCGAGCTTAAGCATCACTCGCCGAGACTGGTCCATGGATAGGTGACCATCTTTTACACACCGAGCCGATGTCTCGAAAAGCATGCTAAGTCGTTGGTACACATTGTACACATTTGACTGTGGCTAAGGATAGTCATAAGCTAGGCAATCTGACACCAGTCTTGCCAAGAGGTATCTTGTTAACCAGTTACTGGTCAGGTACTGTGATGGTTAGACAGGCACGTAAAATACTGATATTCAACCGAATCCGGTAAGGCCTTTCGTACACAACGCTACGCAAATCTTCGATACCCGACGATTTTCGTCTATAAGTGATTACCGCAATACACATTCATAGAGTTTTGTACACACTCACGCAACGCCGACGTTTTGTTCATGCTTCGCCGACATCATTCGCGCGCTACCTAATGGCGAGATCGTCGATACAAACGTCGTCGCCGCGATTTCAAAGATGGCTGAGCAATTATTGAACAAACTACTCTGTCAAGAAAGTATCGGCACAGATTACTGAATAGTTACTACGTGTATCGGGAAAAGATCAATAATACACAAAATGTTAGTTATTCATCAAAATTTATTTTATAACCTTCAAAGTATGCTCGTTCAGAAACGATACACTTACGCCAACGAATAATACAATCATCAAAACATTTTTAAACGCTTTTTCCGAAATCGAGTTCAGTTCTCGCCGCGAATTCTCCTTAATACGAGTATCTTCCATACCGAATGAAAACGGGTTCCATGAAATGGTATTTTGGGTTTAAAAAGAAAGAAATCGGCTGGAGCCATATCTGGTTTATAAGGAGCTTCCTCGATGGTGTTTGTTGAGCTTTTGGTCAAAAATTCGTTCACAATGATGGCCTTGTGCGAAGACGCATTATCGTGGTTCCGAAGATTGTTGACGAGTTTGCATGTCAAATTAGTAAACCCGCGTCTGATTACCAGTAACGATGCGTTTCATGGATGTTGGGCCGGTATTGACTAGTTCTAGCATGTCCTCAGCGACTCCTATGCGATTGAGTTTTTGGAGAAAATGCAGGTCTTTTGGAACTAGCCGAGCGGCAACATGTTTCATACCCAAATGATTATTTAAAATGTTACAGACCAACTCGTGAGACACAGAAAATTCGGCGGCTATCTCAAACTTGAATGAGGATTTTCAGTCACTATTTACTTCCCTTTTGCGATGTTAACTTCAGGCAGAGCGAGGCAAATCTCCCATCACATCTCGACCGCTTTTGAACCCTTTATAACACTGACAAGTATGTGGTTTTGTTTTTTTTTTTAAGTCGATTCACCGTAAGCCTTCTGTATAATTTTCAGTGACTCCGAACACGAAATTCCATTGGCGATGCAAAATTTAAGACAAATTCTTTGATCGATGTCTTTTTTCCATTATGCAATTAGCAATACGCACTAGATATGATATAACTAAAAATAGCATATTTAATCTAAAACACAGATGTAACTCAAATGCCGCGCAAAAATGGAAAACAGCCGTGCCAATCTAACAACAACGACCACAACAAACATTTTAATTTGGAACAATAAACAAATCATCCATGTCCGAAACTTTTTTGACTGAATGTAAAATTGGTTTCTGAGGTGGAGAAGGTAAATCCACTAAATATCTATAACTCTCTTTGGACATCCGTTTGTTGTTATTCTTTTGCAGCAACAAACAATATGCACTGTATATTTCTTTCTATAAATGGACAAACCCAGTATCTTCTGTTAAGACGATATCTTAGCTTTCGGTCAAGACAGTAAGCTAAAATTATAGTTCCATCGTCACTTGTATCAGACATTTTATTTAATTTATTCATTTAGAAATAACCAACAGTTACAATGACATATTAAAATCAAAATGTTGTAAATTAGTGTGAGCCGTGTAGCCGCTACACCTATACCTAGTGGCCGAATAGTCAAATTGCGTCTTGCGATTCAATGCCGTGTGAACGGACCATGCGATATGAAATATTCGCGACGTATGTATAGATAGATAAAACATTCATTATTCATTGTGTGCACAAAAAAGACACAGCACAACACACAAATTCACTATTAAATTTTCAATTTACCTATAGGTATATAAAAATAAGGTGCCAACATAGGTAAAAAAAGAAAAATGTAAAACATACTTATAGAAATAAAATTGACACTAGTAAAATACCTACTTCAAATAATAGGTATAAAGATTCAAACACAGTGCGATGTGCGTCTCAAGGTTGCACCAAACGGGAGTCCAGCTCAGCACGTGTAGGCAAATATACCTGACGTTAATATTCTGCTGGATCCCTGCAGTGACATATTGTCGCTGAGGAAACGTGATATGTTGGCTGTTAGTAATGTTTTTCAGTGGGAAACGGTCTAGTTCTTAGGTGTGTTGATTGTGTTATAATTACGTTTTGATTACTTGATTAGGTATTTATAAAGTATACAATATTAGTATCGAAGACATGTGTAGCGTTGTGTACCTAGACTGACAGCCGACCCCAACGGCTGTCAGTCTAACCGGATACGGATATTTAGGAAAATTCTAGACAAATTAATTTATCCAGAAGGATCCAACTTCAACCAGAAACCAAGCAAAATCTTTGCATTAGTGGTTAATTTAATGAAGCTATTAATTCGCCTGTTGAATGCAAAAAGTTGGGCCAATAATTTTATTAAAATCGTAGCAGCCGCTGCTACAATTTTAATACAGTGTTTGAATAGCGGAACTTTTAATATTACTTTCAATCGTTGTATTTTTCGAAGTCCCAGATTACTTGCCAAAGGTGGTTCTGTATTTGTTCTTTTATGTATTTTATATTTTGTGTCGAACACTAATATTTGAAGTCATTTCTTCCGAATTGAGGATTTTTTTCTTTGTCATGGCGACTCGCTCGATTGGAGGTCTTTCAAACTAGTATATGGGCGTTGACAAGTTCTCTATCAAGGTTTGACAAAATCTCAAATCAATTCAGATCATCATCATTATCGGCTAAATGAATCAATATCATTTGGTTACACTATAACAGAAGCTAAACAACCAAATGGCACAATCTTTTCTGCCACATGTCCTTTCGAACAACATTCTTGCATTCGAATAAAATTTACAAAGACGAAGACATTCTTCTTATACTAGCAAGTTTGTAGTATCGTATCCCATTGTAAGGCATCTGTTTTCAGTTATATCACATATACTATTACAATGGTCGGGCTCCCACGCGACGCTCTCTGTCCGGGCCGGACGGCGCCAGACACGGCATTGTGTCGGGCCGGACTGGCTGCGGCTCCTCCGGCGCTAACTGAAACTGTTATGTACGCCCGGGTGTCTGCTCCGTGCCGGAGTCGATTCAATTTGTGACAGAAAATGACTATTTTTAGTTTACAACACGAGTTTTGTCTGTAAATAAAGTTATATTATTATATTATATTATATTATCAAAAAAACCGGCCAAGTGCGAGTCGGACTCGCACACCGAGCGTTCCGTACAAACCTCAGCTTACCTCTACGCGTTCATGAGGAAAGGGGTAGTATGTTTAAAATTATTAAAAATATTTTTAATGATGTAACTGAAAATTTACGGTTTTCGCAATTTTTCCTTTATCTGTGCTATAAGACGTTGCTTCGTACCAAATTTCAAGATTCTGAGTTCACGGGAAGTACCCTGTAGGTTTTGATTCCGTTGCGAGTGTCGTAAATTTGCGGCAATTTGTGGCATAAATAGCTGAATCTTTTGATTGCGTTGGCTTAGTAATTTGATTTTTTCATAGCTTTAAGAGACAGTAGATTTGAGTATTTTATTTAAATTTCAGCTTGATACCTCTACGCATTCTTGAGAAAAAGAGTCTTGATAGACAGACAGACGGACGGTCAACAAAGTGATCCTATAAGGGTTCCGTTTTTTCCTTTCGAGGTACGGAACCCTAAAATAACGGCCAAGTGCGAGTCAAAAACGTGTGCCGAGGGTTGCGTACCTACCCATCATACAGATAAAGATGGACATAATTGCCTCTAAGCATTCAAAGCGCGATTTTCGCGGTTTCTGAAAGAGCGCTAATAAATTGAGCATTTTTGCCGGGTCAGCTAGTTTGCTTATAAAAATAGTCGCGGACGCAGCGTTCGTCATTCTGAATAAGTTGTCCTGTGGATCACCAATCCAGTCTCTGAAGCTGCTAGTAATCTCCAAGTCAATGTAAGTCAACATCTCAAGACTAGACTGCTGAAAGTTCTACCCTTATTATTCATCTGCCAGATCCCAACATTTTATCAACTACGGTTTGGTGACAATAACTTCAGCTCGTTCTTACCTTCACAATCTGTTTTGTAAGCATCTAAACTATAGAAATTTACACTTTCCAGTATGACTTGTCTAATAGGGTTCTAAAACTTATGTTGATCAAGCTCTTCTTTTTGTTCAACTCTTTTGACTCTCCATTACTCCAAGACTTCAAATACAAGTTTGTAACACTGAAGAATAACAGTGAACGTTGATTTGCATAGTATGCGCCAATTTGAAAGAGTTTGTTTGTTCGCAGAGCACTTCCACTATATCAAGCGTATGATTGGCGCTGACTACGTCGGCATCGGTGGAGACTTCGACGGCGTGAACAGGTAAGCTAATCTTACTGTTGATTACTTTCTCTCTCACAAGTATTTCATAATAGGAGGCTTATTGTCCCTGAAAGTCTCCTTTCTTGTCGATATCATAATAAATTGCCAGGCAACTTCCTATTTCTTCTTTCTCTATCAGCTCTTTTCCTATAACCCAGTTTCGGTGCAGATTTTTGCTCGTCCTCCTTTGGCCTTCCGTATTAAATCTCTTATCATTTACTTACTTCTCTTTAATTCAATTTTCACAATCATGGATGACTTGTGAGAGATGTTATTTTCTATTTTTAACCACCGACGGAAAAAGAGGGCTGTTATAAGTTTGAGGTGTGTTGCTGTGTATCTGTGTGTCTGTGTATCTGTGTATCTGTGTGTCTGTCTGTGGCATCATAGCGCCTCAACGGAAGAACCGATTTTGATTTAGTTTTTTTTTGTTTGAAAGGTGATTGTGTCGAGAGTGTTCAAAGTTTTGTTTGAATAAAATCGGTTCAGCCGTTCAAAAGTTATGGGCGTTTTACTGTTTGAATCGGGATGTTTTCGCAAGGTAAATGTGTCGGGGGGAATTTTTAAATTTTAATTTTACTTGTTATAGTCTGCTTCTCCATTCATCGTTATTTATATTGGTCATCCTAGGAATAACATCTATTTTTTAACCGACTTACCAAAAAGGAGGAGGTTCTTTGTTCGACTTGGTGTATGTTTTTTTTTATATATATGGTCGCCGATATCTCCGTCATTTGTGGACCGATTTTGAAAATTCTTTTTTTATTTGAAAGAGTATGTTCTGAAATTGGCCCCTTTTGAATTTGGTGAAGATCTGATGAAGAACTTCGAAGATATACAGCAGAATCTCTTCAATAAATAACGGCAAATCTCTCGGGATTGCTGCAATCGCATGTCTGTTTATTATTTATACCATTTCATAGCACAACATCACGCCAGTACGCTCTTAAGGGTACGCAGATCTTTCAAATCACCGGTTATGTTCAAGTTTCATGATATTCGGGTAATATATTCTGGCATTATAGTTACCTTACTAAAAAACTTGCCTATTAGGTAAGTTCAACTAAAAAGTGAAAAATAAAAAATCATTTTTGCAAAAATATAATACCGATACTAACGGTGTCCATAACAAAAAAAAATGATACCTACGAAAGACACCGACTTCCAAAAATAAAGTTATTTTTCACTTTGTAGTTTTTATTTGGAAGTCGGTAGTATTTTTTTGCCAAAAAGTTTTTTCTCATGACAAAACTGACAGTATTCCAATCCAACCGTGTCAAATATTATGAGAATCAAAACTGCTTATGGGCAGAGGAAAAAGATTTTGCTGAGGAAATTCATGCCGATGAAATACACAACATTGAAAATATGCAAAACGCAGACAGGCGGGGTGCTTCAGCATTTCAACTATTCATGTAATACACTTTCTGCTATCTGCCATCCTGCGAAGATCTCCACTCCACTTACCCTGTGGGCATTCCACCTGACTTTTCCCCTTTTCTCGGGGTACCTACATAATATGAATAACCTCAACCTTCCATCTGCAGGGTGCCCCGTGGCTTAGAGGACGTGTCCCGATACCCAGAACTGTTCGCTGAGCTGCTCCGCTCCGGCCAGTGGAATGTGCAGGAACTGAAGAACCTGGCTGGACTAAACATGCTGCGCGTGATGCGCCAGGTTGAGAAGGTGGGTCTTCACACTTACTGCGTATTCTTATTTTATATCTTTTACTGGACAACCTGCCTTGAGCAAGCATGGCGATGAATGCTCGTGCCTTCTCTAAAAGAAGCCTTGTCCTGTGTGTCCAGAAGTACAGTACCTAACAGTCAGGTATTATTATGGTCTTGTAATTCAGTGTAGCGTCACTACAACTCGACAACTTCTTCAGGGTTTTAGACCTATGAATAAATTCCAAGTTTATTCATCTGTTATTATATCTGAAGAACAGACACCTGGTCTTCAGATATAATAACAGATGAATAGTTACTAGTAGTATAGTTATACACATAACTAAATTCTGGATAAATATGAGTTGAAGAATAAGTAACATCGGATATTGGATACCGTTGTAACATTAAATAAGTTATCAAAAGTGACGCAAAGTGCCGAAGAAGCGAAGTTATTATAGTGCTCGTGAATTATTGGCTCTGCTCGGATTACATAAGCGTGGTGCAGGCGCTGGCGAACTAAAAGTTTGTTCAGATACCAGGCACTCGATATTGATAGCGACCAAATTAAATATGAACTGTCAACGATGTATTAAAATCAGATTTGTGCAATGTATAGATTTATCTTAAGCAACATAACTTTTAAGGATTTTGAAACTAGGAAAAGTAAATTAAAAGGTTCACGGTCCACATAGCAGTCACAATAGTTAAAAAAATCACGTGAGTCATATATGACTCATTTGACAGGAAAGAGGTTAATTAGCAAAGTAGAACAAAAGTATTTTAAGTATTTGTAGCATTCAGAAAGCTGTTGACCGTGTACCTTGACTAAAATCATTCAGCTTTGCAGAAATCACTGGTACACAGGGGAACCTATATCTGCTCTATCAATTCCGACCTACAAACTTTGTCCATTTCAAGTTACGTGCTCCACTGCTTCCAACTCAATAGTTTCTCATGTAATCCAACAGAACATTCACTCACACCCAACGGCTGCGTCTGAATATTCTGCACAGCTCTCAATTTACACCGAGACATACTCGTAGTATCTACAAGTCTGCAGGTTCATTACACAGATTCGGTTTATCACGATGTCGCTGCTCACAAGACTTCGGCGAACTTAGTTGCTACTCTCTCAAGCCGCAATACTAACATGTAATAAATCATGGTTATTTGCGCAGGTCCGTGATGAGATGCGCACCAACGGAGTGGAGCCGGAGGAGCACCCCGACTCGCCCAACGACAACGGAAACTGCACCAGCAATGCGTTCTACACCGAGTACGTGTAAATCGTCCCAAACACCAACACGCGACTGCTGATTCGGACATTATTTCTATCACAGATAATATAATACTAGCATACAGATGCCTCATCCCATACAAAGAAACGGTGCCACGTAACTAGCGTGTTTCATCTGATTATACCGATTATTTTTTTGTAAATCAATCGCGTTCGCTTCCGTTCCACGGCGATAGATAGATCACCATCTAATATCAATCGATATCGATAGATAAATCAAATAATCAGTATAATCAGTACAGTACTTCGGTACAGTTTCTATTAAAGGAGACCCCACGTTTCTATTAAATATTTGAGTGGAGCAGTGACATATTAATCAAAAGGGATTGTCTTCGAAATATTTTCACAAACGACGAGACGTTTTGTATGAATAATTGAATAGAGTTGTCTTGTAACCTTTAGTTCAAAGTCAACTTGGAGTGGTTGAGTGAACAATCGTTGAGTCTATCGTCTATACCATCATGACTGACTCAAGGTACACGCTCTCGACAGATTTCAGCGGCGACTGTGCCCCGATACATCTTCCTACATTCCACGACGACACCGAGAGCGACCCCATCGACTACATCAAACAATACTTGCTCTGCATGTCCAACAGTCTTCTGTATCTCGTTTGGATCTATATCTCTCTGCGGTTTGTCTTCAGAGATTGGTAAATCGTCCACTGCTGAACATAGGCCTCCCCAAGTGACGTCACATCGATCTGTCCTGTCCCGACAATCCTGAAGATTTAACAATCTTAAGTGGCTGTATGTTGCTCCCAGAACGCGTATTCGATAGGGCTGATTTCTGGTGGAGCCACCGCGTTAAAGACGCAGCTTTTGGAGGCTTCCCACTAAGTGGACAGATCGCCTGGTTAAAGCTGCGGGAATCCATCATGTGTCAGTTACCCCTGAAATTAAAAAAAGGGTAAAATAACCTATTTACTATGAATCCAATTAATACACCGCGGGCTTTTAAATCATACACATACCATTAACACATTTTACGTGGACCATAGTCTGCATTATCCAGTGTGTCAGCCCTGCTGGTCGGGGGCACGTCAGATCAAACGAATTAGCCGCTCTAAAATGCACGATAAATTAACCTCAACCTATTTAAACAACCCATCAATATCAAGTTAACGTACTCTAAAATTCTGTTTGCAAACAAAACCACATTCAATATACTTCGTTTGGATTCCCCCATAACCATTAGTTTCACTATAATTTCGTAGTCCAGTCCGATTGGACAACACTACCCCTAGACAATTATGTTGAACTGGAGCGCCGAGTGAAACGGACGAGTGTCTCGTTTTCAAATCCCGATTGATGTGTCCCTGTAAATATTTGAGCGTCTGCTCGAATTGATTGACAAAATTATGATTGCTACGAACCAAATAATAATTTTCGTTTAGAATATAGAAATGTGTCGAATGAGCAGTTGCGTGGAGCGGGCGACGCGGGCGATACGACCGAACCGAGAGTTCAATCCGACAGTTTGATTCCAATTGATGCGTGTTTAACATGATATATGTCTGTGTACCAATAAGCGACGCTCCACACTTGTCCAGTTGTTTACTTCTGCAGAATCCATGCTCTGTATAAATGCAGCATGTTATGACTAATTAGTTAAATAGCAAAACTCTGTTTTGCATAACTGATTGCCTCCAAATTGAAATCGAACCAATATAATACTAAACAATAGGATATTTTGATAATTTATAACGACATGATTTTGAAACTCGGAATGTATCTAATTAATAAACTACTGTGTAACAAAATTGTTACCTATCATCAGTTTGACATATTTGAACTAAATAATTACCTTGTATAATGAAGGCTGATTACGATCACAAGTAATTAAATTATTGTAATGATCATCACGCACGAACAAATCCCGCAACAATGGAACAAGTGTAGAGAGTCTTTAACCGATGACGTCATCACGTCGATATGTGTCTGTTTAGTTATTATTCAAGATAGCTGCTGTCATATTTCATAAGCGTTGGGAATAATATGGAGATGGAATAGCCACGAAAATGTTTTCATTACCACGTCAGTGAGAAATAAAAAAGCTAATCAAATCGACATTTCAGTTTCAAATATAATACTATCGCAACGACCTTCTGAAAGTAACGAACAAGAGAGCTCAAAGTTCATAAAATAATCGCAGCTCAGTTCTAAACTCAGCGGAAGATTTTTTTTATTATGCCGGCTGCGACGTTAAAGAAAATTAAATGAATTAATTGCAAGTAAGACCAGGCTTGCATTCTTATATTCAAACTGTAATCTAAAAATTAAAAACGAAACTACTGTTCCAATATTGGGGAACATTTTAATATCGCTGAATTGAACGGTTTGCTTTTTCAGTGTCATAAATCATAAATCATTTATTTCTTTGCAAACATGGGTAATTGATACATAGATGTTCTTTTTTACATAATATAGTCCTCCATATTCTACCGTCGCATGGGCATGCAAATAATATTCAATTCGAAATTTAAATCAAATTAAAAAAATACAATGTGAATAAAGATAAATGTCAAATCATAAGAAATCATAAATGTCAAATTAAGTTAAATAAATGTTAGGTATAAATGTCGGACTGGTTACACTAGTAAAAATTTATCGCAATGATGTCAAAACAAAATAATAAATATGTCAATCAGGATACTTGGAAGCAGCTATAACAATAATAAAATAAGTCAAACAGTCAACGTGTCATCATAGAGGAAGTCCTCAATTTTGTAATAACATTTCTCAATTAATATTGCGTTTAGCGCCCTTTTAAAATTTATTACAGTTATATTTTTTATTACATTAGGTACTTTATTATAAATGCGCGGGGCAATACCAAAAAAACTTTTCTGCATAAGCGCGGTTTTACATTTCACATGACAAACCTGGTTTAGATATTGAGTCCGTATTGGATTTCTTCTGACTTCCGACAGTTTTTTAAATAATTTTGGATTGTTTTTTACAAACAAAAGTGTCAAACAAGTGTCGAAACGGTTTAACATTGTTAAACAGTTTCGACACTGAAAACATTCACACAAGCGTGTATGATATACAAACTTTGGTCCATTTTAATAACCCCGTCAGTAACTCTTGCATGAGATCAGTTTCAGTAAGCCCCGGGGGTCAATTTCCAATTTCAGCCGGATTCAATTATTCGAAATCATAGCGATCGGTATGCGAGTGGCAATTTAACTGTAAACTAGTTGCAATTAATTATGTGCCGCGATTTATTTAATTAAACTTGTCGTACTTTATGTGCAACATTTAGTATTTCGTGCATGTGTTGGTTAGGACTAGACGTAGCTATAAGTAAATCTAATCCAAGCAAAAGTGTCGTTTTTGGATCCAATTTAATTTCATTGATAATAATCTTTTAAATAACAACATATTTTCAATGCACCAGAGCAAGTTACTCACTTGAAAAACAACTTCAATGTTTAATTGAAGCAAATGATAAAAATTTAAAGTTGAGAACGGAGGTAAGTTAGAGTTCGGGGAAGTTAGTGCTGCAATATCAGGCGCTGCCAAGTAAGTTAGCGAGGTTTAACAAGCGAGCCAGAGACATCTTTGTTACGTGAGTGTAGCTACTGTGGTGTGCAGCTTTCCATCATACTATGTGTTCTAGCTTGCCATAAATGTGGGGTCACCTACTGATTCTCTCCGTGTGGATATCTGGTGTATTTGCGAACGCTTGTGAAATATGACAGTAGTTTATATGTGGTAACTGTTAGATAATCAAAATATATGTAATAAGTGTTGTAGCTGCATGGTAAGTAGGTGTCTCAATGTGAACTGTGCACTTCTTCCTTCTTTACGAGCAAGTAGATTGCGTTCACATATCACTCTACTCCTCACAACTCCACTCTTACTGATAATACGACATCTTCTCTTTCGTTCTCACTCTCTTTTCCCAAGATTGCATTATCAGAGGAGTATTAGATAGAAAACTCAAAATTGGAATTAAATGGGAGGCTCTAGTGCGAGAGAAAGTAAACTTAACTGGGTAAATAGAAAAATAACAAAAATATTTTATTTTACTATTGTAATTTAAAATAAAATATAAAAGGTTCGATCTAGGGACGTAGGTAGAGAATAAATTTGTAAAAAAGACGTTATACTAATTAAATACATTGTTTGGAAGTTATGATATTTGGATTCGTATTGTTTGATGTTAAACTGTACATGTAACATGTAAGGAATTGAAAGCTATTTGTATGTAATTGGAAGCATACGGGTTGGCGTTTCGTCACGTTTTTTGACGCCGTATGTTTTCACCGAGGGTTCGTTCTATCTTCACAGCTTGTTCGTAATTTTCGTAATCAATTATAATTATGTCATTCATATAAGTTAACATCTTTTTACATGTATTGTGTGAAAATATTATATGGTTTGATTAGTTTGTGTTCTACTTAAGTCGGACTAGAGTAAACGAGGCTTTAACTGAAACGGATGTCGAGCGAAGACAGCATTAGACGAACTACTTATATCCTTACAATATTGAGAACAATCTATGTTCCGCTATGCTGATTTCGTTCATCATTTCACTTTAAAGTTTGCAAGCATTAAATGCGAGCGGATCAGAGCTGAGCTAGGAATGAGAGAAACTGAGCCTCGCGGCGCCGGACGCGGCACTAGCCGGCGAGCGCCGGACCGCCCCGGTCGTCCGGCACTGTCCGACTATGTAAGCTAAAAGCTAGTATACAATGTAGCGTAAGGTCTAAACTTGTGATGAAGAGCGTTGTGCCAAAATGACCTAAACTTTTTATAACTTCTTATACAGTTTGATATTAAAACTGATACCAACACTTTTCTTTTTATAATTTTGTACTATAAGGTTCTCAATGCCTCGAGGAGGAAGAAATGAAAATATTTGTAACCTGTAGTTTCATTCAGTTAATTTGTCATTCAGACAATAAAACCATCCACTTTAAAAATGAAATTTTGTGAATTTCTTAATGTATATTTAAATGTAACTTTAATATATGATGTGAAAGAGCGACTATTTCTTATAAATTGTGACTGAACGATTTTTTAACATATACTGGACTATAAACTAAGGATTTCCTTCTAAAATCTGGCGTTATTTTACGTACAAACATGTAATCTCTGTCGAGCGCACTGTCGGTGTAAACGTGTATTTACTACTCTTGTGCTGTTGAACGTGGAGTTGATACTACAGAAAACTTACTACTTAAGTAATGTTATGACAGTGCATCGTTTGCTAGCACTGAGAGTGCCCACGTTGTGGCCTGGAACCGTCGCATCAAACCGCGGCCTCTCCAGTCGAAACGAAATAAAATTTTCATTCTTCATTTAATTTGGGCATTAAAGAACACCATCCAACTAAAGTTTATTAAGCTCTAAAAGGGTCCACTTTAAGATCGAATTAGTTAATGCTTGCAATGTCGTACGAAATTGACGAATATTAAATGTTGTAACTTAAACGTCACCAAAATGTATGAGGTACGACTTCAGTGGTAAAGCATCTTATTGAATGTCCATTACACAAAATGACGAGCTTGAAATCGAATTTCCGACGAGTGCGCTTGTTGTGTGGTGCATCACTGTCCTCACTTCTGTCACTTCGTCCTTCCGAAAGTTATATTTCTTCGGAGGGACTGTCACTCTTCCCTCACTGTCTTCCCCGCTAAGCAAAGCGCCAGGCAACTGTATCTGGACTGTTTATATATTTAATACACTTGGTAACCAATAAACACATTTGCTGTACTGTATTACTGGTTTTATTTTATTTACACCTGTCTGAATGTCCCCAAATCCAATGTAAAATGTAAACAACAAAAAGAGAGACAAATTCTTTTGATATGACTCAAAGGTAGATACAATACGAATGTACCAATATGGTAATGTGTGGTCTGGCGTGAGTTTAATAGATACAATTCAAAAGGATGGCCCCAAAAAGCAAAACAATAATCTATACTAATATTATAAAGAGGTAAAGTTTGTGGGTTTGTGAGTTTGTGACGTTGTAAGGGGTAATCTCTGGATCTACTGAACCGATTTTGAAAATTCTTTCACCAGTATTAAGCTAAATTATTCCTGAGTGTCATAGGGTATAATATAATTCCAAAAAAAAATGAGATCCTTATGAAAATTGCAATAATGTAACCCAAGGTAGCAAAATGTTGCCTGTAAAATACATTATTTGGCGTGCGCTGAGAAAACTATTGATGATAGATAAAAATTTGTAGGTATGGTAGGTAGGGTAGGCAGGGTAGGCAGGGTAGGCAAGGTAGGCAGTGTAGCCAGAGTAGCCAGGTTAGCCGGTGTAGCCAAGGTAGGCAGGGTAGGCAGGGTAGTCAGGGTAGGCAGGGTAGGAAGGGTAGGCAGGATAGGCAGGATAGGCAGGGAAGGCAGTGTAGCCAGGGTAGCCAGGTTAGCCGGTGTAGCTAGGGTAGGCAGGGTAGCCAGGGTATTCAGGGTAGTCAGAGTAGGCAGGGTATGCAGAGTAGGCAGGGTAGGCAGGATAGGCAGGGTAGCCAGGTTAGGCAGGGTTGGCAGGGTAGGCAGGGTAGGCAGGGTAGGCAGGTTAGGCAGGGTAGGCAGGTTAGCCGGTGTAGCCAGGGTAGGCAGGGTAGGCAGGCTAGGCAGGGCAGCCAGGGTAGCCAGGGTAGGCAGGGTAGCCAGGGTAGGCATGGTAGGCAGGGTAGCTAGGTTAGGTTAGGCAGGATAGGCAGGGTAGCCAGGTTAGCCAGTGTAGCCAGGGTAGGCAGGGTAGTCAGGGTAGGCAGGCTAGGCAGGGTAGGCAGGGCAGCCAGGGTAGCCAGGGTAGCCAGGTTAGGCAGGGTAGCCAGGGTAGGCATAGTAGGCAGGGTAGCCAGGTTAGGTTAGGCAGGATAGGCAGGTTATCCAGTGTAGCCAGGGTAGGCAGGGTAGCCAGGGTAGCTGTGTTAGCCAGGGTAGGCAGGGTAGCCAGGGTTGGCAGGGAAGCCAGGGCAGGCAGGGTAGCCAGGGTAGGCAGGGTAAGCAGGGTAGGGGTTGTAGACAGGGTAGGCAAGTTAGGCAGGGTATGAAGGGTAGGCAGGGTAGGCAGGGTAGGCAGGGTAGCCAGGGTAGCCAGGGCAGCCAGGATAGGCAGGGTAGGGGCATGGTAGGCAGGGTAGGCACGGTAGGCAGGTTAGGCAGGGTAGGTAGATAGGTAGCCAGTTGACGGGAGCGAAGCCCCGAGGGTCAGCTAGTGAAAAATAAGCCAACGTACAAACAACGAGCCATAGTGTGTCGAGTGCGGACACAAAACATATATGTTCGCTTCACCTGATTTAAAAAAAATACTCCATTACGAGTGTGTCTCGTTCAGAGAGAGCTTATCAAAAGCTGCAGACAAGACGTAGAAGAGACGGCCCCAGATAGGTAACTACTGCTTGACTACAAAGCAGTGGCAAGTGCAGAAACAGAATAAGAACATTCAAAAGATAGACTGACACTGAATAGCACTCGAATCTTTTGTTTCCACGTTGTGTTTTGCTTTTGTTATATTGGAGGACCCAACTTTGTCTTTCACGCAGGTGTTACTTATGTTAACTTCAAACTGTTTTAGACATGAGACGTCTTCGTAAAATGCTGAAAAAGTGAAATATAGGTAAGTAGTTCTTCAATTCAAGACTAGGCAGACTCATAAAGGCACATGCGTGACCTAAAGACATAACTGTTAACTGGAGCCAGTATTATATTATCTGTGACGGGAACCAAAAAAAAACTGCTTAAATGGTAAGTGTATAATTTATTATTTTCCATGTTTTAAAATGTGATAAGTATCTCAGAAATTGTGTTTCATAAGTAAAAAGTATCACAATCATTTTTGTAGTTAATTGCAAGATCCACAATTTTTATCTGACCTATTTACTGTTACCTATAGAGCTTAATGCAAAAAAAAAACAAAAATACTATGTTTTTGACCTTCAAACAGGTTTTTTTAGCAGATTGGTGTTGACCATAGACGTAATATGTCATTGTCATGACGTAATTTGCCGTAGGTGTTTAGTCATCGGACAGCGAGTAGCTCGCCGTCCGATAAGGACCAGGTCCGAGTCGACGGCGCGTAGTGTTCCTCGCGCGCCTCAAATAGATGTCAGCAATAAATGACGGGGTCCGCTAGGGCCGATGCCTGTCTGGGTCGCGGATAAATTTGAAAGAGAGTTACCGCGGCCCTGGCTCAAGCAACTGAAGGAACACGGGTGGGTTTTAGTCAGTAAAAGTCTAACACGCCCTCCCGCTTCACCCAAAGCGGGAGAAGTCGTTGGATGAATTGCCAGCAAAAAAAAAAATGGTGTTTAGTCATATGTAACGTACAACATCTGTTTCAGTGACAATCTAATTATGAAACAAACATAAAAGTTGACCATAGAAAGTCGACCATCATCAAAAGCTTCTGCTGAAAAATAAATGGTCCCAAGCCACAACCACACTGACCCGGGTCGATTATGCTGTTGTTTTATTTATTGAAATTAATTACTGACACACAAACAATACACTTGTTAGAAACATTCTGAATACCTGAGGAACCAATGCGAAGGCGTACTAACGCCCACTACAGTTATATTGCTGCTTTAAGGCGCAGATACCCCTGAGTGGCTTATTTTAAAACGAAGATCACGGCTAGTCGACATATGTTATATTAGCTGTTACCCGCGTACTTGAATAGCCTTTTATACCGCGCAATAATTTTATAGGTTTTCCATACAAATTTCCACCCATCTTTCCAACGCCTTAAGTATGATTGCCGGGATAAAAACTATCCTATGTCCTTCCCAGGGTCTCAAAATATCTCCAAACCAAATTTCATCTAAACTGGTTCAGCAGTTCAAGCGTGAAATGGTAACAGATAAAAAGACAGAGATACTTTCACATTTATAATATTAGTATGGATAAGTATGTATACAAACAACAAGTCGAGAGGATATATTATATTAATAAGTTTTTGTTATATTGCGTATCAAAATCGCACAACGCTAAGTCAAAAAAATGCATAGTCGCAGGACTGCAGAACCTCGTCTATTTTCAGTATAGGTACGAATGCAAATCAGGTTGCGGGAGTATCCTCCCCCCGTGCAGGTCTGGCGATGGAATATCAATTTGGGTTCAGGCGTGCTCGTACTAAATGTGCCTATTTATCACCTTAGACAATACAATACCTGCAGTTTTGTATAGATCTTCGTTCAAAGTTGGAATGCGTAAGTCCAACCTCGCAAAATGGGGTTACGTCGACGGAACAGAAGCACCGAGTGCCGAGTCACAAATCTCCACTTGCTGCACTGTTCTCTGTGCTCCGCGAGTGCTCCAAATCATGCAGCCAGATCTAGGCGCTGCCGTTGATGATGCAACAATGCGATGATGCGATAATGTGACAAGTTTTGGGCCAAACAAATTTAAACAACTGTCGTGCCAGCGACACTAAGAAGGAGAAAGTAACGCAGAAGATAAATAAGGTTTAATCATACGTCTACGGCTTCGCTCTCGTGAACAGGACAGACAGGACGTGATCCACTGGCTGTTGATTAAAAATCTTGGGGTCGGCGCAACACGTTTTGTTCTTCCATACCATCCTGTCCACCGCCACGCTTTCACTGACTCCCTTTTCTTTCATATCACTCCTCACACAGTCCATCCATCTTTTCTTTTGGCCGTCCCCTCCCACTCCTCTTTTACAAACGGTTTCTTTTGAATTTTTTGTAACTGGCGCCACTTTCAAACTTCCTCTAATATACTCGTTTCTCACTTTATCCATTCTCGTCACGCCGTACATCCATCTCAACATTCTCATCTCTGCTACATGCAATCTCTTTTCAACCATATTTTTCAAAGCCCAACATGATCTGATCTATACCGAAAGACAGGTCTAATCACGGACTTGTAAATTTTCCCCTTTAACTACATATATTAAGCAAAGGTTAAGGTTGCAAGCGAAACTACTAAAAGTTGCTACATTGGATGGTTTTGGGTCTTTAATTTCTCAGTTGTTGCCCCTTGGCAGGATTTTAGGTACCCGGAGGAGTCGTCGGCAATAATTATGCTTTTTGGGGGCCGTGCCTCGAAAAGCACGTTAAGCCGTTGGTCTCGGCATTTCCATCCTGGCAAATCTTCTGGATACAGGATCAAAAGAAATTTCCGCAAACCATCTGCGACAACCTCCAAACCAAATACCTCTTGAAGCATCCAGGTATGAAAGAAGATAACTTGATCACTATAAGCCCCGGATCAGATAAATTATACACTTTAAACCACATGTGGGGTTGCACTCTCCAGTGATAAAAGTTTAGTTCATCGAACTTAAAGGTAAAGAAACATTTTACGCGAAAAAACCTTTTCATGGTCCTTGCTCTCCAGTCCTGGGAATCAAAAACATTGTGACATATTGGATTATGTGGTATATATCCTTGACCTGGTGGTTTGTTCTGGAAGCCACAACTAAAGCATTGTCTAATTAAAATAAATTCCTTCATACTTGAGGGCAAAACGCCACAGGTATGGGCGTAATGCCAGGGGTGTGGTGGTACTCTTCTTCAAGAAGGGGGGCAATGCCCTACTGAAGAACTATAGGCCCTTCTCAATTCTAAGTCATGTCTACAAGCTGTTTTCAAGAGCCATCACGAATCGTCTCGCGCGCAAGTTTGACGATTTCCAGCCGCCCGAACAAGCCGGATTCCGTAAAGGCTTCAGCACCGTAGACCACATACATACGCTGCGGCAGGTTATACAGAAGGCCAAAGAGTACAACCTGCCTTTTTGTTTAGCGTTTGTGGACTACGAGAAAGCCTTCGATTCGACCGAGACTTGGACTGTATTGCAGTCTCTCCAACGGTGTCAAATTGACTACCGGTACATCGAAGTGTTGAAGTGTTTGTACAAAAACGCCACCATGTCAGTTGGACTTCAGGATCAGACCTCGAAACCCGTCCTTCTGCAGCGAGGTGTGAGACAGGAAGAAGTCATATCTCCGAAACTATTCACCGCTGCACTGGTTGATGTCTTCAAGGTTCTGGACTGGACAGGGCTAAGCAGCAACGTCAATGGCGAGTACATCGCAATCCTTTGGTTTGCCGACGATTTAGTGGTTATGGCAGAGACGATGGAGGATCTCAGTACAATGCTCGATGACCTCAGTAGAGCTTCCAAACCAAGGTGATGTTGAATGCCCATGTTATCAAGACCGGAAAATTAATTATGATCACGAATATTTAGCCACATCATGAAGTAGTCGTGCGTCTAACCACATCATGAGCGTTCGATGTTATATTTCATAAAATGGCCGTCCACCTTCATAAAATTTGAATTTGTTTATTAATATCTGATTTTAATTATTGTTCATTTTATTTTATTTTTGTACTCCTACCACTGTTGTGTCCTTTTTAACCCAAAGATTGACTGGTAGAGAATGCCTTGCAGCATTAAGTCCGCCTATGTATCACCATTGTACATGAAGTTTAAATAAATAATAAATAAATAAAATTATCAATTCTAAGATCTGGCCATGACCGATGCACAACTGTTAAACACGCTCTGTGTTCTATCTGACTACCTTCACTTGCCCGAAAGCATAAATTAAAATAAAAAACATTACAATAACAAACGTTAGCCACAGCCATGGACCAAATAAAAAACCAAGACACAGCGCTGCGAAGGATACAGTGAAGAATGCCAAATCTACGCGCGCGATTCGTTCAACTAAACTCAGTTTATGCAAAAACAGCGTTCTGATTGGTAGTTTCTAAGCGGTATCAACAAATCAGAACGCAAAACGCGAAATTTGTATTTTTTTTTTTTTTGTATGGAAAACTAACAATAGTATACTAAAAATATACAAAGTGTCTTAAACATTATGAATTAACAAATATACTACCCACTAAATTGATACCCACTGATTACTATTTACACAAGTAAGACAAACTGATTACTCGTAGCAAAAGTTATTGTAGTCATGGCATGTAGAAACATTAGAAGCTACTGTTGATCCTTAAATATTTTGATTATGTTAGTTCTAAAGGTATATTTGCTTACAAATAATGTGACAATTGCACAAAATAGCTTAATTTATGTATCGACTAAAAGGTATGCGCTCACCGCGAGGCCACACCAGCATTAGATTTACAAGATTTCGAATAGTTGCCTGGTGCGCAAACTGTTGTATAAACTGAGTTTAGTTGAACTAATCACGATTATTTACATTGGTGAAATCTGCATTTTGAGGTATTTGTTTCCATTTGGTAGGTGAAATATCCATAAACATTTTTTATTTTGCTTTCTTCCCATTTCTAAGTATATTAATAATATGTTTTATTTATAATTTACCAAGCCAACAAAACTATCCAACACGACCAACACACGCTTAGCTAGCAAACTGAGAGACACGTCGCCGTGCCAGCCAGAGCCGTGATTGGTCAGCGTTCGCCGGCGCGTGCGGATAGGCTCTACTCTTAGACACACACACAGGCGATGCGCGCCTTTTGACAGTTTGACTAATGCCGACGGAAGGCACTTGTAAGATAGAGGTAATTTTTTTTTCTGTAACCGGTATTAATAAAGGTTGTTTTTAATATTTAAAAATTAAGGTAACCTTTTAAAATACCTGTAACTAACCGAAACATACCGGTATTAATCATACCGGTTTCGGTCCCTGGTTTGGATGAAAGCATTTTTCTTTCTTAAATTATAAAGAAATAAATAGATTGGCTCGAATAATTGTGAAGAATTGATGTGATTGAAGATAAACCACGCGCACCCTTGAATATAGACCCCAGGTTGTAGCTAGCAAGAAACAGAGACCCCGGCAGGTAATATAAAACACTGAGAAAGTATCCCCAAAACGTTTCGTGCTTATGGGAAGGATGTCCACAATGAACCGAAGACGCATCGCCTTACGTATTGTTATCACTAGACATCTATGACAATGTTTAATACTTTCCTACCCACCCCACCTACCTACCTAAACCACCTATCGCACCTAAAGTAACCAACTAAGCCGGTACTAATGGCCCAATGAAGGCAATGACGTCCGAATGAGGAATTCAAATCCCACTACTACATGACACACTTTATTTAGAAATGTGTAGGAGTGGCATTATTCTTGACTTCGTATTCCAAATTTACAGGTTCACTGTCCAATTAGTAAATTAATATAATGAATCATATATGACTCATTAGATCAGCATCAAAAAGTTGCTGTTAATAAAGTTTTGTCTATTCACGCCAACCACACAAAAATTGACTGCAACTCTTGATTCTTCCTTCATAGTTAAATATAATACAAAAACCGCAGCAAGTACATCTTTACAGATATTTTTAAGATTCAGGTTTGAATGCGATTCAGGTTTGAGCTACGACCACTACGCCGCTACGACAAACGTAGCGGCGTAGTGATCGTAGCTCGTAGCAAGCTACGGCGTAGCACGTAGAGCGTAGCCTATTTGTGGTATCTAGCGCTATGATAAGTGTTTTGTAATTTTTTGTTGTCGTTGAAATTGCATTTAAAATCATATATTTTTTTGAGTAATTTATTACACAGTAATATTTTTATTAATTGCTTGAAAAAATAATAATTGAATGCAAATTAAATTCATAGGTAGTGTAAGCAGACAGGGCAGCATGGATTTAATCAGTATTATCTTTAAAACATTACGTCGCAGATAATACATTAACATCTTATGCATTAATAAATATTATGATTATGATTATCAACTTCAAAAGAGTTTTTGTACTTAATAATACCCTTAATACTTTAGAAGAAACACAAAGTTATAATATTATATCAAAGCCTCGTCAAGCCTTGTATCTTGAGTCGAGGCGAACTGCGTGGAGCGACTCGAAACTTGCGCAAAGTTAACTAGTCCATCAACTGAGTACCTATGTAACGAGCTCGCTGAGTTTCACAATATACACTTAACTATAACTTACATTTGGTTGATACGAGGCAACATTTTTTTTTTTTTATAATCAAACTATTTAAATAGATAAGCGTTTGACGGTATTTATATACTAAAACTATCTGGTTAATTAAGGATACAGATTCAGCAATAAAAAGTAAAGTGTGGGTGTGTGTGTGTGTTTTTGTGAATGTATGAATGTGTGTTGTAATAATATCTAAGTAGTACAAAACAAAGTTACTGTCCGCCTCTGCCTACTTCTCTGCTAACTTTTAAACCACGCATCAGCTTTGTATATGGTTTTCACTTATACAAATAGCGATAAACGCGGCATGTTTACGAGTATACCTCGTCCCGTGCAAAGCCGTGGCAATGTACAAAACACTTAAATAACTACAATTATATCCACACTAACAAAAAATCCTAACTAAGTCTAAAACACCAACACAACTGGTGAAATGTGAGTGTACCTCTGTCCAACTCTTCGGTGAATACAGACGTGATGTTAAAATACGGAGTTAAAAAAAAAATCTGCAATATTAGTTTAAGTAACATAATACTCTGGTATCAGGCTCCAGAAACTTAGGTACTTCACGTGTTTTAAAAGTTAACAGTAAAACTTAAAAGGATTTTCCACTAAAACTTTATAATGAGAGTCTTCTCATTTCACCATCATTACTAAAATAATAATAAACAGAATTAAATCAGCACTAGACCAGAATACATACTAATATAAACTCACGCCTTTTTCCCATGAGTGTAGGCAGAAACTACAGAAAGCAACCTGCTACAATCCTTTTGTTTCGTTTACGCATGCATTGTTTCTTCGGTCTTAAAACTAAAGCTTCGAAAATAAATTCTTGAAAAGAGCCTGGGCTAAATACAACAACTTTTAACCCAAGAACACAAAACGGCATTGAACCGCAGTAAGTTCGTCTGGAACCCGCACGATAAAAGATACATTCAATATCATTCTATTCAACCAGCCACACCGCCACTGAAGCGTCTGATTATAAGTGGCCAGCAGTGGTTTACAGCCGTCCACATAGTGACATTCACCTGCACACACAGTGGAAGCGGAATATTGGCCACATTGAATGGACGAGTACATTGCATGGTTCGGTTCCCAGACATAAACATTTCAAAAGAGTATTTGAAATTTTTATGCATTTTGATAGAAGGTTGGGCTGTTTAAATATAACACTAAGTTTTATGTAGGCAGATAAATTCAATCAATTTTATCTAGCCAAAAATTATGTGCACCTGTTTCGTGAGAAATAACTAAAATTTAGCTGATCTTCTATTTTTCGAGTTCAATTCCTCAAAAGGAAAACATTTTTACAAAAATTTCAACCGACTTTAAAACACTATAAAATAGGATTTATTCCTCTATATGATATGCTTCTTGCCAAATTTCATGATGCTAGGTTTACACTAACAGTAACATTATAGGTTTTGATTCTCTTGGGAGTTACAAAAAATGCGGGCAATTAAAATTCGAAGGGATTGCAGACTTGAGTATTTCATATTAATTTCAACTTGACCTCCACACGTTCTTGTGAAAAAGATTTTGTCACACGGATAGACAGACAACGAAGTGATCCAATATGGGCTCCATTTCTTTTCTTTTGAGGAACGGAACCAAGTTTACGCCGTTTCACTTGATACCCCTTACAATATACAACTAAGAAAATTGAATATCCGGGGTACATTTGTTTAAAATGTTGATCGTGATGATGATGATGACGATGTTCGAGAAGATGACTCCCGTGACCAATTATATACCCATAGTAAATCAATTTACATGTTCGTACTGTTTGTCGCTAAGGATAATCTACTCTTAGAAATTAATTTCCCTGACTTTAAAAAACCAGTGCACTTTAATTATGCTACAAACAAACTCACCACAAACGTACCACAATGATGCATAATTAAATGCACAGAAAATAATACCTACGTCAAAATAAAGCTGAGTGTACAAACATAAAGCGAAGTTAATGCTAGTCAAACACTACCGACAGAATGATATAAAGCGCCATAACAACTAGTATGACATTACTACACGGTAGCAATTTCTAAATAATGGTGTACAACGTACGACTACGAACAAGCTTAGTATTACACTCGTACACAATGTATTACATTTCTCACATATTGAAACAAAAACAATAGCAACCCGACTTCGGCGAACCGTGTTTTAATCTTTATATCAGTGAGTTCAAAGCTTTAGTAATTACAGCCTTTTGTTGTTTCAATGTTTCATGAAAACAAAACGCTGGTAAGAAGCGAGGGACTAATTTGTATGTTTTAAAAAAGATATAAATAGACAAAGATATAAATAAGACACGTTGTAAGTTAAACAGACTTTTCACATAGTGGAATTAGATTCCCGGGAACCTCGCAATAACCGGGTGTAGTATTTGCAGTAAACTGCAGCGGTGCAACTATCAGCAGCCCAACTATCAGCAGTCGTGCTTGCTACCTATACCTATTAAATTAGATGGTTTTGGGATTTCCTTTCCCATTAAGAATTTCTACATTTTTACCCTAAGATAGGATTTTAATTGCCCGGGTGCCCCGTAGGCAATAGGCTTGCCAGGACTTGCTAGGACCTAGAACTAAAACATACTTATCTGGTAAAGAAGTGGAAGAGTAAACATGCAGCTAACATAATATGCATTTGCCTCCTCCTATTTGTGGCTTAATCTCAGTTGCCTTTTCCTCTTTTTTCTTAAACCACAGTAGTAACTACCGCACGCATGGATAATGATTTGCAGCAGGTCGATCCATGGTTGGGTAACCATATTTACATTTCGGAAGTAAGATAAGCCGTTGGTACCGGGCTGTCATTCGTGGTTCTTCGAGAGTTGTTCTCGTTAGGGGCTCGTCGTGAGAACTGGAAAGACTGAAGATGAAGCCGACTACCACGTTACCAAGGTAATCTATCGCACAGCATGATTTTCTTCTTGTTTACGTATTTTTAGTTCGCTTCTTAAGCAGTCGGGCTTTTGATTTTTTAAATTAATTGTTTTAACTAAGAAAATTTTTAATTAGTAAAATTGCATCACATTGCGTCCATGAGAACGTAATTGCATTTAGCTTAGTAAAATCGCTTTGCGGTGTCATAAATCGAATCACGTTGAGCCATCAGGAAGACTTGAAAAAGGTTAAAATTTAAAGTCGCTTTAGAGCGAGTAATACTTGCGTACTGTATATTTATACTACGAAGTTCTTTGTCGTGTTTTCTTGGGCGAACGAAACGAAACAGGGCGATAATTGAGGTGATTTCAAGAAAACCGGTGGTGATTTTAATAAAAATATTGAAAACTTTTTGATACTTTATGTCCTACTGCATAAAACCCCAATCTATCGCCCTGTTCCGTTTGATCCACGATTTTTTGCCCATTCCGTATACTAAATACGTAGTTGTTATTATTGTAGTAGTAATTATTACTGTTACGGTTACCATGTTATCTAGTACATTATTATGGAGATCGTATTGGTAGTCGCAGCATGTAAAATATCCGGTAAGCTGAACCCAACATTATTGGGAACAAGCTAGACAGACTAAAAGTCCTGTGACTATCATACCGATGGATAGACAGACAGGTAATATAAGCATGGCACTCAGGATTCCGTTCTCAACGGGATGTTGACAGGTACGGAACACCAAAAGCCCCAGGCTGTCAATACCGCAGCCTGCTTATTAAAAAATGGAGGAGGAAAGTACGCGCCCGGTGGGCTCAAAGCGCGCGATTCAATTACACAGCATAAATACATACGGCGCGCAAACGATGTTCAATTATTCGAAATTGAATGTAAGCACTCAGTTCCGGCAGATTTCCTTTTTCATTCCGTTCCGGACGCCATTATGTGATTTTAATTGGACGATTACATATGTGGTGGGCTCGTAAATATATCCCGTTGTATTTTTGAGGTAATTTAAGCCCATTGGCCCCCAATATATTTAATAATATTCAAGAAATATTTTCGTAAAATAGAACACTTCAAATAGCTAAGTGTTAATGTGAAAAATAACCATAGCCTTTCGGTGTGTGTGGGCACGCCCTGCGCAGGCTAAGTCTAAGGTTAGTTAAGGTAAATTATTTGGAATAGAAAACATTTATTCGACACAGACACAGCACAACAGCAACAATTACAAAGTAACAGTGAAGAACAGTAAAAAAAGTACAATTATGGTTCAAGAATAGCTCTTCTTGAACCTTGTCTTCTATTCTATTCTGTTCTAAATAACTCTACAGGAAAATAAGAAGACCTAATTAAGAAGAATAGTACTTTAGAAGTTGCAGCTGTGCTATAATTATCTCAGATAATAGCTTCTTTCATATCTGAAAATAACTAAGAAGTTTCCGTATTCCCATCAAAGCCTTTCAATAATGTTTATACTTTAGTCAATCAATCATACATGAAGTGTTAGCGTTGGGACATACTGGCGGCATAACGAGACAAAATATAAAGAAAGAAAAAGGAAACCTACGCTTAAAAGCTCAACTTTAAATAGACCGATAAACAACATATAAAATTAAGAAATTATATAATTATTACAGCTGTAGAAGTAGATATAATTATCATAGTAGAATCTTATTTTACTTAAAATTTTGGACATAAAAAAGTGGCGGTATAGTGGCCTAATAGAAATAAAAGATTTGACTTTGATTTTGACATTACGATACTTCACGCCGCCCTGAAGTTTGAGACAGAGTAGACATTTCTCTGTCTCACCTTGACATTTCAACCAATACTAGGGATTGACAGATCACTTCGAGAACACTCTAATAAAAAAAATGCGCGTTTGAAAACCGCAGTGCGCTTAACACGCGGCATGGTTTTTAATCCACGTACTAAAATCCTCCTAGCTATTGCATATAATTAATAGTCCATTTAGTTTGTAACTCTATGAAATTCGCGTTAGCTGTGTAAATATTGGCACCAAACAGACCAATGTGGGGCGTGTTTACAATATAACAGTTTCATCCAAAACAGATAGATTGTAGACTGGTGCACTGATTGGTCGTATTAATCTGTTCGAAATGATTCACAATTTATATATTTTTATTAATTTATTATAATCTATCGATTATAGAATCCCGAGATATTTCACTATTCTAACGATTTCGACAATTATCCGGTGGCATAGCAAAACCATTTATCAACTACCCTAAGGTGCCACGATACGACCCAATACAGTAATGTGAACCCGGCTTTACCGACCCCTTAACAAGGGTTTATAAATATCCTACCGGAAGCAACACCTCTTACCTTTTAACAGTCAACAGTCATTTAATATGCGTATAAATACTGAATAAATACGGCACCAAGCTCTTGAATATTTTTTATTTACGCTGTCATGGTAGGCCTCTTAGGAGGAACTCTTGGCTAAATAATGACAGCCACACGGGTTGTTCTTCATGGCTAGGCAACGCTTGCCGAGGTCGGCTCTTACATTGCGAGTTTCTTCCGTGTCACGAGTAAAACTTGAGTTTGTATATCTTAGACTGGAAGCCGACCCTAAAATACATAGTTGGGGAAAGGCAGACAGATTGACATGGTGGGCCTCGCCACCCATGGCGCAAACCGATTCCCGGCCACCGTAGGCGCGGGCTTGGAGACGGCGAGTAATGGGTATCTCGCCATCCGATAAGGAACAAGCCCGAGTCAACGGAGTGCAGTGTTCCACGCGCTCCTCAAAGAGGTGTCAGGAAAAACTGACGGGTTCCGCTAGGGTCGATGCATGTCTGGGTCACGAATAAATTTGAATGAGAGTTACCGCGGTCCTTACTCAAGAAAATCAGGGGTGTGTTTTAGTGAGTAAAAGTCTGACTTGCCCTCCCGTTCACACAGAGCGGGAGAAGTCACTAGATGAAACTCAAAAAAACAACAATATTCCTCTCTGCCCACAATTCTTTACAAGTTTCATGTTTCCCAATTTTAGCTTGTACTATTGTTTATTCTGTGATTTTAGATACGAATAGGTTACGTTACTTCGATTCCCTGATATGGAACTTTTTAATTTTTATTATTTTGCGACCTATAATAGGGCTGATACGGTAGCAAGATCTTTCAGCGACGATCTCGCTATTTCAAATGTTACTCAGTATTCATCTTAGGTGTCTTACTTGTCTAGGAGAATGTTATATGTTCCAAAAATAGGGACTATGATTATAAATTCTTGGACATTATATTCTGAAATTAACGATACTTACTAAATTAAGTTACAAGAAGGAAAAAGAAGCCGTTTTTCTACTATATGATTTATGCCTATATAAAGACACACGTCACTAAGATCAACGCATTTTAACGGAATGAAGATTTAAAAAAGCTCAACAAATTACCGATGACCACCTTCTACAAAGAAAAACGTATCAGTTTAATGTTTATATATATCAGGTAATAGGTTATCTTTAAGCTAAATATTTTCATCTTTGCCCTTCATCATTTTTCATAGTGCAACTGTACACGACTAAGTTTCTGCTTCATAAAACACCCCAACTCAAAGTTGCTAACTTAAAATACTAGCCTTAATATATTCGTAAGCTAAATTTCGCATTCAGGCTACAGTTTTAAGTTAATTAATTGTTGGTAACTTGCTCCAAAATTGTATATTTATACCAACTGGTTTTCTAACGGCTTCTGTTGTTAGGCGGCCTATTTAGAAACAACAACATAATATCAAGGCTGTGTTCCTCGAAGGGTTAGCAGAGCTGTTAGAACTACCTATCTATCCATTTATACCTATCTATTTATTATTTAATCTTTAACTCTGACATTTTAATTCTACTGTTAAATTATTGCGAATTATTATTATTGAAAGTTATTGTAATGATATATTTGTGGTGTTTTTAAATTGCTATGTATTACAAATTTCGACACAATGTATATATTGTTATGAAATAAATTACTTATGACTTATGACTTACCGCAAGTAACGTTTATAAGTACCAGTTATTAAGAGAGATAGTGCCTGCCTATTCCATCATCCGGGCAAAAAAACTAGACTCGTTTTTACATCACTTCTTTGGTATCCATGGTTATCAGAAAATCACACTTTGGAAGGCGAGAATCCAGCAGTGCCCTGATGACATATATCACAACTGCAGCCGAAAGACATCCACTGCTGAACAAAGGGTCCCGAAGTTTGGCCACAATGATCGGTCCTGTGCGTCACGCACCCAGAGGATTCCCGTAACCGTAACCAGGTCATCGTTCCACCTAGTGCTAGGCCTTCTTACGCTTCGTCTTCTGGTACGCGGTCGCCACTCCAGAACTTTCCAGCCCCATCGAGCATCCATACGTTCTGCGAGCAATTTTCCCAGACCACTGCCACTTAAATTTAGCTTTCTTCAATCATAACATAATAATAAAGAAGAATAACCATCTCATTAGTTAAAAGCTACAGCAATCAGGATTGAGGATGCTGCAGTAAGAGAGCTACTTAATAAAACAGCAAATAGACCGCACTACATATTATAAGAGGCTTAATGTAATATTCTTATGCGAATCAAGGTTGTGTGCGCTATTTGGAAATTTGCCAGAGGAAATACAAAACATATAAAGAATGTGGATAATGAATAGCAGGCCAAGTTATAAGACAATGGCGGGGAAACCAGAGGCTCTAGACAAGTGACATTCTAGCAAGGAAAGCGTCGCAATAGCGATTAGAAAGTGTTTAAAATAAATCGCCATCGCTGACATCGAATGACATTCGTCTAGACCCTCCGATGTCGTAGAATAAGTCTTCGACTTATACTTACATCGGAGGGTCTAGACGAGACTTGAAAGATGTTTGTAATATCTCGAGCGATAACTTCATAATTACGTCACTTTTGATTTATTACCAATATATAAATTTATATTGTTTAAAATACGTAATTAACAATAACTAACTATATATACACTTAAATAAAAATAAAACTACGGACGCGTATACAAGGGCAGGTCATTGGGCGTCAAAAAAATTATCCACATCGCTGTCAACGTGAAAAGTGCCCATTACGCTGGCAGCATTCTCTGGCCAAGGAAAAGTCCTGCCCTAGTTGACTCTTCACGTGACCAGAGGGCTGGGCTTTTCCTTGGCCAAAGAATCAGCATTGCCATCCAACGTGGCAATGCTGCCAGCGTTCTGGACACTTCATAATTTAGTTACATCTTAGTTCAAAGTTACCGACATAGCCCGAAGAATTGCGATTCTTAAGTGGCAGTGGGCAGGGCACATTGCTCGCAGATCAGATGGCCGATGGGGCCGAAAAGTTATGGAATGGCAACCGCGAACCGGAAGACGATGCGTTGGAAGGCGGACCGATGACCTGGTTAAAGTTGTGAGAATGCGCTGGATGCGAGACGCTCGGGATCGGTCAATGTGGCGACGCCTGGGGGAGGCCTATGTCCAGCAGTGGACGACTTTCGGCTGAAATGTTGATGATGATGATAGTTATATCTAGGGTTGCCAAATCGGAAGACCAAAATATCTCGAGAAAAATGTCAGAATTTTGAGGTTGTTGTCGGGAGAAACA
Organism: Orthosia cruda; assembly: GCA_964057195.1. NCBI lineage: Eukaryota > Metazoa > Arthropoda > Insecta > Lepidoptera > Noctuidae > Orthosia > Orthosia cruda. Next base: position 73,277,370 of record OZ059825.1, on the reverse strand, counting down.
TATATTCAAAATAAAAAGTTACTTTTTAAATCAATAGGTTAAAAAAGACTTAATATTGATGACACATAACTAATTTAGATAAGTACACTTAATTTTAAAGTTGCCACATGTATTTGCCATTGGACTTTACTAAGTCTACCAATTTAGATCCTTTAATAGTATTCGGAATTTATTTAAAATTCAAGACAGATTTACATTTTAACATTGACTACTTTACACCTGTATATTAAATTGGAGTCCAGCGCTGGCACACGGCGCCGTTGCGGATACTATCTACTGGCTTTGTCTTAAAAAGTTCTCTGTGGTTCGTCTTCGTCCAAAATAATAAATAGAAATCAACAAATATGACGCGACGTGACGCGACTTCAATACCAACCATAAACTGATCAGAGCTGAAATAAAATCAGTGCAACCAAAGAAACCTAGGCCGAGACAGGAACTACCAATTGGTAAGCTCAGCAAGCATCAAACGGAGCAACTAGTAGTCAACCTAAGAGATAAATTCACAGACTTTAAAGAGAACACAAAGACCGCGGGAGCTCAGGAAAAATACAACTGGATAGAGAATACTATTAAAGTTCAATTACGACACATTGCTAAGATCAGATCTGAACCGAGAAAATGGCTAACAACTAATACCATGAAATTACTAGAGCAAAGATACTAGCTAATCAACGCAAAAGAAGTAAATGACAGAAGAAGCCATTTAGCGAAAATGAGTAAAGACATAAAAGAAAGTATAAGAACGGACAAGAAAAAGAGTAGAATGGAAATTCTTGAAAAACATGTAGCGAAAACGGAAGGTGTTAAAAAAGCTCATATGGAATTAACAAATTCAAAGGACTGGATCGCAAAAATTAAAAATGACAGCGGAGAATGGAACCACCACAGGACAAACATATTAGGAATCGACACATCCTATTACAAAAAAATATATGAACACAACATCGCTCGGGACAAAAACGAACTAGCGCAAACCTCAAATATCCCTAACATCCTTCAGACTGAAGTAACAAAAGCTATAGATAGCCAAACAAAAGAGAGACAAAGCACCAGGACCCGACGTTATAAACAAAGAAATCCTAAAAGAAAGCAAAGAAGTTATAACACCAGTCCTCACTGACATGTTCAACGAGATATTAAATACCGAAATTATCCCACGCCAATGGAGAGAATCAAACATTATTCTTCTATATAAGAAAGGAGACAAATATGAAATTGGGAACTACCGTCCTATCAGCCTTATGTCCAACATATACAAGGTGTTAGCCAAGATCATTCTTAATCGGATTGAAAAAATATTAAACGAACACCAACACATCGAACAGGCGGGTTTTCGTAAAGACTATTCAACGATCGACCACATTCATGTAGTACGCCAAGTTATGGATAAGTATAAAGAATACTAATGTACCTACTACATCGCATTTATGGATTATAACAAAGCACGTTTCACGAAAAGATATGGGAGTCATTAAAAGAATAAAGAATTGAATACAAATACATCCGCTTAATAAATAATGTTTATAGTCAGAGAACTGCGAGAATCCAATTAGAAAGGAAAGGTGAACCATTCAGAGTAGGCAAAGGCGTACGACAAGGAGATCCCCTGTCACCAAAAATATTCTCGGCGGTACTAGAATCAATATTCAGAGGCCTAAATTGGAAAAAAATCTCGATATCAATGTAGACGGTGTCTCATTGACTCACTTGAGATACGCAGATGATATTGTGTGATTTGCAAAATTTCCAGGAGACATAACAAAAAGATAAACGAACTGGCAACGGAAAGCGAGAAGGTAGGGTTCAAACTGAACCCGCAAAAACAAGAGTAATGACAAACGGAGAGAGAATTACCATAAACTTAGGCAACAACCAAATTGATTGTACAGATGAATATATTTACCTGGGACAGTTAATAACAGATGATAATCCGATGCGCAAAGAAGTTGAAAGAAGAATAACCAATGGCTGGAGAAGGTATTGGGGTTTGAAAGAGATTATGGAAGTTAAAAAACTACCTATGAATATCAAAAGCATGACTAGCAAACTTGCATCATGCCAATACGCAATGGAAAGGAGCATGATGAATGTGAAAAAGTCAGACCGACTGAGAAACCGTGTAATTTGAAGCAAAACAAATGTTATAGACATAAAGTGCAAAACTAGAAGGCTTAAAAGGCGATGGGCAGGGCATATGGTAAGAGGAAAAGACAAATGGAGCAAAATTGTGACACGATGGTATCCTAGAGAAGGCAAAAGGAAAAGAGGTAGACCACAAAAAAGATGGGATGACGACTTAAGACAAGTGGCAGGCGTCATATGGAACAGAGTGGCTCAAGAAAAACTGAGTGGAAAAGGTTGGAGGAGGCCTTTGTCGACTGGCAAACAGATCTACAGCAAACAAGTAAAATTCAAATAAGAGACTAGACTAGGTTTACCTTAAATTTAAGTTTTCTATGTATTTTAATCATATAATTGTAATATGGAACTGATTAAAAGGCTATATTATTATTTCATTTATTCATTTTTATACATATGTGTTTCATTTAAAAAAATTAGCTTATTAAAATACAATAAAATAAAGAAAACATTTAAATATGTAAAATATAGTAGCCCACCGGTATCGGGTACAGGGTCCAAGCTACCGGTGGTCAGGGCTCCTGAGAGAGGAACCTCCTAACGATACGCGCCGTGTCCAGGAGTACCGCTTTCTGGATCAAGCCCTTGATCCAGCTGCCCAACGAGAGCCTCCTCAGATGTTCATCGAGGCTCTTGGTTATTATGCCATTGGCCGTCACGACTATCGGCACAATGATTGCTGTATTCACATGCCACATGTCAACAACCTCGCGAGCCAGATCAAGATACTTACTTTTCTTATCTCTCTCAGCCTTCACGAGGTTCTCGTCATGGGGGACCGCTATATCAACAATCATTGCGTGACGCTCAAGTCAGTCTATCACCACTGTCAGGCTTATTGGCAACAATAGCCATTTAATCCAAAAGTTGTGCAATCCAACCCTGGACCAGTAAAGCCACGGATGGACTTCACGAGCCACATCTTGGGGGCTTATGGTAATTGCCCCCATTTGTGGTATCGGACGCTTGTTCGACCTCACGAGTCCAGTCACTCTCGGTGTGACTGACAGGCACCGACCAGATATTGCGCCAGAACGAAAACATGGCGTCATCATCTGGTAGGCTCGTATCAGTCACACCTTGGTTGGGCCGCTCCCAAGCCCTATAAACCCACCTTCTGTTGTTCTGGAATTTACGATTCTGTGTGTATCGCTCAACTCGCCGCTTGTACCGACGAATACGGTTTGCCCATGCATAGATCTTCTGCTTCAGGAAGTCGATACGCTCTGTGACGCGGGACAGATAATTTCGAGAACTGATATCAGTCCCCGAGAAAACCCGCCTCACAAAGCGCATCACTCTAGGGCGAGTGTTGCCATCCCTGAAGCAGATAAGCTTGCCTATGAGCGCTCTAGCTTCACCGATACGACGCTCAATCCTGGACTGCCAAGCTGGTACAGCTAGTCTTGTAGTTCTGTCAATTTTTGGGAATTTGACGTCAGCTACATGACTTGTCGCAGCAGCCGCACAGTACAGTATTGAGTGGGTATCAGCAGGGTCTTTGCTGCTATCAAAAACATTTGATAGCTGTGAATCTACAGCACACACCAGCGCCCTATTTTTCTTATGCATCGGTAAACGAGGTAGTCGAGGTCTAAGCTCAGGCGGTGTAGAGCGATACTTGCTGAATGCACATTCCAAAGCGCTCCTCAAACATGCATTGCATTAGGTACTCACAGATATAGCCCCGTCGTCGCCATTCTCACCATCATGATCGGGTCGCGGTGAAACACTGGGTTGCAGTTGAACCTCGGCCGGTGGCAAGGCAGGCGAGACACGGCTACTCCGTGATTCCTCACGCAGTCTATAAAGTACGGCGTCATCCAGCATACGGTTACGTTGGATGACCCTCACTTGATCCGATAGACGTTGGGTTGCGATTGACGTTATTATTAGTATTATTACGACGCGACGCCCTGCCCGTTGCCAAGGTTACGGTTGCGAAGGGCGTAGGCCTCCTGCGTCCCACAGTCGTCATTAAAAGACATTTTTTATTTTGTTTGTAAATTTGATATTTTTATTTGTGTTTTAGTATTATTATTTTTTGTGAGTTCTAGAGTATATAATATCGTGTGTATAGTTTTATATTAGTGTAAGTTTTACTTTATTTTTGTGTTAATGAACAATGCAGGCTGTAGCGATGCCGGATACTGTAGCAGTCAACCTGCCACATCCATTGAGGTTCAGCTGGTGAGATGTCCCCATTGCTCATGCTTTTTTATAGGGGAACAAGGGCTGAAGATACACTATGGCAAGGTTCACAAACCACATAGTGTACACACTACACATAGTCAGTTCACAACCACATAGTATATTATATTCAATATATATGTACGTGTATTTTACCTATTTTAGTATTTTAATAACAACTTTTTTCTTTTTAAGTTCTTTAAATAATGCACCTGCCTTGTTATCTCTTCACCACCCTTGGTTGACTGGTAGAGAATGCCTAAGGCATTAAGTCCGCCTTTGTACCTTTTTGTGCATGAAGTCTAAATAAATAAATAAATAAATAGTGTACCTTTGTGCCCTCCAGTCACTTCCCCACCTTTTGAACATACCCTTTGGAAAACGTTATCAAAATTAAAAAAGTCTACTCCCATATTGAAGCGAGTTCCTCGGGGTGCGAGACGGTCCGTTACGTTGAGTCTGGCGCAATGCATCCGCCTTGCGATCCAAGAGAACTCAAATAGAGCCTGGGAGCAATTGCTCATCTTCCTCTATAGGATTCTGCACGTTAAGAATTCTGCACGGCCCATGTTGGCCAGCTTAATTTTTAACTAACCATGTAGGCTAGAACTCACTCTCAAGTGACTTGTGCCTGCCTACAACTGCATCTTTTACAGAGTAATAAGTGAAGTCTAACATTGGTAGATTTTTTTTACTTGACCTTAAAAAACACTGACACATCAAATTAAAGAAACCTGCAACAATTCGACCACAATTTTGGATAAAAATTTACAACCATTCAATAATCTTTCACAGAAAGACATGTGTTTTCACGTGGAGTCCAAACTAGGTGAAAGTGACATTAGGAGTGCAGCGAGGCTACTATTCAGAAGTAATGTGGTGGCGCCCTACTCTCCAAAAACAATATCTGCCTTGGACATAACCCAATCAAACTACTGAGATTTTCTATAGTGGCCACCTTTACCCACCTTTCGGTATAAAAAGGCGGCACACTATACCAGGCAACCCCTTACGAGGTGTCTGGTACCATCTTCGGTAGGTCACGCCTCCGAGAGCACTCGCCCCTGGTACTCAAGAGAAAATGTGAGTCGCATCGTGATTACTCACTACCATTTGTCCAGAATGGTACCGGAGCAATAAAGCCGCTCACCACACGCACCCCAGCACGCCAGCACTAGTGCAAGCACCGGCACCAGCGCAGTTGGTGCTAGCGGATTCAATTCCCGTTAAGGACGCCAGAGAAGCTGGCTCCCACCTCTCGAATACAAATCATCGCATCTACCAATGCCTACAGCTGGGTTGCCGGAAAACTTATCCAACGGGTAGTCCTCTACTTTCTATCCAGGAAAGTGCCGGAGATGCAGCTCGCTTACAGGAGCTCACTTGCTTGAGGGTTACTCACGAACCCCGCGTCTGACCACCAGGTGGCCCTTTGCCTTGGGCCGGTAACTTCAGACACTTGTTGCGCGCGAGGAATGACGCTCGACCCACACATAGCCGAGCAGACAACATGCCACTCCTCTGCAACCACCACATAGACCACCGCGAGTCCAACCTCAATGTCAGGTCCCACCTTTGCGCTTGCAATGGTGGAGGGCCTACCTGACCCCGCGTACCCTGATCCAAACAGCCGGACCCGTAGTTCCAGCTGCGAGAGCCCCATCTGGTAGGGTCGTACAGATAGGGACATACCCCTATTTGTCTACTGAGTTTTCCTATAGTGGCCTCCTTCACCAACCTTACGTTATGGAAAGCGGCACACTATACCAGGCAACCCCTTACGAGGTGTCTGGGACCATCTTCGGTAGGTCACGCCTCCGAGAGCACTCGCCCCTGGTACTCAAGAGAAAATGTGAGTTGCACCGTGATTACTCACTACCATTTGTCCAGAATGGTACCGGAGCAATAAAGCCGCTCACCACACGCACCCCAGCACGCCAGCACTAGTGCAAGCACCAGCACCAGCGCAGTTGGTGCTAGCGGATTCAATCCCCGTTAAGGACGCCAGAGAAGCTGGCTCCCATTTCTCCAGAATGGTCCCGGAGCTGTAAGCACGCTCACCTCTCGAATACAAATCATCGCATCTACCCAATGCCTACAGCTGGGTTGCCGGAAAACTAATCCAACGGGTAGTCCTCTTCTTTCTATCCAGGAAAGTGCCGGAGATGCAGCTCGCTCACAGGAGCTCACTTGCTTGAGGGTTACTCACGAACCCCGCGTCTGACCACCAGGTGGCCCTTTGCCTTGGGCCGGTAACTTCAGACACTTGTTGCGCGCGAGGAATGACGCTCGGCCCACACATAGCCGAGCAGACAACATGCCACTCCTCTGCAACCACCACATAGACCACCGCGAGTCCAACCTCAATGTCAGGTACCACCTTTGCGCTTGCAATGGTGGAGGGCCTACCTGACCCCGCGTACCCTGATCCAAACAGCCGGACCCGTAGTTCCAGCTGCGAAAGCCCCCATCTGTTCGGGTCGTACAGATGGGGACAGGAAACATCCTGCGCCTGCGGATGACCTTACCTTTCCCGACCCCCCCGAAACCCCTTATCCTGATTCAACTCCTTCCAATATTCAGCCACCCAATTGATTGCTGCCGTGAGCTTCTTCCGAAGCGGTTCCGCCGGCGGTCTCGACGGCTTGACTCCGCAACACTTAATGGATATTTTAAGTTCAGGCGCCGGGACAGCTGGTGAGTCGCTTTTGAAGGAGCTTGCGGCACTGGTCAACTTAATGCTCCCCGGTGCGTGAACGATGCCGTCATCGACGTCTTGTACGGGGCCAACTTATGTGCCCTGCGCAAGAGGGACGGCGGCATTGGTCCTATTGCCTTCGGGCGCACTTACAGGCGTATGGCAGCCACAATTTGTTATAAGCTTTGCGGCCAAAGGCTTACAAACAAATTCCAGCCCCTACAGCTTGGCTTTGGCTCTAGAGGGGGCTGTGAGGCTGCCGTACTTGCCCTTTCTACCTTCTTAAATTCTAGCCAGGGTGAGGTCATCCTCAAGGTTGACGTTAAAAGTTAAAAACGCCTTCAGTTCCGTCAACAGGGACATTTTGTTGGCTGAAGCAAAAAAAGAGCTTCCAGAAATTTTCGGCTTTTTGTGGCGATGCTATCAAGTCTTGTGAATATGTGTGACCTATCAAAATTGTTGTACAAAGAAATTGTTTTGTTCCGTATGGTGCCGGACGAAAAGAATTTCACCATCCCATGACTTCCCGTGGGTGTCGTAAGAGGCGACTAAGGGACAAACCAGAGAATGGGCAGCAGCGTTCTCTGTGCTTCTATAACAACCATACTGCGATCGCCAACCCGACTGCCAAGCGTGGCTATTATGGCAAAACCCCCCCAATGAATAGCACAAATAAAAAATGGCCCCTAGTACCCGGCAGCTTGCCTACCCTCGACTGTAGCGGTCGAGGCTACGGCATGGCAAGGGGTGCTAAGTATCTCCGGACGAGATCCGGCTACCACAACAAGCACCGACGACTGGACCTGGCAACATACAACACGCGCACACTTCGGACCGACGAGAAGGCCACCGAACTCGAAAAGGAATTGAGCAGGTTGCAATGGAGTATTATAGGGTTATCTGAAGTCCGAAGAGAGGGTGAGGACTCGATAATCCTCAAATCCGGAAACCTGCTCTATTTCGGAGAGGATGACCGGCAGTCCCAGGGTGGTATCGGGTTTATCGTCCACAAGTCCCTTGGGAATAACGTGGTGAAGATCAAGAGTGTGTCGACCAGGGTGGCGTACCTTATACTCAGAATATCCTCAAGATATTCGCTGAAGGTCATACAGGTCTACGCCCCAACCTCGGCACACCCCGACGATGAGGTAGAGACCATGTATGAGGATATCTCCAGAGCCATGCATAGTAATAAAACTCACTTCACCGTGGTCATGGGGGATTTCAACGCAAAACTGGGTAAACGAGACGATAATGAGCTGCAAGTGGGGCAATTTCGAGTTGGGCGACGGAACCACCGGGGTCACCTACTGGCCAGTTTTATGGAGAAGGAGGGCCTCTATATGATGAACTCCTTCTTCAAAAAGCGTGAACATAGGAAGTGGACCTGGCAGAGCCCCGATTGTGCAACAAAAAATGAGATCGACTTCATCATGTCAACCATGAAGCAAATGTTCAATGATGTCTCTGAGATCAATTCGGTAAAAACCGGGAGCGATCACCGCATGGTAAGAGGCACATTGAACATTAATATTAAGCTTAAAAGGTCTCGACTGATGAAGTCTACGCTCCGTCCAGCCAAGATCCAGGTCCAAAACCTTGAGAGCTTTCAGCTCGAACTCCAGAATCGTTTCGAGTGCCTAGCGAGCTCCGTGGATGAATACAGCAACGGGTTCGTGGAAGCTGTCCATACGGTCGGGTCTAAGTTTTTCAAGACCCGTCGTACAGATAGAAACAAAATGATCTCTGATCCTACTCTCAAGCTTATGAAGGAGAGGCGTGAGATGATCCTGCAGTCTTCAGATGAGGCGTGCAAATACCGGAAGCTCAATAGACAGATATCTAAATCCTTGAAAAGAGTCGCCGCTTTAATACCGAGCGTATTAAAGACGCGATCGAGCGAAATAAAGTTTCCAAGGTGTTTTCCAGGAATCTGGCTATGGGGCAGAGCCAACTCACGAAACTGAAGACCGACGATGGCAGGATCGTATCCGCCAAACCGGAGCTTCTGAGGGAGATCGGTCATTCTATGGGCAGTTGTACACATCAATCAGCAAGCCCGCTGCGAGTCTAGCAAACGACCTAAGAGCTAGATTGACCCGATACCATACCGAAGATATCCCGGACGTCAGCCTGTACGAGATTAGGATGGCTCTGAAACAGCTCAAAAACAACAAGGCCGGGTAATGACGGAATTACGGCCGAACTCCTGAAGGCGGGTGGAAAACCGGTCCTTAGGGCCCTTCAGAAGCTGTTTGATTCCGTCATACTCGAGAGCAAAACGCCACTGGCATGGTGCAGGGGTATGGTGGTACTCTTCTTCAAGAAGAGCGACAATGCCCCGCTGAAGAATTATAGGCCCATCTCACTTCTTAGCCATGTCTACAAGTTGTTTTCAAGAGTCATCACGAATCGTCTTACGCGCAGGTTTGACGATTTCCAGCCCCCCGAACACACATACGCTGCGGCATGTTATACAGAAGACCGAAGAGTATAACCTGCCTCTCTGTTTAGCGTTTGTGGACTACGAGAAAGCCTTCGATTCGATCGAGCTTTGGGCTGTACTGCAGAATCTCCAACGGTGCCAGATCGACTATCGGTACATTGCGGTGTTGAAGTGTTTGTACAAAAACGCCACCATGTCAATCCGTCTTCAGGATCAGACCTCGAAACCAATCCTTCTCCAGCGCGGTGTGAGACAGGGAGACGTCATTTCTCCGAAACTGTTCACCGCTGCGCTGGAGGTTGTCTTCAAGATTCTGGACTGGAGAGGGCTTGGCATCAACAGTACATCACTCACCTTTGGTTTGCCGACAACATAGTGGTCATGGCTGAGACCATGGAGTGTAGCATGCCTCAGTAAAATGCTCGATGACGTCATTAGAGCTTCCGAATGAGTGGGTCTTAAAATGAACATGGACAAAACCAAGGATGCCCATGTAACACCCACTCCTATCAAGGTCGGAGACTCTACACTCCAAGTTGTAGACGATTATGTCTACCTGGGGCAAACGGTCCAGTTGGATAGGTCCAATTTCGAGAAAGAGGACAACCGTCGAATCCGACTCGGCTGGGCGGCATTCGGGTAGTTGCGTGGTATCTTCTCGTCCAATTTACCGCACTGTCTCAAGACAAAAGTCTATGACAAGTGTGTGTTGCCAGTTATCACTCATGGGCCCGAGATGTGGTCGCTCACAATGGGCCTTATCAGAAATCTCAAAGTCACCCAAAGGGCAATGGAGAGGGCTATGCTCGGAATTTCCTTGCGTGATCATGTCATGATATCCGCAGGGGAACCAAAGTTACAAGACATAGCCCGAAGAATAGCCTAACTTAAGTGACAGTGGGTAGGGCACATTGCTCGCAGAATGGATGCCGCTGGGGCTGAAAAGTTCTGGAATTGCGATCGCGAACCGGGAGACGATACGTTGGAAAGCCTCCCACTAGGTGGACTGATGACCTGCTTAAGATTGCGGGAAGGCGCTGGATGTGAGACGCATAGGATCGGTCAATGTGGTGACGCCTGGGGAAGGCCTATGTCCAGCAGTGGACGTCTTTCAGCTGAAATGATGATGATGATGATGAATTATGAAGAAAATGTTTTCCAATATTCAGTTGGTTGCCAACAAGTTGACCCTCTCGGGCTAGTCATTTTCCGTCTAGCTATTCATTCCATTATTCAGAAAATAAATTCGAAATTTAACTTATGGTATTTGGATGATGGAACACTAAGAGTTCAGCAGATTAGTTTTAGCAGATTTCAAATTCCTGAAAGAGTAGTTTAAATCCATCGGCCTAGACCTCAACCACTCCAAATGTGAAATTTTTGTTAGTGACAATACCGACAGACAACCGACCCTACAGAAATTCTATGCAATAGCCCCGGAGATCAAAATTTTAGATAAAAGTTCAATGCACCTCCTAGGTTCCCCAAATTTGGAAGACAGTTTTTCTTCATTCATTGATGGGAAAATTAACCATTTGAATGATATTTTGGATAGACTCTCCAAAATTGACCTTTATTCGGCTTTTGCTCTTATTAGGTATTGCTGTTTTGGACCAAATGTTGTTATGTATTTTCTCCGCTCTTTCCCTTTATGGAAGCTGCCAAATCTCTTGGAAAAAAATACGAAATTATTCGATGCACTCTGACATCCATCTTAAATGTGGCCTTGGATGATCGAGCCTGGATTCAAGCTACACTACCCATTCGCTGCGGCGGGCTCGGCATCCGCAAAATTACTAGTATAAGCCTACCGGCGTTCCTGTCTTCGGTCCACAGCACTGAAACGTTAACCACAAATTTTTTATCGTTTTCACTGGTAAACTGTGAAGTGCCGTGCTTGACCAACGCAGTGTGCGCCTGGAAAATGGCTTGCCCGAATACGGCGTTGCCCGAGAACCAAGTTTCTCAGAGACAGTGGGATGAGCCGCTCTGCAGGTTGATACGGAATAAACTTATAAATACGTCCACCAATACTGCTGAGCGTGCCCGCCTGCTGGCTGTGGGAGAGTGGGAGTTGGGCCTCTGGCTACAGGCACACCTTCCGTATCGCTACATGTCTGCGTTTGGGTGCTCCTAGCGGAGCTCCAAATCGCTTTCAATGTGGTGAAGCAGCCTATCCTGCAGTAGGAGCGCTGGCCGGATAGCAAGGCACGCCAGCATTAATGGGTGCTAGCAGTTTTAGAACCCAATGGCTTGGCACGCGATGATGGGAAGAGAATAGACGGGATGAGCATTAGGCCTTGGAAGGTGGTTCGGCCTTTGGTGTGGGATGCAACATGTGTCGACACTCATGCGTCATCCCATCTCCTTGGCACGGAGAATATTCGCCAAATATTCCTCTTTTCTATCAATTTTAAAATTCAAACAATTTACTTCAAAGTTCAGTCTAATTACTAACTCAGCTTTTATTAAACCAAAGGCCATACAATTTATCTCTTTGATAATTATATAAATTATGTAGCAAACTTAATATCCTTTCGTAGAAAACATTGCTTACAGCCCAAAATTTGATAACACAGATGATATCTAAGAAAGAACTTTCCGAGAACTAGTTTAACTGGGGCTTTTGAGTTTTTAAAATTTCGGGCGAATCCAGACGAATCCCGGCCATCTGGCAACCCTAATTACATCAGTGTAATTGCTTAAATCACTTGCTCGCAGAATGGTTGTCCGAAGAGGCCTAAAGTTTCTCAACTGGCGACCTTGGTGCTGGAAGACCCAGCATTGCAAGACTTGCCACAAGGTGGCGAAACAGAAAGAAAATAAGAATCAATCAAACTATATGACAAGGAATATGGCCACAGCAAGCTATTTCGTATACTCACTTAAGATACTGTTTACGTTTCTCTTTTTATACATAACCCCTGTATTCCCCGAAGGGTTGGGCAGAGGTCCACCTACAGTACACCCACATTTAAGTTAAAGTACCATGTAACAGGGGGCGAGCATTTGGCACCGGGCATAAATCCAGACTTCGGGCTTCTACTAATAAATTCCATATGGGAAAATCCAATAACACTTTACCCGGGAATCGAACCCAGGACCTCAAGCTGCGCAGTATCGCTTACGAGCTAAACAAAAAACAAGTATACCCCGTGTACCAAATAGCCCTTATACTATTGATAGGTTTAGCCACTTTCAAATAATATTGGTATACTACAATTCTCTCACAATACAGTACGTACTGTGTACTTAGGAGGCGAAGCATGACAGCTTTAAGCCCTGTTTGTTGTGCTATGTACTTAATTAATCACTGGCGAATCAGGTGCGAACAGTCCTCGCCCGGGGCGATCTGTTCGCAAGTAAATGATCAATAGGACTTGATTGTTGCCTGCCGACTTGATGTTATAGGTAATAGCATTTCAATAGGCTATTGTGTGTGTAATGTGTTTGACCCGTTTGTACTTTGCGATTGCGACAGTTTCAGAGGTTTAACAGACCAATGGGCCGGTTTCTGAATAGAGTTCATAGATTTAAAACCGTGCCAAAGCCTACTTAAACGCCAAAGTTTGACAGGCTTGCAGGCTAGAGTAGATTTCGACAAAAACTCAATTTCAAATTCGTAATTTGAAATCGGAATCTGCCTTTTCTATAAACTCGTAATCTTATGGTTTATAGTCCACTCTCTCACAGAGAGGAGGAATGTGTAGTGGAGTCATTATGGGTTAATTATGCATAATCTTTTGAGCTCATGTTCGAGCATGCTCATGCCGAAATTAGCTCCTCCCAAAACTCATTTAGACCCAGAAAAAAGAAGCTAAACAAAAAGGCCAACCGGCACCTTCACCTTATCTACCGGCTGTATTATCTGTCCCGGAAAGTATGATAATAATGGTATAATAAAAGGTTAAGATACTAGAATACGACCTACAAACTGAAAGATTACTCGCCCGTTTGTGGTAGTATGCACAATGATAGAACCTAACAAATTCTCCAGACTGGAATCTGTGGCAACAATGCACAGCATTTATCTTTCTCATACACACACATAACAAGCTAACAATCCTCTACAATCACGCGTCGGCGCCGCCTGAATACCACGTCGACGAGAATTTAGCTCATAAGCGACTAAATATTCATCTCCATAACGCTTGCATTTCCTGACGGTATAGGCAGAGGACATGGGTTAATCTAGCACTAAATTAATACACATTTAACTTCCATGTAATGGAGGCGAGCTTATTAGCCTTTAACCGACCAGAAATCTAGATTCAGTGCTTCAAGCTGAGGAGTGGAATTCCGCCAGTTACAATCTAGGGTTCTTTAAGTCAAGAGTAAATAGGTTATTTCTAGGCAAGCGTGATTCACCATCGACCACATCATCGCTTATCATCAGGTGAGATAGTGTCAAGCTCGAGCCCATAGACTATAAAACCAAAGTGACAAAGCATATTTAAAACTGGGTCAACAGTTTGTCTTACCTGGGGCTCGAACACATAACTAATAACGAATACCCACTGTCGCCACCGCTGTGCCTATGTCTTAGACCAAGCCCCAAGAATCAAAGCCAGAGGGGACAACACAAAATGTTTTCCATAGCCTTCATTATGTGGTCGTAAATACATCTGGAGATGCACAGAGCGAGAGAGCAAATAAGGAAAAGAAATCGAGACACCACTAACACATTTGGGGACAGACACTTTTAAAGTGAAATGGCTTATAGGGGAGGAAAGGAATGGATGACAATAGCTTGTTTTGTGATGATATTATTAGTCCGGATTATTACCAAACCAAAATATCTTCTTTATAAAGTAGATAAGCATGAGTTCAGTTAAACTTTAGTCTTCAAGAGGAAGGATTACCGTGTCTGATTTTCTCCAGTTTGGATTTCGGTTTCAAATCCTGGACCAAACGAATATGAGTGCCTAACCTGCAAGCGTATGAAATTACTGCCTGCAGCCTGGAGTAGGTTACAACAAACAACTGGAGGTCTCACATGGCGGGTAACAACCGCCATGCTGTTGCGGTCGTGAAGAAGTGCGGCGCCGCGGCGTGCCTACATATCATCATCATCATCATCAGCCTATTAAAGATGCCCACTGCTGGGACACGGCCTACCCTCTGTGAGAGTGGGAATGAGCATGAATCCTCCACGAGGGCCCAGTGCGGGTTGGTGGATGTCACATATCTTCGAAATTTTGGTTCCAAGACACATTATTTACATATTTACCCACGTAGTCTGACGTTCTATCCATTTTATAGCAGGCGCACCCCATCGCCGTTAAACCTTCAATGGCTACTCGGAGCAAGCCACGGTATGGCCCCCCGGGCAGGGGGTGAAACCCTTGTGACCGCTCGCCGCACTTACAAGAGACATGCAAACACTGAAGAAATGAAGGGAAAATGTCAGTAAAGTTGATAGTTGTTGTAAAATAGTGTGTGGTGACAATATAGCGGTTAGTGGCAACTACCACAAGCTGTAAATTCAGTTTGGTGTAATACACCTGTAATTCACTTAATTAATATATACGTCGTAGTTAGTTCCAGTTAGTAGTTTACTCCTGCTATATGTTCAACTATTCCGGTATAACATTCACGGATATTACACCCTGGTATTATAAAGTAAATCTAATAGCGCTCCTGTGGCAACTTAAACGATTAAATTATGGTAAAAACAAACAATTTACTACATAAACTTCCTCATTGGTCTAGTGGTCACAAGCGGGTACTTCTGAGCATAAGGTCATGGGTTCGATTTCCAGATTGGACCAGTCGATATGAAATTTTGCCACCTTGAGTTTCTCGATACCGACTCGACAACTGGATTTCGGCCCTGTAGGTGGCAATAGACCCGCGCCTTAATACGTTTTTTTTGCGAAAGAACACCTTTGAATTCCTTTCGAGGAATATGATGTTGTGATATATTGTATATTAACTCTTAATCCCAAACCGTGTTTAGACTTCTAAAAGTTTTTTTTAAATTTGAATCTACAACGCTAGTTCTCCAAGTAGCTTGACAAAAGTGCGTAACCTTTGCGATGAACTCGCATACGATGCATGATGCGGTGGTACTTAAAGGATGCGTTTGGGGTTTATAACACCCCACGGGACTATTTACGAAGTTTTAATTATGCTGAAAATTATAAAAATATTGCCTACAAAAAAATCGAGGTCCGCCAATCACCTTCATTCAAAAGATAAAATTTGTGCCCAAGAACGGTAAGAACCAGGGATAGAAAAACTTAGATTTATATTAATTAAGGGTTAACAATTTAATTCACAATAAACCATAAATACTTTTCAGTACAACAGTATAGTTCACACAAAATCCTCAACCACTCGTTTATAACTAAATTGTGTTATCCGAGAAATGATCACCCCTAAATAATTTACGAGCTGGAGAGAGGGGGCCTAAGCCCGGGATAATCCACTGTACTTCAAGTCACGCTCATGAAAGAGGGCAGGAAGAGGGGAACTCGCTGACTTTCACTATTTACATGAGGAATTGTTGCTGGCCGGCAAATTAAAACGAGAACGATAGACGAGCTGAACAAAATCTGTCATGGAGTGGAGTTATATTCTTAAGGTATATCCACACATATCAGGGCCGTGCCCGGGACGTAACAGGGCCGGGCCCAATCATTGAAGATTCGTCACTGACCCGTGCCCGGACGTGTGTGAACGAGTTCATATAAAATGTACGCAACGATATATCGAGCCCCTGACGGAGCACGGTCCGTCCACGTCCTGGGCACGGCCCTGATATGTGTGGATATACCTTTATGAGAGATTTATGTTCTTATTTTTTTTCCTGTGGCAACACTACAGCTAACAGATGTTTGAATTCGTCCTAATATTTTTTTATAAATAAGTTTATAAGTTATTTATAAAAAAATATTTATAAAGTGTTTGTAGAAACCAACTTACAGAAATAAAATTATTTATGTTTAGCAGCTACCATAAGAAATATTCAATTGGCTACGCACAGGACCAATTATAATTATACAAAACCTTCCCTATTCATAGCTGTGGAAACCGTAACAAAATCAATTGCGTGGTTTAGAGGAAGTTAGCGAAAAACGGCAATGACGTCGACAAATGCGGACAGCGACTTAGTTGTATACATACTTAGGTAGAAGTCTAAAAGGATCTAGATGACTAACTTACTGCCTCGTTGGCTTAACGGCTGCAAGAACTTCTGCGTTCAGTGCTCGGGCCGGACAAAGTGTTATTGGGTTTTTCAATCTGGAATTTCGGAGTAGTCACCCAGAGTCTGGATTTGAACCCTATTGATAACACTAGACCCATGTAAACATTCGTGTAATTCTGCCTAAACCTTCGGAGAATATAGGCGTGATGTCATGTAGGGGTCTAGATAAGAACGAATGTCGCTATCTTGTTTTTTTTAATACTTTTCTACAAATGTTTCGCGCCCCCTGACCTAAAGCGCTAAAAGATATAAGTAGAACTGGAAAATAAGGGCTCTTTTAATTTAGACGTTAGAAACGCTATCCAATGTACGCAATATTGAACAAATGGTTAGAATAGGAGTACACGTATATTTTGGCAATAATCCCAGGATCCTTCCAGGCACCATTTTTATTTTAAGATGCAATATTCACATCAGACCAGCAGTTCCAGTCCATATTACATGAACGTTACTATGGAACTGTGTTACTGCAACCTAGTGCCCTAATAAAACAGTCATCTCTTTAGGCTTTCACGACTCAGGTTCATAAGTAAGTATCAATAGTTCAAATACATACATCTGTGTTGCAGTGTCCGTGACCATTAAAAACATCAAAACATTACACAAAAGTTAAGAAGAAAAAGCAAGAAAAGAAAAAAAAAACCCTTTCTGGTACGCTTACTTCGCTGCTCTTTGCTCATAAAATAAAATGGCTAGTACTCCAACTTCTTCACCTTTAAGCCAACATTCTGCTCCAGTGCCAAAGATGCAACTTATGGCTGATAGTATCGACATCAACAACATCACCTGCAGATACAAACGCAAACATGGAGAGGTTGAGGAGAATGATTTCATGGAGGATATGAGAGAACGCTTTGAAAACTACGCCTTACAGCAAGACGCAAAACTCCACTTTCTGCAAGAGTCAATAAACGACATTTTAAAACAAAATAACGAATTTCGTGAATCATTTGTTATGATATCCAGACAGTATGATGACATGAAATTAAAACTCAAAAAGGTAGCGGATGAGCGAAGAGAAGAGCTTTCTTACATCCGACAGTTGGAAGACAAAATTGAAAGTTTAGAGAAGAGTAAAACGAGCACCAGTGTTGAGGTGAGAAATATACCACCAAAAAAAGGCGAAGCAAAAGTCGACTTGTTGCAGGTAGTTTGTGCAGTTGGCAAAGTCTGAAATTGTGAAATAAAACTTTCCGATATTCGTGATATTTACCGTAGTAATGTTAAATCCTCAACTATCAAACCTATCATTGTTGATTTCGGTAGTGTGCTGCAGAGGGACAATTTCTTAAATACTTATAAGAACTATAACAGGGCGAACAGGGTGAACAGATTAAGTACTAATCATCTTGGCCTCCAGTGTGCACAGATTCCTATTTTTATTGCTGAAAACCTAACTTTTAAAACAAAACGGTTGTTCTATCTCGCCCGAGAATTCGCCAAAGTCAATGAATTTTCCTTCTGCTGGACAGCCCATGGTAAAGTTTACATTCGGAAAAAAGAGGGTATGCAATCAATACGTATAACTGTCGAAAACGATCTCAAGAAACTAAATTTCGAACAATGACTAGCAATAAACCATACCCTACCTGGGCTTTCTCAACTTGCATGTTATGTTTGTAGTATTTTGCATGTTTTGTTTCTTAACTATTTTCGTTTATTTTATGCTAACTATTTAATAGCTACTTATACCACTAAACATCTAATAAAATGGATCAAACACACATTATACTCACAATTACATACTCAGTTGCATACACTATTACATACACAATTACATACACAATTACATACACCATTACATACACAATTACATACACAATCACATACACAATTTCACACACATTTACATACAAAATTACAAATACAATCACTTATACAATTTAACACACATCTACGTACACTATTACATACACAACTACACAAACTAGTCGTCGTAAATAATATGTTATTTAATTTTATTCTCTCGCCCTGGCTACTTAAGTTCCGAAGTAATTTCATATTTAAAATTCACTGCGGATAACGTTACTGAGCTGTCTAACGATTTGGAATCTATTGGTGTTTCTAAGTCTTTCACTTGTTCTCGCTATGCTTGCACTCAGTACGTAGACAAGGACGTTGGAAACCTCAATATTTTTCAAATGAACATACGTAGCATAAACTCGAACTTTGATGAGCTTATTATTCTGTTAGATTCTATTAATATACATTGTGATATAATCGTGCTGACAGAGTGCTGGCTTAGCAAGGTTGTAAGTCTACCTACTCTGGATGGCTATATAAGCTACCAATCATCGTTCCGTAGTCAAAACGAAGGCGTAATTGTTTATGTCAAATCACATTTAAAATATAAAGTTTTTCAACCGCTGTTACTTGATGCTAATTGTCTGGTGTGTACTAGTGGCGAAGTCGCTATTGTGACAATTTATCGTTCACCTGCCAAAAAGAACCTGGACAACTTCCTTGCTGGTCTTAATGATGTCCTCGTTTCACTTAATCGTTACAGAACCTTAGTTATCACCGGCGATTTGAACATAGATATCATACCTGAGCACCTAAATAAACAATCGGAAGAATATCTAACTATAATAGCCTCTCATGGCATGTTACCTGCTCATATTTACCCCACTAGGGGGCATGCGTGTCTTGATCATGTCATGTTAAGGACTCAAAAAAACGCAACTACGTTAGTTTTGGACACTTTGATCACGGACCATTACCCAACTATCTTAAGTATTGGAATAAAAAACAAGTTACCGAAACCAAACCAGTACGTTAGACGCGTGGACCAACAAGCAGTTTTAGACGACCTACGGAAAGCATATCTGTCTTATTTATTAAACATAAATGATGCTAATAAGGCCGCTGAGTCACTAATTTATCAAATCTCATCCACAATTGCATCCCATACTATAGATGTTGCAATTCCGCACAAAAAAAGAATCATAAAGCCTTGGGTTACACCTGGACTCCTGAAATGTATTAAAAATAAAGACTCACTTCACCTCAATTTAAAAAATGATCCTGATAATGTAATTCTCAAAACTACTTACAAACGTTACCGTAACTTTCTCAATAACTTGTTGAAAAAACTAAAAACCATTCATGATCAAAGTCTGCTTCGGGAGGCCAAAGGTAACTCGAAGGCGACTTGGAATGCCATTAAAAATATTACAGATACGAGACAACAAAAGACCTTACCAAACGACTTGCTGAGCTTATGTGATAGCCCCGAAGACTCATTAAATAGGGTTAATAAATACTTTGCGAGCATAGGGAAAATACTGGCTGATAAAATCCCAAAAAATGCCCAAAGTTTGAATAACCTTGCATTTGCCTCGGCGCATATCGTAAACAGCCCGTGCTGTTCGATGGCTGTTTGTGACGTGTCTGAGGATGAATTAGAATCTGTCATTTTGGGCCTGAAGAACAACTGTGCAGTCGGTTGGGATGGTATACCTGCATCCCTACTCAAATCGGCACGACACACCTTAATACCAGCTATAAAACACGTTTTTGATCTATCTATATCTTCTGGGACTTTCCCTAGAGTTTTTAAGAAGGCGATTGTCCACCCCATTTTTAAGGGTGGTGATGGGGACTGTGTCGGAAGCTATAGGCCGATTTCAGTACTCACAACACTTTCTAAAGTTTTTGAAAAGTTGATAAACAAGCAGCTAACTAATTATTTAACTAAACATAATATTATCTCTACGAACCAATACGGATTTATTAAAGGAAAATCAACTGAAGATGCTGTTATTGATTTGACGATAACTCTGATTCAATCTTTAGATAACAAGTTGAAAACCATGGCAGTATTTTTAGGCCTATCGAAGGCTTTTGACACTGTCTCAATCCCTATTCTTCTGAGAAAGCTGGAAGCATTGGGTGTGAGAGGTGCGGTGTTAGAGATGTTTCGCAGTTACCTCACGGAACGTAGTCAGTGCGTGAGGGTTGGAAACCTCATCAGCAGCGAAGAATTTCTCACATACGGAGTACCGCAGGGCAGTGTACTTGGGCCCACGTTATTTCTGGTGTACATCAACGACCTCTGTCAATTGACTATTGAAAACTGCAAAACCGTTACTTATGCAGATGACACGGCGTTGATCGTGCATGCCAAAGACTGGCAGCTAGCCTTTGATAAAACAGAGAGAGCTCTCTCCGCAGTAGTTTCCTGGCTGAATGACAACCTTCTTACGCTCAATACAGTTAAAACTAAATTTATTACATTTTCCTCTTCTTCTGCGGCTCAACCACCTGATAGCCTTCAGATACGGGCACACACCTGTCGTCGCTCCTTTCATGACTGCGATTGCCTACCCCTTTTGCGCACATCTAACATAAGGTATCTGGGCGTGCAAATCGACTCTCGTCTTAGCTGGGAAAACCATATTAGTAATATAGTATCCCGCACGAGGAAACTAATATACGTTTTTAAAAAACTAAGAAATTCAGCTGACTTAGATACGTTAAAGCTTGTCTACTTCTCCTTAGCACAATCAATACTCATGTACTGCATACCAGCATGGGGAGGTGCGTTTCCTACAAGTATGATGCGAGTGGAAAGAGCGCAGAGAGCGGTCCTAAAGGTGCTTCTAAAGAAGCCTATAAGATATCCGACTGTTACTCTGTACCAACAATGCTCTGTACTCACAGTTAGACAGCTCTTCGTGCTGCAGACCATCATTCGCAAGCATGCGTCAATCCCATATAAGCCGGACAACAGGCGCAGGAGGGACATGGTGTGTGATATACAGTCGCATAGAACTGCTCTCGCCAGTAGAAGTTTTTATATTATAGGCTCTCGTCTTTACAACCGTATTAATAAAATAACATACATACACAATCTAACAAAGAATAAATGTAAAAATGAAATAACGAACTAACTCCAAAAAGGAGGTGGTTCTATATTCGACTTTATGTAGGTTTTTATTTTGATGTTTTTTATGTATGTTCACCGATATCTCCGTCAATTGTGGAACGATTTTGGAAAATTCTTTTTTTGTATGAAAGAGTATGTGCCGAAAAAGGTCCCATTTTAATTTGGTTAAGATCTGATGAAAATCTTCGGAGATATACAACAGAACTCTTCAATAAATAACGGCAATCTCTCGTGATTGCTGCAATCGCATGTCTGTTTATTGTTTTATACCATTTCATAACATAACTTCATGCCAGTACACTCTAAAGCGGTACGCAGATGTGTACAGTTCACCTTGGTACACTCTCATTTCACCGGTTATGTTCAGTTTCATTATATTCGGGTAATCTATTCCGGCATTACAGATACCTAACGTAACTACTTGCCTACTAGGTAGGTACAACAAAAAAGTGAAAAGTGAAAAATGTCTTTGGTAGGTACCAATTTTTTGTGTCATGGACACCGACTACCAAAAATAAAGATATTTTTCACTTTGTAGTTTTCATATTTGGATGTCGGTAGTATTTTCTTGTAAAAAGTTTTTTTTTACTTTTCACCGTTTTGATGGGATATAAATGAATAGATACACCTGCTTAAATTTTAGCAGTACTTACTTGAGCACCATTGGACCGGTCTTAGCTTGCTACTTTACACTCTGGTTTAGATGTTATCTTTAATAACTCTTCAGCGCATTGTTTGGTTCCCTATAAGGTTTATTACATACATACATAAACTTGCGCCTTTTTTCCATGGGGGTAGGCAGAAACTTCAGAACGCCGCCGGTATACTCCTTTTGCTCTGATATTGACATCAAATAAAAAAAAAAAACCTAAACTGCCATGTATCTGAAACAATGTTGCCAAACTCAATTTAACTTTACCGGCCTGGAAATCAAATGCAGCTCATCGCAGCCACATTTCGTTGATACAAATTCGTTATATTGTTCAGACTTTGTGAGTAATCAACATACCGAGCTGATTTTTTTTTTTTATTTTTTTTTTTTATCTTTTATTTACTAATAACATTTTTACAAATATTTGTTGAATGTATCAACATACCAACACAAACCATCGCGGGTTTAACAGCGGTATGTCAGGCGCGGCAACTCGGTGCCACAACATACTTTTAAATGAACATGGGGGTACACATAGCTCATCATTTGAAAATACACTTTCTAGATCGCATTGCAATCTAGAAAGTATCTTTTCAGCACTCTAGAACAGTTCTTTGCATTTAATGTATTACAGATTTCCAGAGGTAAGTCATTCATATAACATGGTAGCATGCATTCCCACGTCCGTGCTCCATAAACATTATTAAATTTAGGTACGATAAATGTGGGTAAGTATGTTAAACTACGTTATAATACGTGTTTAATGAAGGTGGTGGAGATGGTTAAGAACTAAGAATATATTTTTCGTTGTTAAATAATTTAGCTATTTCCTGAAGTTTGCCATATGCCATTTCTTCGCAGAATTTGATCCTTGTTAGGGACACTATTAGGTGGTGTAAAAAAAAATTGCGTACGTTTTATTATTAAAAATCAACAGGTTCGATACCTCTTTAGAAATATAGATTTTTCATAAATCCAATAATGTGGTTTTAGTTTGCATCTAAAATCGAGAATCCTTTGACTGTTTTTCAATTTACCTCATAGTTTCGGATTTTGCCATCCACTTGGCAAACTTGCCTGTATACGTAGTTCCTCAATTAATTCCATAAATGACTCCTATGACCTACAACTTTGAAACAGGCTCATCAATCAAATCACAGTTCGCTTCATAACGAAGTTACTGAACAAAAGTGTTCGGAAGCGGCAGTCGGAGGCTGTCGGCGAACACCGGAGTGACCCATTAACCAGCGCCAGTCAACTGAGGAAACAAGCCAGAAAATTGCGATGACACGCTGACACAATGTTTGTTGATGATATAGGTTGGTGTGGATCAAATTTGTTTGTACGCTAAAGTTCTGAGGGCTCGAGCTAATAACAAAAGCCGCAGGGGTCGACTCCAAGTTTAAGTAACGCTTTCCGAGGTCGGTCCGTTCGTGAACATTTGTGACCATTATTATAGGTATGTAACCTGGACTCCTCCATGCCTCGAAAAGAATTTTGTCCTACTCCTCCGTTATTCTTTCCTGATTAATTTCGTTTCGGGATCCAAGACAGTTAAATTCATTATCTGGGACTTCATCAAGCTTATTTTGCTAGCTTTTATTGCCTCGGTGCTTTTCTTGTGGTCGCCTTTGTTGATTCTGGCTTTCAGGAGTTGTAGTGGTTTGGGAACAGTGCGGTGGGATTAAATCAAATAAATTAAATGCTTCGAAAAGCACGCCAAGCTGTTGGTCCTAACTGTCATTTTTGTAGATCCGGCCCAATTTTTTTACAATTTATAGGTATCCGTTTTTAAATTTATCTTGAACATCGCTGATATTGTTGAAGAAAAACATCGTAATCCCCAACCTGTAGCCTTATTGCGTAAGTGTATTCAGCAAGGCAACGGTTTTAGCCCCATGAAAGAGTATGACAAATACTCTTTAAGTATTTAGGTACCTATTACTAAAAAATATTAGACTCTTCCTTGGACGCATGGTCCCTCAACACGTCTTGAGCATGCGTGGTGATTAATGTTTCTGCCTAATGCTAATGTTCTTAAAGGAAGAGGCCTTTGCAGTGCAGCAGGCAGTAAAAGGCTGGCAAGTTTTATTATTTTCGACAGTCATTACAGGATATCAGAACCCAGACAGACACCAGTCTTGCCAAGGGTATTGGGTTACCCAGTTGCTGATATAGATAGGTCCACAGTTACCGGTATAGTTATCCCCCTTTAGTCTCAAGACTAAAGTCGATGACCAGTGTGTGTTGCCAGTGATGATGTATGAAACCGAAACGTGGTCACTCACAATGACTCGGTGCTCCCTTGTGTGATCGAATCAGAAATGAAGGCATCCGCAAGAGAACCAAGATTACCGACATAGCCCGAAGAATAAACAAAGTTAAGTGGCAGTGGGCAGGGCACATTGCTCATAGCACAGATGGCCGTTGGAGCCGAAAAGCTCTAGAGTGGCAACCGTTGCGTTGGAAGGCTCCCACTAGGTGGAATGACGACCTGGACTACGCTGCGGGAGTCCGGTGTATGCGAGATGCAAAGGATTGATCAGAGTGGCTGAAATGATGATGATGATATAGATAGGCAGTCGCTCTTTGTAAAACACCAATGTTTAGCTGCTTCCATTTCGACTAGAAACATACCCTGAAATAGTTGGTGAAAGGCAGGTTTCTGCTAACTGCCTCCGCGAAAACTAATTGCCGTGATATTAACATTTGATTTGAGTGTGCATCCGTTAAGAATACATTTTTGCTGGTGCTGTCCCACTGCTGGGAAAAGGTATGCCGACACCGGAAATGATTTATGAAACATCCATCCATCCACATAAACTTTTGCATGAGTAGGATTGCTTTTCGCAACAATAAATCAAACATCAAGAGCGTTATTCGGTTCCCTCGCAGTCGGTAACGAAATCCTCTAATGCCAATAGTAGCAACTTAATTCATAGCACCGTTGAAAGTTAGCATAAAGTTAGTCGGTCGTGATTGCCGACTCATAAAATTTAATTTAATCGAGTTACAAAGCTGTTGACTTCGCTTCAGTGCTGGCTGCTGCCGACGACGTGATGGTATTATATTTGAGTACTTGTGGGATATTTTGGTAACGTTGTGCTAGTATGAAGAATAAACAAGTCAAAAAGTACACTACAAAATAAATATGGGACTGCCCAAGTCAACTCTACGAAATACAACGCAAGCACTTTTATTGGTTTTACTCACAATGGTTTTTCCACCTGGAATTTATCAGCCTGGATTTGTGCCCGGTTGATGGCCATAGGCGCCAGCCTTTACTAACTCTATTACATGGACTTAAAGATATCTTGCGAACTTTGGGTGTACTATAGGTGCATCACTGATCAACCCTCGGGGAACATAGGCGTGACGGTATATCTAAACCCCTTTTTAGGTTTCCATACCTTAAAAGGTAAAAAAGGAACCCTTAGAAGATCACTTTCTTTTCCGTCTGTCCGTGTATCACCACCGATTTTCTCAGGAACAGTTGGACCTAGCAAGCTGAAATTTATACCAAATACTGAGGTCTATAGTCCCTGTTAGGTGTATAAAAACCAAGATCCTGAGTCACTACGATAAAAAAATATAAGCAAATTTAGTTTTTCGCGAAAACTTGTAAGTACCAAAATTTACCTTAATTTTCAACTTTTTAGGAATTTACCCTTTACTTGTGCTGTAAGACCTTGTTTTTAACCAAAATTGACAATTCTAGGGCAACCGGAAGTAACCTTTAGGTTTTGGGTCGAAAACCTATATGGTAGTTCCCGTTGACCTAGAATCACGAAATTTGGCAAAAAGTAAGGTCTTACAGCACAAAAAAAGGAAAAATTGAAATAAATTTATAAGTTGAAAATTAAGGTACATTATGTTACTTTAAGTTTTCGCGCAAATCTAGATTTGCCTATATCTTTCAAACTTAGCTAGCAATAACCAATTTTATTATGGCGGTAAAATTCATATTATTAATCTTTATTTCGAGCGAAAACTCTTAAAGGATTAGTAACAAAGTGCGTTAAAACTAAGTATCAGTAAACAACACGATACGGTGACATATGTAACTGAAAGCAGTGAACTACGTATATATATTCGAACAGTCCACTCTGTCAGCAATCATTTTCAGAACCCTGTTAGGGCTATCCATAACTCGGGCTCCATTGATATTGCGCGCTTGCGCATTGTCGCGTAAAAACAAACGCGCCGCCGCAAACATCCCTGACGCACTACAACGCCAAGGCAAACCCTTGAATACTTATCCCACAGGCTGCAAGTGTAGAAGGTGGTACAGAATACTCTAAAGAGCGTCACCTTTATTTCTGCAGTACAATGTGCAAACCTGCGAGCTATCATATTCGTACGCTCGGAAAGAGCCCTCCGTTCCCTTTCATTGTCCTTTAAAGCTGATTATTAACACAGACACCGTCAATATGACAACCGAAATGTTGACTGCTAAGCGCCTCAATCAGGGCATTCATATACTAATTGAAGAGGGCAGCGGAGGTCAATTCAGGGGGGTCTCACTCCACACTCCAATTAATAAGGCTCCGACTGCACACCCGCCCACCGAACTCTGTTGATCTGGCTTCTATACCAATGCCTGAAGATACTTATAAGCTCGATAGGCAAGCTTAAAGATTCAAGTTTTCTCCATAATGTATCTTAGGAAACCAGATCAACAGACCAAAAGCCCTAAACCGATCGAGGAAGCAAGCGAACACAGGTGTTCCTCTTTTTGTGTAGTACCTGACGGCATGCTTGAGACACAGAACTGCACACTCTGTAGAAAGTCCTGACCGAAACCCGAACTACGATCGTTTTCATTAGGCAAGTATGAATGACCAATACATCAATTGTACAGCAGTGCCAAAACCCTCGGTAAGTGAGGACTGGCGTATTGCAAACGCTCGAGCTACTGAGCCCATCATGTCCAGGGGACTTACCTCTAGACGTAGACCTGATGACCCTGGCCACATATTTGGCACTGAAACGTGTGCCCACCTTGCCACAACGGGGCTCCGCATCCAGCAACTCACAAGAGCTCCCTAGCGATGACTTTAAAACAAACCGATTCTTAAAAAGGTTTCCAATATCCTTCACATCACTCACACCATTCACACTAACAGGCATGCCTGGCCGAATGCTCAATTTATTAGCGCTCTACCAGAAACCGCGAAAATCACGCTTAGAATGCTTCGAGGCAATTATGTCCATCTTTATCTGTATCTTTGTCTGTATAATGGGTAGGTACGGAACCCTCGGCGCACGAGTTTGACTCGCACTTGGCCGTTTTTTTGTGTTATTTCCGGTAATTTTAGCATTCAACCGGTTAATAGTACAAAATAAATCGCTGTCCGCATCTATCGACGATATTCCTGATTGGCCGCTAATTTATTCTATACTACGCAACGGATTTTGATACGGCTTTCACAAATAGGAAGAGCAATCAAAGAGGATGGTTTTTGTATATAATTTGTCTCGTTTGAAGCCGGAGTTTGCTAGCGAAGGATACACTAGTAGGGTACTCTACAAAACATAAGACGGCCCGCAGCTCTAATCTACTATAAATAAGTAGGCAGCTATTTATATAAGCAAGCGGAAACGATACTTATGTTTAACATAACATCGTGTATTATTTTCTCGATGGATTAAGCAGAACAGTATCAATTAAACCTCTGCCGGAGTATATACGTATAGGGTCTGTACTTCCACATTTCACACATCAAGTTTAATTCCCCTATAGTCCTAAAAGTCCAAATATAGGGTGGTATACCTTCCAGCGGGCCTAAATCTAGACTGCGGGCTAGTACTGAGTAGGTGATGCCAGATATATTATATTGTAATTGAGGAGCACATTAAGAACCTTGCAACCACTAGTGGTCAACAATAGACACTGCCTCGTTAGACTAGAGTAACGGGGCAGTGTCTATTGTTTATAAAAATATAGGATGTACCCAATATTAAAAAATAATTAAGAACAAGATATTTTTTCGCTATTTTTGGATACGCTTCCAAAACGACTTGCAAGTTTTATAAATATAATTACACAGAAAATCTGACTGGCTAGAATTTCTTCATAACTGAAATGGCATATTTAAATCAAAAAATATTTTGCAAAAATAATTAGGTTCAATATTGATATACACGCTCCGAGCGGCGCACGGTCTGTACAGCGTTAACATTGGGGAATATACGAGTATACGCTTTAAGTACTTTCGTCTTTCCCTCTCCTTCTGCAAATTGCTCTTTTAAGTCCCATTTTACTGTACCTACTACCTACAGTCTTAGATTAGATTAGAATAAGACGGGCTAAGCGCGTATTTTGCGTACGGGTGGGATTCGTCTTTCTCACTCAATTCAACCCCGCTCCTCGAGGAAAGCCAGCAGCGCCTTGGTGTTGCCAACCATCCCCTGCACGGTACCTGGGTGACCGAGGAATTTGGTCCTGTAGCCAGCGATAACTGTGCAGCTTAGGAGCAGATGTGCTGCTGTCTCGTCCTCCTCCATGCACGCCCTGCACAGTGGGCTGTCTGTGATCCCTAAGGCAAAAAGATGTTTGTTAAAAGTCCCATGGCCAGTTGTTACGGCTTTGACTGCACGTAACTGTGTTTTAGTCAGTCTCAGGACTTTCTGCGTAAGCCGGCCATGTAAAGAGGGAAGTGCCTCCTTGGCCTGTCTGCACTCGCTGTGGTCATTCCACAATTTGTGGTGCTGTTCTCTGGTGCGCTTCCTTACCAGATTGCAGAGGTTACCGTAGGGTAGTGGTACGATGGGTTCTGGTCCCACCGCCGCCATACTAGAGCCCCTTCGGGCCAGCTCATCCGCTGCATCATTACCTCGAGAATCGCTGTGCCCCTTGATCCATTGAATGGTTACTTTATTGTATGTACCGACCTGGTTCAAGCGATGGTCACACTCTTTAGTAGTAGAGAGTATCAGCCCAGAGTTGACCGTGTGGCTACTCAGTGCCTGCAGGACGGCCATGCTGTCCGAGAGAATGCGTATAGGGAAGTCCTTCAGGATGTGCCCGAAAAGGCGTTGTTCAGATGGGGTACTGATGACGTCTTTTAAGACGATATTTGGCCCTAGATGTGTGTGGATGGACACCACATCAATATGGTTTTAGTGTGGTAAGAATCCCACTCCCACCGGCATTATCCTTTATAAAAACCGAGCGTCTTTAAAAGGTTTTCATCACACAAAAAAAACATTCCTACTTATTATTCTATGGATGACATGCTTTCTAACGAAAGCACATAGGTACATATAACTTACGCCTTTTTTCCATGGAGGTAGGCAGAGGCTACAGAGAGCCACCTGCTACGATCCTTATATACTCATTTTGTTTAATTTACGTTGATACTTATCATACATGCACGCCGGTTATAACATCGCATAATAGCTATTTATGCAACTGTTACGTTATGGACGGTCTTTTAATACGAGTGCCATTTTTCGGTAAAAGCGTAGCGCGTACCGAAATAGGTGGGCACGAGTTATTAAAAGACCAATAACGTACAGTTGCATACAAGATTTTATCTACGAATGAAGGAATAAAACACAGATATAGACAAATAAGTATTTCAGGAAGTGTGTTTAAGTATTTCATTTCTCATATACATGTCTTGATTTTTCTGGTAGTAAATAATTTGGAGCCGCAACTGCTCTATTTGTTATATCTGGTGGTGTATTTTCAATATCACTTGATGTTGAAGACATTTTTAATAAAATTTGAAACAAAATTTCACTCAGAATTATTTTCCCGCGTCCATTTTTATTTTATTTTTTATTTAGTCGTTATTAGGTATAAGGCAAAGATCTTGTAGCCGCAACAGCCAAATAGTATACGATACTTTTGTTCTAAACTTGTTCCATTTTTAAAAACATCATTTACATTGTCTCGATTTCGAAGTAATATTATAGGTACCTGGCTGTATGTTCAGAATGTCTTTGCTTGTGTTTAAGAATTTATGACGATTCACATAATGCAACCCGATGTCGTTATGGGTATCATAATGAAACCGCTGTCAATTTTATAATTCGAATATAACGAAACCGGAGTAGATAAATATGTTTTGAACATTAAAAAAACCACTTAATACAAAACACGAAAAAAACGCAAGATAAATCGAAGACAACTTAACAGTTTATTATCCCAAGCCAACAAGGACCCGCCCCCACATTCCCCCTTACTTGCTATCACAACTAATTCCTGTAAAAGAAGACCGTCCACAAACAGTTTGTAACAACAATTATAACTGAAACAGCATTCGCAACGAGTTAAAATTTGAACGAGTTTGTTCAAATAAAACTGTATTTTAGCAAACTTTCAGGGCAAGCACGCGTCGTTTAATTTTCTGTTTGGCAATGCTTCAGCTAATTTGCGGCCTTACACTCGGTTGTGAATTGATAAAGCCTGTTTTGTTAAATAACTTTATCCAGTTCTGAAGAGGAACAACATTGAGGTTTTTGGGAAACTGCAGGATAATCGTAAAATTTTATCTTGAGGTATCTAGGCTGTATTTCGGATAAAAAAATTGTTACTTATATTTCAATTTTGATTGAGTAAATGCTGGTGAAACTATTGGCAAATGAGACTGTCACTAATATTGGACATACTTAAGGTAATGCAATTATATCGTTTACGTTTTTCGCTTATTTGCTTTATTTTCCACCAGGAAGATCACTAGCACAAACATTCTAATTAGATGACGCAAGTCCAGATCTGCATGATAACCAACCGTGATACATATTCACACAGTATTAGAACACTTACCAATAAAGGAAATGTTTCCATTGTTTCTGCCAACTTTTATTGTAAAGCTTTTGCAGATCAATACGGCACAATTAGGCATTTTTCCGTTGCCGATAAAGCTAAATGAAACAGCATCAAAGGCAATACTCTCCCTCTTGACACGTGAAGTACATACACACGTAGTGAGATTTATGTCCGTGATCACCTATGTATGTACCTGCCAAGAATATTCCAAGCTTCAATGCCACTCAGTAAACAATGTTATACTGAACATCATACTATAGTAATTACCAAGAGTAGACCAAGATATTAATACGGCATTAATTGTAAATAGTAAATTAATGCCCAGATAGTTTAAAAATGATCAAAATGAAAAGACATTTTTGATAAAAACTATTGAAATAATTAAATTCACCGGGCTTTATGAATAACTATCTGCCGCTCGCAGCTCCGCCCGCGTTTTATTAGTACTTAATTTCTTTTGCCTATGTTATTCTGATGTATGTATAGTATAAGCTATATTACTGAACATTTTCATCAGAATCCATTCAGTAGTTTTTGCGTGGAAGATTAACAAACATCCATTCATCCCTCCTCACAAACCACCTTTATAATAGTAATAGAAAGTGTATGTCCTTCACTTATTGGGCCAGTTAATAAAAAGTTGTGTTTTTTTACATTATTAATTAATGTTGACATTCCTTAAATATTATAATATATCTATATTCCTTATAAAATCAGTATGGTAGGTAAGTACGATTACTATTTAAGTGAAATAATCGACGAGGGGAAAGGGGCTCTGTTGTACCACGTACCAAATCTATAAATGCTCTGCCTAATGTACCATAGTAAAATTATAAAAAAAATTAACAGTTACGTAGCAATATTCATAATAAACAAATAATGTGGCCCTGGGAATCCGCTGGATGCGAGTCTCACGGGTTTGGTCAATGTGGCGACACTTTAAGCCGTAGCCTGATTTGACTTGACATTATTCATAGTACCCGAGCATTGTATATAGTACCCTGATTAATCCCTTGGTCCATAACATGTCTACGTGAATGTAGCGTAAGTTTACATTTTACATTATTTACATTTTATTGTAATTTCCTTTCGTAAAGCGCGCCCGACTGGTTCAGCACACGTGCAGCTCTGCTCACTATAATGCATATGATGAAGGAACGTATGAAATATTCAGCCTCTCATTCCTTTGCGAGGAGGCTGTGAACGGTTCGGATGAAGTAAAGTATTCATCGTGCAATCACGCCTGCTTTTATTTGTTGAGAAGGCTTTGAAGCACTTACGATACCAGCCAATAATTCTTTTAGGGATGAGCTTATTATTATTTCTTCAGGGATGTGCCCTAACAGGCGTTGGGTTCCAATTCCGTGCTGATGGTGATCACCGGGGTTGTATCCCACACTCCCTGGTCTTTTCTCCTACATCCCCGGCGCCTTATGAACGCTTTCCTCCGAAAACAAAAAGGTATAAGATGGTTCTTGATGGGAATAGACTTGGTTTTGAAATCACTGGATCTTAATATCACGGCATAAATGTAAAAGAACCTAAGAACATCAACTGTTGAATGTTAAGAGTAGAAAGTTAGTGTCCAAAATAACTTAGCCTAACAAAATATGATATATGCCTAGACCGAGAACACCTATTCACTATAGGTGCAACTCTGTGAAATCCTTCGCGGAATACAATCCTTATGTTATGATATGTTAGCAAGAACATAATATATATGTGCCTTCATTAAAATAAAACCTCTGTAATATTTATTAGGTCATCCTCGAGTTAAAACCGCAAACCGTCCTAGCAGAGAGACGGTAAAATATAACATGTGCCTCAAAGGAATTGTTCAAAAAAATAACCAGAATTCCAAAAAGATGATCGTAATGTTGTCATAGCAAGCGACCTTGTGCACGTTGACCCACTTTTGAATAAAGAACGCTTTACCTAAAACAATAGAACACGAGCGCATTGTTTAGCCATGGTTCAGCCCGAACCGCACGTAAACGATTTGTTTTTTTTTTTTTAATTTAAAGGTTTGATAATGTTTTTGTGTCGATTTGAGTAAATAAAAACAATCCTTAAAAGCACGATTTAAACTTGACAGATTTACTGTAAACCTCAATTTTGATCTAGTAAATCATGTATTATTGATCTTCAGCTGTGTAGGGATGTTAAGTTAAGTTCCTACCTGCCTGTTTATTAAATATCCCCTTAAAATCATGCTACATTAAATTCCTCTCTCGAACTGGAAAATTGTTCTGCAAAACCTTTAGAAAACTCCATTGAAAACCGTCATCAACTTTTCCTGTGAGTACCTCCGCCTGAACAATTCCTCTAGCGTTCTGATATTTTTATTTACTTCATACTTTTTCTGTTTCCCTCTGTACAGCTGAACACACCGATGCCGCAAAAATGTAAATTTTACTTTCAAAACTTTGGCCTGTGATACTTATCAAGGAAATACGATCGAAACTGAACACCGAACACTTTGGAACGGCCATTATTCAAACTTACTGCGAGAGCTTTTTAATTTCCTTAAAACAGAAATTTAAAATGTTTTTGGGTACTGTTACAGTCCCGAGTCCCGAGAGTCAACAACGCGAGGCAAGCCTTAGATAAACACCCGAAGCGAGCCAGTGTTTGTACAGCGTAGCTAGTGTTTCTGGAGACAGTGCTAAACAAACAAGGGGAAGCTGGTGAAATTGACCTAGATTCAGAATAGAACTGCCAGGACGTCAAACATTAATGATATCATCGATCTATTTGACGTACCCAGGGCATTGGGCAGTCAGCCCTGAGGTCTTACTGAGAGATTCTATCTACCATTGTCTAGCGGACAAAAGAGTATACAAATCATAACCTAGATAGGTCATAGCAGATCGTGCCCTCACCGTGTCCTTAAAAAATAGATACCACCTTCTTACACTGTTGAATTGGTCGTGGGCTTAGCTATCATGAAACCTAAACTTTAATGCAATGTTGTACAGTTCCAACGTATCAAATTAAACCGGCTAAATTATTAAAATCATCGATATATAGCTACATCCTTGAACATTAAAATTATTAATCTGTAAGTAATTATACAACAAATAGCTACTTTATACTACTAAATATTTGTATCTTCTTCTTTATGCTATAACTTTTTACTTTATTTGATATGCTTAATGTGTCTGCAGAAAAGTGTCTCAATACATAACGTCTTCTAGAGGAAAGTATTAGCAAAATATTTTCACACTATACTTCACTATTGTTGGAAATTTAAATCATTCAAAGTGAGTAACAATATACTAACCGTTAAAAACAATTTTGAAGCAGTTGCATTTGCATAAAAACAATATTAGGTAAACAGGATCTGATCTACCTAAAACTCTGAGGCTGGGGACCTCTGTTCTAGGGAAAAGTTTTCCATTGTGTAACTGTGAAAGATTCATCACGTACGTACGCTTTAAAATTAAAAGAAACAATTTTCAAAACTGATGTAAAAATTCGGTCAAAGAGAAACTTAAAAGATAAAGTTATAAAGGAGCGATCAAATTGTTTCCTCAACTTTTGCTAAAGTTCGTCGGTTGATGATTGTGTAGCTTTCATTCGTTCGTATAAGGAGCTAACATAAAATAATACACACTTAAATTTTTGTGATGACTTGTAACTTTTATATATATATATAAAAAAGCAAAAGTATATACATATATATATTATTTTAAACTTTGCCCCACATTAGGCATTTCTACTGTATCGTGGGTGCGTTTACAAACATTTAAAATCACATACACATGACACCCAGATCCAGAACGACTATCTGTAAGCCATACAAATATTTGTTTCGTGCGGGAATCGAACCCGCGACACATAGCGCAGAAGCCAATCACGCAACCCGTATCCAAAACCATTGCGTGGTTTATAAGAAGTTCAGTGAAGAAACAGACATGACGTCGACAGACGCATGGCAGACAGTGACTTAGTTTTATGCTGTTTTGAGGTATTTATAGACATACATACCTCGAAAAAGTACTATTTAGACTTCAGAGTACTCATAGGAAGACATCTCCAACGTTTTCCTTTATTGTTAATGTGGTGATTGAACTGCAATTACACACAACACTGGACTGAAACTCGAAGTATTTATATCACCTAAACATTTACTTTTGAATGTTCAGTAAGAAAGTTGAAGCTAAAACCATACCTTATGGTTGGCTAGTTCGAAATCCTAAGTAGGTCTCTCAGCAGAAGAACAAGCAATAAACTCCAGGATACTCTTAAATCACAACATTGCAATCTTTCTAGGTAAGCGTGCTTCACCGTCGATCACATCATCGCTTACCATCAAGTGAGATAGTGGTCAACAGCGACCCTATTGTTAATACATTGTGACCGTTTCCACCATGCGAACTGCCACTAGTTATCACAACGAACATGACAAAGCAGTTTTATAGCTTGATATTAAGAAGCTTCTACGTCATTAGCACTTGTATCTCTCGCGCAATATTGCCCCGTTACCGACGCCCGTCTTGCTGACGCCTCTCCGGGCAAAACTGAGGAGTGCTTTTTATCTCACTGTAATTTTGTATTGTGATTATTCTTACTGGCGTGTGGTATGCGCATCAGAGAGGTATGTTTTCTTCTGGAAAACACATGCATACACACTTTGTAACATTGGATCGGGTTCGGGTAAATAAAGTGCAAGATCCCAGTGTACAATTAGTTTACTTTTCTGTCTTTCAGCGAAACACGTCACAATGAAAAAGTACTAAAAGTTAAATTACGGAGAATCTCCAACCCGAGCTGCTGGAGGAGGTAGTCGCAGCCATCTTCCCGGCGAGAGTGGAGCACATCCCGCCGACGATGGCTTTGCTCACAGCCGCCGAGTCTACAGAGGAGGACGCCATCAGCGTCCTAAAGGTAACACAGGCAGAGATGGGGGCGGCCGTGATGCGGCTCCGGGTCAAGAACGTGGCTCCGGGGCCCGACAGAAACCACGGCCACGTATTAGCCCTCGCTCTGAAGGAGCTAGAGCCCTGGCTGAGAGGACCCTTCAAAGCGTGCCTTGAGCGGGGCCAGTTTCCCACTTTGTGGAAATCTGGTCGTCTAGTCCTGCTCAGGAAGGCGGGGCGCCCTGCGGACTCACCTTCCGCGTACCGGCCCATAGTGCTGCTAGACGAGGTGGGTAAGCTGTTAGAGTGGATAATCGCTGCCCACCTCGTCAGCCACTTGTACAGAGAGGGGCCGGACCTGGACGAAAGCCAGTTCGGCTTTCGGCATGGGCGCTCCACCATCCACGCAATATCGCAGGTGAGAGTCCTGGCGGAGGAAGCGGTGTCCCGGGGTGGGGTGATGTTGGCGGTGTCCTTGGACATTTCCAACGCCTTCAACAACCTGCCCTGGTGTTGTGTTCGGGAGGCACTACGGTATCATCGAGTGCCTCCCTACCTCCGCCGCATCGTCGGGGCTTATTTGGCGGAGAGGTGTGTCACCTACGGACGTGATGGCGTCGCAAACCAGCATCGCATGTCGTGCGGTGTTCCACAGGGCTCGGTCTTGGGCCCGCCTCTGTGGAACATCGGGTAAGACTGGGTGCTGAGGGGCGTACTCCAACCGGGCGTGGACCTGACGTGTTAGGCGGACGATATGCTGGTCACGGCCCGGGGGAGTTCGTACAGGGAGGCAGCATTGCTGGCGATGGCTGCGGTTTCTCAGGTGGTGAGCCGCATACGGCGCCTTGGCCTGGAGGTGGCCCTCAACAAGTCGCAGGCCATGGTCCTTCATGGCACCCGGCGGGCGCCGCCGCCCGATGCCCACATCGTGGTCAGAGGGGCTCGAATCGCTGTCGAGTCTACCCTGAAGTACCTAGGATTGGTGCTCGACAGCCGGTGGGATTTCGGTCCCCACTTTCGGTGGCTCGCGCCCAAGTAGTTGGGCGCGGCTGGGGTGCTGTTAACGCTGCTTCCCAATCTGGGGGGCCCGAGCGCCGCCTGTAGGGGGCTCTACGTAGGGATCGTCCGATCGATTCAGTGCTCGATGACCGCAACCGCAGGGGCGCCGATATTGATAGCTACCACCAACTGGTAGTTGCTGAAGTCCGACTCAAGATTGCAGTAGCCCGTGCG
Organism: Orthosia cruda; assembly: GCA_964057195.1. Lineage (NCBI taxonomy): Eukaryota > Metazoa > Arthropoda > Insecta > Lepidoptera > Noctuidae > Orthosia > Orthosia cruda. Next base: position 73,240,270 of record OZ059825.1, on the reverse strand, counting down.
GCTCGAGGACCTGGCAAGATTGGAAGACGGTTCGAGTTGAGCAAACTGCATGACTCAGACACCCACTCAGTTCACCCAATTTCAACCCCACGCCACATTGCTCTGGAAAAACCGGCAAATCAACTCACAAATTCATAAAAAGATTAGAGGACGGCCACGAGGATATTCCTTTGAGCAAGGCAACTTACCGTAGAGGAAAATGAGCCCAACCACCAGACCAGAGGCCATAGTCCATAGTCCAGAGTCACCAGACCAGAGTCACTTGGAACTCTTGGTCCATACGGACCAAATGGACCAAGTGACTGATCACACCAAACACCAGCACACAAGGAGGTATTTTGGTCGCCGTGACGCACTCACGCGTCCCAAAGCAATGTCGGCCACGCTCAACAGCCACCAGCCACAGCCTGGGCTGATTAGTTCTCAGTCCATTTCGTTGTCAGGGCTTCGTACCAAAACGCACGCGGAACGCCGGGAACTCTGCGCACCGGTTCCCTAATGAAAAAGGACCGACCACAGCCTCTCAAAAAAGGCAAAACTACAAATTGCGCTTAACAGACATCGCACAAAAATCAAAACAAGATTACTAATATCAAATAACCATTTCATGAAGAATTCACACGTAACAACTACTCTTCAGCAAAATACACCATCCTGGGTCCCAATCCCTTCGATTAAAGTATTCAAGTTCAATTTATAATTAAATGCCATAAAAAAAACATAATCAACAATAACATCACCGACACAAGAACGAAACGCCCCGTATTTTTTAGACTTACTTGCGTAATAAAGGATTGCAGTAATCTCCCGCTGAGTCTGTTGCTGTTCCTACCTTTTCTTTATTTTCAAGTGGAAACCTTGAAAAGGTCCAGCCAAGAATTTGGGTATTAGAGCGGCAGTATGTAATTCTCATCTAACTACAACGTCCCGTGGTTGGTGGTTACTATTAACACATGGAAGGGGTACTAAAGGCACCTCGATATCACCTCTGTGCATAGTTGCCCGGGCACTTATCTGAGGAGACGGTAAAACAGTTTCCCCTGAGACGATTTGTGCACGGCAGCATGTGACCACTGGACCACCGTGTTCCCGGAGGTTACTCGGTGGACGCACAGAGTACCCGTTACTGTATCTATCTGAAAAAATAACATTACTATTATGAACCTTATTCCTCTCTAACACATACATAACATAACATCACGCACGCGTTTATGCCCCGAGGTGTTAGGCAGCACCTACAGCACGCCCACATTTCACTCACATATTCGTATTTCTTTCTAATTTAGGGATAATTCTCAATTACGTAAATCAAATCAAATCATTCATTGGTTTGCAAACATGGGTATTTAGTACATTTAACTTGACAAATAAGTAAGTATTTAAGTAGTAATAAGTAAGTAATATTATTGAGTTCGTATTGGATTGCTTCTGACTGCGGACAATTTATAAAATAGATGTAGATATCACAAATACGTAGTATGTGGAACTTCCGAGACAGTATTTTAACCTAGCCATAACTTACAAACAGTTTAAAAGTTTGATGCTAAGGATCCTTTGAAAGAATAAGGAAGGCGCGATTCCAGCCACAGAGAAGACAAAGAATCCGCTCATTAAAGTCCGTGTTCAGAGATAAGGATGTTCTTGTCTCTGAGAGCGTTCCAACTATTCGAAGTTCATCTCCCATTTAGTACATCAACGAGGTAATTTAAATTTGGAGCTAACGCATCCACCTTGGTGTTATATGCATCGTTGTTCTTACTTCAGCTGATAAAATTAGGGTCATATTTGAAAGATTGGAGAGATTAAAGAATGGTAGAGAAAACTTTCTGATATTTAAAATAGTCTTTTATTATTTGCGAGTAATTTATCAAAGTTCAATTATTTTCCATCGTATTAATAAATTGTGACAACAATTAAGATATTAACATTGCCTTTATTCCTTTTGTGTACCTTAAATGCTTGATATATGAATTTAAATGAAGCAAAAGTTAAAATTTTTGCTTCATATACGTAACAGTGGCACTACAGTACGTAGTTTCTGCCTACCACCATCGAAAAAAGGCGTAATTATATGTATGTATGTGTAAAAGTCTCTGCATAGCAATAAGAAGCGTGCCTCTCTAATACGTATCAGAAAAACTTGTCTCTAACCGAGCATCATTATAAAGACCAAATGCAAGCATATCTTAAACGACATTATGTACATACACACATAAAGTATTATTAAATTTTTCCATCAATAATTTCTCAATAGCAAGAAGCCCTTCTCCCAGCATCATCACTTCAGCCAAAAGACGTTCACTGATGGACATAGTGCCCAAGCGGTCTTGTGCGTCTCGTATCCCCAGACTCCAGCAGTCTTGACCAGGTCGTTGGTCCACCTAGTGGGAGGCCTGCCAACGCAACGACTTCCAGTTCGCGGTCGCCACTCCAGAACTTTTCGGCCATAACAGCCATTCGTTCTGCGAGCAATGTGCCCTACCCACTGCACATAAGTTAGGTATTTCTTCGGGTTTCGCCCATAACAACATAAATTTTGAAATTTTGGCTGAACTGTAAGGTTCTGAATCGGTTGAGTTGCATCGCATGGCGTCCCGCCCATGTAATAAACTTGCAATTTACTTAGTTAAAACCGCTGATCGGTGTGATATAAATCGAATCATATCAGAAGTATCACTTATCTCGCAATTATCGTGGCAAAATTGCGTTAAAGTTTGTTCAAACAATGTGACTTTGTGTTTTATTCTAAAACACTTCTATTTTCTATAACAAGAGTTACTTTGTCAAAGACACTGCAGCCAGCACGCCGCTAACTGCAGTAGTTGAAGTATCCATAAAAAATAAGGATAATGATGGTACTTCAGCGGAGAGAGTTTCGCCGACGGAGAGTACGAGCGCTCAAGATTTTACTAACTTCATGACTCAAGAAACTCTACTTTTGTTATTTTGGTAATACCGTTTCTCAAAAGGAAAAAAGGAACCGCTATAGGATAACTTCGTGTTCTGTCTGTGTCTCTCTGTATACCAACAAAGGCAGCTCCGAATACCGGCAGGGACAATGATCGCGCAAATAGTTATGGGCATCATTAATTATGGGGCTCATCACGGCATTTGTGGCACGGAATGTGAGAGGTCCATGCATGCCAGCCACCATGACAGGTTCTTAAGTTTTAATTATACAATCTTCGTTATTTTATTTTTATACTAGCTACTGCCAGAAAAGATGGATGGACTGTGAGAGGAGTAATATGATAGAAAATGGAGTCAGTGATGGCGTGACGGAGAAAACGGGTTGCACCGACGCCAAGTATATGACTTAAACATCAATTTAAGAAATCTGTAGTCGATTTTCTTCTCTAATAGCTTCATAAATTATTTACCTTTTCTACTCTTTTTGTATTCAGAAATTTCGTTGTTAGAAAGATTCATTTAATTAAGATCGTCTATCTAGTCGCGCATTACAAGGGCTGGTTCGTTTTTTCGCTTTGTAGTGTTTTGCTTTAAACGGCGTTTATGTTTCTTTTTCTCTTTTTGGTTTTGGTAGGTGCCTCAGATTACCATGAAAATCATATATCGACAAAGTACACCTCACGACAATTCCAATAAGCCCAAACACAATTATGACAGATTGTTTTACTTAGGAGTTGCAGCGCCTACCTTGCGGCTTCATCATCAGATCAGTTCGATGTTACCGTTTTCATAAGTACCAATTATTTATAAGTATTTGCTTCATCAAAGTCGGTTACGAGATATCTTATTACCCGTGACATACTTAGTAGTAAACAATTCCAGTGGGTCACTGGAATTGTATTCATTATTCTAGTCTGTTGTCCTCTTTATCAATTCCACTTCACCAAATGATACTTTCTGAGTGGAAATGCTTGCATTGTTGATGAAAATATCAAAATCGCTATCCGTATTATAATATTTGAGGAGTTCCCTAATTTCGCCAGGATCCCATAACCAGATCCTGACCTGGGACCACTTGGGAAGTATACCCTTTTAAACAAAACCGCGGTCCGTCTGTGTGTCTGTCTGTCTGTAACCAGGCTGTATCTCATTAACTGTGATAGCTAGACAGTTGAAATTTTCACAGATTATGTATAATATTTCTATTGCCGCTATAACAACAAACTAAAAACAGAATATAATAAATATTTAACTGGGGTTCCCATACAATAAACGTTATTTTTTGCCGTGTTTACGAAAATGGTACGGAACCCTTCGTGTGCGAGTCCGACTCGCACATGGCCATTTTTTTTTAAGTCGGTTTAGAAACAGGATTATTGATATTAAGGATATTTTGAGTATAAACAGTAATATAAATTTCCGTCGTGTCTAGCCCATTCCTGGTTAAGAAGATCAGCAAGTTAGTGGTATAGTGGTGGAACAGATGGTGCCCTTAGTGCGCTGGACTAATGCTTAGTACCGCCAGCACATTGAGATTTATTGAATCCCAATAGAGGTTGCCGAAGACAGGTGCTACATGACAGTTCAATGTTACGTTTCATAGTCACATGTTCTGAAATAGCTTTACATTTATAATACAACATTTTTGATGAAAAGCGTAGTTGTACATGGTTGTCACACTGTCTTGTCTGACTGTCAGCAGGAGCCTTAATAAAATAGTAAAAACATATTCTTCTTGAATCACCAGGCAAATTTAAGTACCTCTAAACCTCATACACGTAAACTCACCCATTACTATACTGGCATCCGATTCAAAAAAAAACTTTTTAACAAAAAATCAAACCGACTTCCAGAACAAAAAACTACAAAGCAAAAAATAACTTTCTTTTCTGAAGTCGGTGTCTTTTGTATCCATTTTTTTCAGTTTTTCGACACCGACTTCGGAAAAGAAAGTTATTTTTTGCTTTGTAGTTTTTTGTTCTGGAAGTCGGTTTGATTTTTTGTTAAAAAGTTTTTATTTTTTTCTTTTTAGTTTTGGTAGGTGTCTCCAATTAACATGATAATCATTTGTGGTCAAAGTACACCTCATGACGATTCCAATAAGCCCAAGCACGACTAGGATACATTGTTTTTTTTTTAGAGTTCCGGTGCCTACCTTCCGGCTTCATCATCAGAACAGTTCAATAATACCATTTCCATCAGTCCCATTCGTTTATAAGTATTTGCTTCATCGTAGTCGGTTACCTATTCGAGATATTTTATACCCGTGACATACTTAGCATTTAGGAGTTCAAGTGGCCATCTGTGGTCTTCTTCATCAGTTCCACTTCACCAAATTATACTTTCTGAGTGCAAGTGATTGCATTGTTGATGAAAATACCAAAATCACTATATGTTTGCCTATAATATTTGAGGAGTTCCCTCGATTGCTCTAGGATCCCATCATCAGATCCTGACCTGATGACTATGGGACCAACTAGGTAGTATACCCTTCAAAACAAAAGAAGATTTTTTGAAATCGGTCCAGGCGTCTTTGAGTAATCGGGGAACATACATAAAAAAAAAAAAAAAAAAAAGATTCCGACGAATTGAGAACCTCCTCCTTTTTTTGAAGTCGGTTAATAAAATAATAATTTAATAGTATGTTAAATGAATAGTTGCATTTAAAGAATATCCATTATGTTTGGGCAGTCATCAGCAAGCCTATCTTTTTCCATCATAACCCGGTCCGATCCTGTTAGAGATCGTGCAAACGCAGAAACAACCTAGTATTTACAGCTAGGGGTATAAAACACGATGAAACAAACCCAACCGTCAACATGGCACAAGCCTGCACCTCGCATTGTTATTTGGTTCCGTAGCGTAAAACGAAGTACCAAAATCCTGTATTTTATAATAATTGTGCAAATTGAACAGTTAATTAGTGTTCAAAGCTAGTTACTCATTTAACCTCTTCTGGTTTACAGAACTGCACATTCAGCCATTATTTACCAAACCATAAAACACACATTCATATAAATGATCATTTTGCTCTGGTCAAGAATTAATAAATTGCAAATTTTCGGTTGAATAAATATTCAGTGAAGCTCGTAGATATTCAAATTGAACTGTGTTCACACCTAATTGAATCACTGTTACCAGTGAGTTTACTCCCATGAACTTTTAATCCTCCTATGACTCCGTAACGAGTAGAATCTTCTTGCAGAGGGGTATCCGACAGAGATAAGACAGACTGAAAAAAATATTATACTTGGCATTAAGGCTTAAAGATATAAAAATATAGATTATCTGTAGTTAAGTATATCAGCTCGTACATTCATTGTCCTATACTAAAGTATAATAAAAAATATACTCACTTTTGCCTGCGGCTATGCCCGCATAAAATTCTGTAATATTATATTATCTGTGTTGGAAGTTAGGTTCGGATAAGTACCTCTTATTATGACGTCTCACTCCATGATCCAATCTGTACCAAAATTCATCAAACATTAGTGCTGCGGTTTAGACGTGAATACGTCAAAAACAGACAGACTGGAGTTACTTTCGCATTTATTGTATTAGTATGGATTTAACCTAGATTCTAGGTAAAATGCGTTCATATATATTTTCATAGGTCCTAAAAAAACGTATACCTATGTAACGGTCTAAAGTTTGCTGACTATAGTCATTAATACCGAACTGAGCAAACCACAATATGAACAATTAACTACTTGAGTGCAGTTTAAATACTAAATAATAACACTCTATTTGATGTCCATTTTAGCTTTGAAAGTTAATTGGTCAAGAGTATATATTGCAGAAATGATAAATACAAACGTTTTAATATATGTATTTTTTTATGAATGCGTGTCATAACTCATTGCACAACTAAATATATTTTATGATTGCATATGTATAATTTAATGACAGATGGATTAAAGTGGTAAATGTAGAAAAGTAGGCTTTATAACTTAGCACAATAGAAAAAAACATTATCACATTCCGCAATGATGGGTAGAAAAAGGTCCTTTTCGGACATAAACCGGACGCTGAAGTGAAAAATGTCACACGCTGGAACGGACATGTTGTAATTAAAAAGGTCCTTTGTTTCTCTGCGGAACCCTAAACCGGGCCGCGTAGAAGATTATTTAGAAACAATATAAAAAGCCGCTCCCTGTCCGCCAAGTAAAACGTTATCGACGAACACTTTTAAACCCATTTCTGTAAAGGTATTGTTAAGTATTCGCTTTTTTTTTTCCCATTAATTGACTATCGGATATTGCTGTTGGCAAAAATATACATTGTTTTAGGTATTTTACTCCTTTTTTGTTGTTCGAAAGCAGCGCTGTTAATTAATTTTACCTCAAACACAAATAACACAATGGCAAGCTTTAGATTCTGTATTTAAATAAAAATGTTATTCGGTTGTGATAATGTGGGTAGAATTTCAATGTTTACAGCTTGTTCTATTGTGCGTATATCTCTTTGAATCGTTCCGGTATGGTAGGATGCCATGAATAATAACGTGTGACGCATATTGCTAATATTCCAGTTAGCCCCATCAATAATCAAGCCTCTAGGGTCGCTCCGGTTCGACCGGGTCCGCTCTTACGACCTCTCGGTCAGTGCGGCGTCTCTGGCAGGCTGTGCCACCGATATACTATTATTTGAGCACGGCAATTGGGTTATATCTCTCTTCATATTGAACATTTTTCAGTAACTAAAGGCTAATTTAGCTTAGCAATACCTAAAGTTATTGCGAAGCTTGGGGCTAAAAAGGAGGTTATCAGGTTAAGCAACGCTTACCGATTTCGGTCCGTGGTTAGGTGACCATCCAATACATACTGCAACTCGTCCGTGCCTTGGCAAGCACGTTAAGCAGTTAGTCCCGGCTGTTTGAAGATTTTTTTACATTTGTTACTGTAGTCAGAAGCCATAAAATCTGAAACCAGACTTGCCAAGGTGTACCTATCGTGTATCCAGTTACTAGGCTGTGGAAATCAGCAGCCTAATATTGTAAGTGAATTCGGCAAGGCGAAGAATTTGATCCCATCAATCAACCAATCACATGCGAGATGAATGAAGTGTGTGGATTGCTGTCTATGTGATTGGTCGATTGTTGTGGTTAAATCCATCTCCTTGCCGAATTCACTTACGCGATTAGGCTGCAGATAGGCAGTCACTCAATGTAAAATACTGGTACTTGTTGAAGCCGATTAGACTGGAAGCAGATCTCAACATATTTGAGAAAAGGGTAGATTGATGACCTATTGTCACTCGTATTAAAAGTAAATCTACTTGTGAAGTCGGCGGTGTGACTGTAGTAGCAACTACTGGCTGCGTTAGCCAAACTTGCTTTTAAGTCAGAAGGCGTTCATAATTTATAAGTTCTTTAATAGGTTTAATTCAGGAGTTGAAAGGAAAGAGAGTGAATAATGGCGTGACAGGACAGTGGAAGGAAAAGACCTGGTACAAAGGCAAAGGTTGAAGATGTTTAATTCGGAAAGTAATTAATGATGAATGACCTTGTCGCCACAGGCAGTAAGCAATACCTTTTCAAAAACGCAGAGGTTTACAATACAAGTTGTTTGAAAACTGAAATTGCTTTTCCAACGGGTACTGCAAATACCAATGTGTACCTAGTTATTTCTCTAGAGCTCGAACGCATACGTCCAACGGATGAGTATGTTACAAAAGTTCTAGATTTGCCAAACGGCACTGCAAATATCAATTTGATGTTAGTTTTCTCATGCCCTAACCGTTCGGGGCGACCTACAACTATTTACGATACGAAAGTCCTAGGTATATTCATAGCAATATTAGTATAGACTTGTTCTATCTCACGACGGCGGGTTTGTCTTTTTTTTTTGCGAGTCGGACTCGCGCACCGAGGGTTCCATACAAACCTCAGCTTAAAGGTATTATAGACCTGAGTATTTGATATGAATTTCAATACGAGTTCATGAGGAAAGGGGTAGTAAGATTAAAATTATTAAAAATATAATTATTACATGATGTAACTAAAAATTTACGGTTAGCGCAATATTTCTTTTATCTGTGCTATAAGACATTGCTTCGTACCACCACAAAAAGATCACAGAAACTCTAAAAATACATGCCTATAGCCACCTTTACATTTTTCCGTCCACAATCTGAAAAGCTAATATCACAATTGCCGGTAGCCTTGCAAACAAGGTTCGTTTACGAAAGGCCGCCCGGCGCCCAGTAGCAATGTACACCGCTAATTATATTGAAGGCAACTGCCATCGACATACATAATATGTGTTATGGTAAGTAAAGCTGGTGAGATATTGCTTGATGGGAAAGGTGTATATTGGAAAGCAGCTTTTTCCACGACTTTCCTGATGTGTTTTACGGGACTTACGCACACGTACATAAACTCACGCCTTTTCCCATGGAGGTGGGCAGGAACTTCAGAACGTCATCACCTACGTTCCATACATACTCTTGTGTCTTGTTCACATTTATATGTATCCCTTTCAAGTCAAACGATTGAAAGGGATCACCACAATCACCATGGCATGATGTGCATGCATGTAGGTTATTATCACAGGAAACATGCATTTTAACGGGATAAAAGGAGCCACATAGCGATATTCACTCTTTTTCCGTCGGGGGTTAGAATGAGATTGATGGGACGGCATGCCCAATCTTTTGGCATTTCGACAATCGCTAATCGCAATTAGAATGTCACTTTGTCGGGAGCTCTAGACCGCCCACAAACAACAAACAATTTAACTTATTTGTGGTTCAGATATTTGTGGTATAATAGAAAGGCAGACAGCAGCAAGTGCTGCTTAATGCCGGTCAGTTCATATATCAATCGATTCGCGGCTGTCGAGAAGATATTGCTATTAGCGATAACATCGCTCCATTTCCTTGGAACTTAATTGGTTGATAGCTTCCTCTACAACACAATCAATTTTTATTTGCGAATAGTTTGGTCGTACTTAAATGGTTAAATACCGTTATTACTGAAACAATTAAAAAGCCTTAGTAAAGCAGTGGTGGCCCAGTGGTAACGGCCGCGACTTACAAGTTGTAGGTCATGGATTCGAATCCAGGCAGGCGCTTTACTTTGTGTAAATTATTTCATCACCACTGCTCTCTATACGGTGAAGGTAAACATCGTAAGGAAACCGGTATGTCCTAGATTCAAATATTCGAAGACATGTGACATCCACCAACCCGCACTGGGCCCGCGTGGTGGATTATGGCCCATTCCCTCTCTATGAGCGAAGGCCTGTGTCCCAGCAGTGGAAACATTAAGAAGGCTGATGATGATGTGTCTGGCGTGGATCCACGTTTCAGGCACTCAAAGGGTTAAAGGATATTATTGAAAGAAAATGTTTCGGCGATGTTGTTTTCACCGGATTAAAATGGTTGAGAGTAAATAGGTTGAAAAACCATGTACTGTACAGCCATCTTCATCTCTTTTGATATGGACTGAACCTATACGACCTAAGGACCAGGACCTATAGGTGTATAGCCATCATCCTGGCACAAATACAGTCACCAGGAGCTGTATTCGATTAATTTCAAATAGAAAAAGAAATAAGCACTTCGTCATGTCTGGTAATCGAAACCTCATGATTGGCAGTAGCGCTTGAAGTTGTTGAAGTTTAACAAATACATCCCAACAAGATCAAAATCAAAGTTTTTTTTTTATTTCACATAGGCCTACATGGGCACTTATAAAACGTCGGCAAAAGGTGCACGGTTCGGGTTGGTCGTTTCTTTTAGAGCAGAACCGGCAAGAAACTCCATGGTTACTCTTTTTAAAATAAAAAAATATATAAAAAGTTAACAAATGTTAACCAGCATCTAGAAGGCCTACAATGTTCACACATTCACAAAACAATCGAAGAAGAATAACATAATTAAGAAGTATAACAAGACTAAATTTAACATGTGGCACAAATGTTGTTATCAGTGCTGTAACTATTCTTAGCAAAGGGCTATAAAGATGATTGAAAACCATTGTAAAAAGTCTGATTAAAAGAAGGAAATAAAAAATGAGATTGAGAATAGTTAGAGACATCTACATATTTGTGCCGTTTACAAGTTACCAGTGAAGCTGCATGCGCAGAAGGAGCTAAGCCCAAATTTTTTATCTTCAACGTAGTCCTTGATTTTATAATATGCGTTTTTAATAAGGATACGTTTGAAGTAGTTTTTGAACTTTCCTTCGGTCAGTTCTATATCTGACTTTGGCAACTTGTTATAAAAGCGTATACTGTTTATAAGAAAAGACTTGCTAGTTTTCGTTAATCTGAATTTGGGTATTACAATTTCGTGCTTACTGCGTGTATTTAAATTATGGAAGTGGCTTCTGGTTTTGAAAAGCCCTCGATTTTTACGGACATACAAAATACATTCCAAAATAACAAGTGAAGGTAGAGTCAGTATATCGATCTCTTTAAATTTTTCTCTGAGGGACTCGCGAGGACCCATTTTATAGATTGCGCGGATTGCCCTCTTTTGTAAGATGAAAATTGATTCAACGTCTTCTGCTGATCCCCACAGCAGAATGCCATAAGACATAATACTGTGGAAATAAGCATAGTATACTAACCTAGCTGTAGCTACATCGGTTAGCTGCCTTATTTTCCTTTCTGCATATGCAGCTGAACTTAAACAACCCGAAAGAGTTCTAATGTGCGCGCCCCACTGCAATTTTGAGTATGAATGAAATGATAGTAATCCCTCAGAATACATTTTCCGTTATCACTTCAAGATTTTTGCCGTAAAGATTTAAGTTTCGGTCACGTTGTGGTACATTTAGTAAAGAGAACTTTAGACATTTTGTTTTTTTCGCATTCAGTAAAAGATTGTTAGCTGCGAACCATTTTGAGAGAATAATTAGACTTTCGTTGACATTTAAGACATCCGTATCTTGCCTATCTATTTTAAAAATTAGCGAAGTATCATCAGCAAATAGAATTATATACGATAATTTGGCCATCATAAAAGGGAGATCATTAATGTAAACAAGAAAAAGGAAAGGGCCGAGAATTGAACCTTGAGGCGCCCACGCCCATCTTGACCAGAGACCCGGAGGACGTCGCTACATTAACATTTAATTTTTGCTGTCTGTTTGATAAATAGGAAAGCACGAGATCAGCAGATTTTCCACAAATTCCGTAGTGGTGTAAATTACAGATCAGTGTGTTGTGGTTGACGCAGTCGAAAGCTTTTGAGAGATCACAGAAAATGCCAATGGCATCCTGGGACTTCTTCCAAGATTCCAAGATGTGGCTGATGAGTTTTACTCCCGCGTCCGTTGTCGAACTACCTTTCGTTAAACCAAACTGTTGACTATGCAGGATCCCATTTGAATTGAAGTGAGACAACATTGGTCCAGCATGACTTTTTCATAGATTATACTCAATGCTGGAAGCACGGATATAGGTCTATAAGTATAAGGAACACTCTGACAGCCTGATTTGAAAATTGGTTACACTTTACTGTGTTTCATTAAGTCAGGAAAAGTGCCGCTGTCCAAACATGAGTCAATAATATCTGCAAGAACCCTAACGGATATCCCCCACAAGTCTTCAGTATTTTTTATATTGAGACTTATGAACGCGTTTTTAATTGTATCAATACATATTGGTTTAAATTTAAAGGTTGGTATGTCTTTAGTAAAGTTTTCTTTAAGAAGAGCTTTAGCTAATTTAGATGAGGAAGGAAGACACTTCGTAACCTCTAACGGAATCTTGGTAAAGAAATTTTATAATGTCTCAGCGACTTCTTGCTTATCAGAAATGGTTTGATTAGTTATTTTCAAAGACAACTCGTTCTGATCGCGTTGTTGTGTCTTTCCAGTTTCTCTATTAATTAATTGCCACACAGTTTTTATTTTATTATTAGAAACACCAATTTTGTTAATTATTATTTGAGATTTTGCTTGAGCGCAGACTCTTTTGAATATTTTGGAATAGTTTCTAACATAAGTGTGAAAAACTTGATCGGAAGTCAAAGATTTTTCGTAATATAAATTATATAAGATATCTTGGCTTTTTCTTATGCCCACAGTGGCACATTCGCAAAATTTTGATTTGGAATTGTTGACTTTAACTGTTTTTACAGGACACGTTTTATTGAATTCTTGGCTAATTGTAGAAAACAACGTGCCGTAATTTATATTAGTGTCGTTAGAATTAAAACTGGCGTTACAAAGGTTGCTAAAAACATTATTATTAAAAGAATTTAATTTATTTTTAGTAAGTGGTCTTAATCGTATTGATTTAGCTAGGTTATTTTTTTTATCTGACTCAAAAGATACTAGTTGACCAGTATGGTCTGACCTAACGCCACTAATTAAAAACGAATCTTTTACTTTACAATTAGTGAATACATTATCTATGCACGAAGCTGAAGTTGCTGTTATTCTTGTTGGTTCATTAAGGACGCTGTTACATTTTCGACGAACTCAAATTTAGGTATCTAGTAGCACACAACAACTTTACGCGCACGCACTCATTGAAACTACTGAGCGCTCGATTTTATACATCACTGAAATAATATTGGTCCTTGTTATTATTTTTTAATTTTATTGAAGTTGATTCAGGAAGGTTAGTTGGCACTTTGAAAATGCATTTGGTAACTGTTACAAACCGTCGTCGTAAAAAGTAGGTTATTATTTTCAACCGACTTCAAAAAAAGGAGGTGCTCTATCTATTCGACCCGTATGTATCCGCGATTTTCTTTAAAACTACTTATCCGATACTATCGGGTTTACGTCGATTAATGTATGTGTTTACAGGGAAGGTTTTATTGTATAATATATTAGGATGTGATAAAGATGTTTGGAGATAGACAATGGAACTCTTCAATAACAAATAGCAAATGACCTGCGATTAGTGTGATCGTATAGTAATGTTTTATTTTCACCATACCATAACATAAAATCACGCTTGTACGTTTTTAGGGGGTTAACAGATTTATTTAGTATACCTACCCAATATGGGGTACCAACAAAAACTAAAAAGTGAAAAATAATAACTTTTCCGTGTCGAAAAACAAAAAACAATAGATACCGACACCGACTTTCGAAAAGAGAATTAGCTTTCACTTTGTTATACCTAAAACGAAATAATTTCCGTCACAAGGATTAAAAGACCGGCCAAGTGCGAGTCGGACTCGCGCACGACGGGTTCCGTACCATTATTGCAAAAAACGGCAAAAAAAACACGTTTTTTGTATGGGAGCCCCAATATTTATTTTATTCTGTTTTAATATTTGTTGTTATAGCGGCAACAGAAATACATCTTCTGTGAAAATTTCAACTGCCTAGCTAGCACGGTTCATGAGATACAGCCTGGTGATAGACAGACAGACAGACTGACGGACCGCGGAGTCTTAGTAATAGGGGAAACCCTAAAAATGAGTTGAACATTTTGCATTACATATTAAATAAAATATTACCATCAAAAATTTTTGGAGTATTACATAATGAGCATCAGCTAATGACATACTACCCAAAAACCATGAAAATGTCACCCATGACGAAAAGATGTCAAATTTTCGTCGGCGCCATCTTGTATTTTGGTTTTGACCCCGTATTCGATATGAGCGACCCCAAAATCCATGACAATGACACCCATGACGCAAAGATGTCAAATTTTCGTCGGTGCCATCTTGTATTTTGGTTTTGACCCCATACTAGATATAAGCGACGCCAAAAACCATGAAAATGACACCCATATCGAAAAGCGGTCAAATTTTCGTCGGCGCCATCTTGTATTTTGGTTTTGACCCCATATTCGATATAAGCGACCCCAAAAAACATGACAATGACACCTGTGACGAAAAGATGCCAAATTTTTGTCGACGCCATCTTGTATTTTGGTTTGACCCCGTATTCGTCATACATACATACATATAAACCGGTTCAAATCATAAATCTCCTCCCACCCATCCACTTCTAGCCTTCATCGCCGCCAGGTTAACCTTACCCATCCAAATCCTAACCTTACTAAGAGCTGCTTAAACCCACCCATCCATTTCTCAACCTTGTCAAGAACTGCTTAACAATACCTATCCAAATCCCGATCATACCCAACATAATTTCTAAATCACATTCTAATAATAAAAGGAAACTCAAACATACTTTTATTTCGGTTCGGTAAAATATCAACTCCTTTCGATCACGACATACGACTCACGCATGCACACTACAATCTTTTCTATTACTTTTATCGTATTTATTTTTTGCAAAAAAGCGATACGCTCGTCCTTCCACGAGCGCTTCTGAGCGCGGAATGATAAGCTTCGAGTGCAAAATGTATGAAGAAGTCGGCAAGTGTTGTTATTTTAGCTAATAATTAAAATATATATTGATTTGGGTAAAAAATAATTATCTGAACCTGTAAAGGAATATATATACCGCAATTTTTTTATAATTTTGAAGATAGAAAATGCTGTAAAATTAACTAAACTGGGACCTATTCGGACCCTACTTTTTTAATATTTTTGCGATTATGGTGTGGGGCAAAACGTATTTGTGCGAAAATTTTGTATGATGTCATGCAATTTTTCTGATGCCAATCTGGAGCTGAATATATTATCTTTAAATTAAAACCATGATATCATCACATCTGTGATTGTATATACATTAAAATTGTACCTGAAAAGCACTGTTATTTGTAGAAAAATGTAATAGCGTCCTTAAATAAATATTTTAGGTTAAATGATTTGAACAATGAAATGAGCTTACATTTTTCAGGTGTGTTGACTAACAGATATATATTTAAGTCACCACAAACAAAAAATAAATTAATTATCTCAAAATTGCCAAAAATTAAAAACAATGCCAAGTTTGATGCTGGTGGTCTGTAAACACACAAGATAGTATGCCCCTCGACCTCTGCACATGCTACCTCACATAAGCGATCAACAAAGTTAGCAGTGATATCCTTCCTTTCCTTATATTTTAAATGACTATTACCAAGTATTAGGGTACCACCACCCACTGCCGATCTGTTGTACGCGCTGGCAACTTAGTAATTATTTACATTGAACAACATCCTATCTGGTTTTAACCAAGTGAAAACAAAAGCAAAAACATAAGATATCCATGTGGTATTTATCTACTAACAATTCCACGTCTAAAATTATGTTGGAGAAGCGATTTATATTTTGATGATATAGTAAAATATTACTATTCGACTTTTCTTTTGTCGGCTCTAATCGTTTAAAGAATCATCGTTTAAAGTATTATCAGAAAAACTGGATAATACCGTTAAATCACTAAACCTAGTCTCAGTTAAATTATCAATAACTGCGTGTATATTAAAAACTAACAATGTAGCTAATTAATGTCGACTATTTTTGGGAAGAAACATATGGTTCCCAACCAAAACAAAATCACTAACAAAATTGTTGGTGTCAAAAAACAATAAACGGTCACTATGACGACAAGATAATATATGCATCAGGTTATTCAAACTAGAAATGTATTCATTTTCATGAACAAGTAACTTTCCAGAATAGGGCAATGCACATAATATTAATTTGCCTAATCTTAACTGAAGTAGGGTGGCAATACCATTAACTATGTCCCTTTTTGTTATACTAAGGCTATTTCCAATAAGAAGTACTACAGTAGTTTGCTAATTCAATTGTGTCTGTTGAATTTTATGAATAAGCTCATCAAATTGCAGTTTATGATAACATAGTTCACTATTGTATGTTTAGAACGGTTATTTAACAAAGATCCAGGAATACATTGGTAATGTTATACCCATAAACTCCCCAAAATATTGAAATCGATTTCAAATCAATGCTAACCATTTCATCAATAATAGGTACCTATATTAACTTTACACACCTATTTATGAAAATTATCTGTGACGTCACTCGTCACAATGTCAAGTTAAGCCATAATATTATGAATTTATCAAGTCAAGTAGAATGAGGATAGTGTATGCCTAATTTACGTTATAGGGGAGAAAATTAGGGGTTTATGTTAGTAGGACATAATGATATTTCAGTTAATCTGTTTAGTAACGCATGTCTGGTTCCTATGTGGCAAACGGATTGTAATTTAACTGACTAGCTGTGCCCGTGGCTTTGCTCACGTGAAGTTGGATTATTGAGGCATAATACATTAATGCCTAATACATAATGGTACATAATACATAATGGTAGGTATATTCCTAAGAATGTTATATCCGGAACAACAAAGCAATGGGGTTTTGGAATCAAGGTTAGCGACTTAAATTATCATGAAAATTACATAGATCATTCACATAAAGTACTTAATTAAGTCAATTATGCCAACGAATTTGACCAATACCACAGGAACTGTGGCTTTTCTGGCGTAAAAAGTAACCTACGGGACTCAACGATTGTTCGTCCCATACGTACACCCGGTATTCCACATTGGGCACCTCCTTTAACGGCACCTGAGTCAATGGTACCCGAGTTATTCAACAGACGTCACCGATCGATATTTTTCGCAGGTGCCAATAGTGTAATAATTTATTATTTGAAATTTTATTCCACATTTGGCACCAAAGAACAGTAGGTACTAGTAGTGTTCATGTGTAATTGAGTACAACATCATGATTCTGGCAAGTTGCTTACGTAATACGAGATAATTATGAAAAACAAATATAAACTGTTATCAAGAATGTTTTTCCAATGAGTGTTGCAGTTGTTCACGATGTGGAGTCCCTCGGTCGTCATAACTCAGTGCCATTAATATTCTTTTATCCACATTTAATGCAGGAACTGAAAATCTGAGCTGTTTTTATGAGAATGACAAATGATGGCGGCATTTGAATCTGCACTCCTTGGATTCTTTAAAATGCCCGTTTTATTTATTTTCTGTAAGGTACATTGAAGGAATATTGTTTTCTCTTGGGGAGCTCCAGAAAAAAATATAGCAAATTTGTGGATCAACTCCCCCATTACAGGATGTTTTATCTGTGAGGTTAAGTCCAAGGATGGGAAGGCGATTCCTCCGTTCTTGGAATATCCTAAACAAGGTTAACTAGAGAACTGGAACATTTTCCAGTAAATGATTGGCATATTTGCATTTGCGAAAGTTTTATTTGTTAAAGTATAAATATGTATTAGGTCCCTACTAAAGGCCGATTTCTGAATTGAGTATTTGGAGTCAAGAACTTGTTAAACCCTGATTAAATGCAAAAGTGTGATAGGTTTTCAGACTAAAGCAGAGTTTGACAAATATTTAACGTCAAATACTTAAATCAGAAACCGAGCGTAAATTTTCTGCTTGTAAGTCATAACAAGAAAAACCTAAAGAAAAATATAAAAAATATTATAAAAGATCAAGATATAGAGTATTATTTTCCAATCGTCTGACGTGTCATAATTTCAATCTGCAATATCTGTTTGTATGTATGTGCAATATCATACAAATAAAAAAACCTAAGTTTCAGTCACAGCACCATACTCCTTTCCTCATTTCACTCAAGATTGCAACCTTAGAGGTCAAATCACAATCTCTTATCCAAATAATAATACTTATATCTAGCCGTATTTGCTAACCCTACGGCCAACTGGGTGGCTATAAGTACCCTAAGCAAACAGTCATATCAACAACCTACGGAACCCTCTTTGAAGACGAGATCTTTGTAGTTGAGGAGCGCTGTCATAAATGTCAGCGACAGCTACTTCGATGCCGCTACTTAAGTTGAGTGGAGTCGTTGACCTGTTTCGTTTGTTTCTTGTATATTTGAATTCATATTTCTGTTTCGGTGTTGGTAAATTTTAAGAGCATTTTGCTTATGTAGTTTTATTTATCTTTCGTTTATTCACAAGTTTTCTATTTAGAAGACTTGTTTAAAAGAAGATTTCAGTAACAAAAATATTTTTTTAAAGGTTTTATCAGTCTTATCAAGTTATTCAAATTAACATTAACTTATTTTTGTTAAACCTCAAAAAGACTATTTAGATTTCTGGCAAAAATTATAAAACCAGCCAAGTGCGAGTCGGACTTCGCACATTCAGGGTTCCGTACCAAACCGCAAAAACAAGTTGGTTTTAACAAGAATAATTAGGAAATGTCAAATAAAAATCTTATTTATCAATATATTTTTATTTGTTAGTAAAATATACGTACTAATAATCATTATCACAAAATTTGATGTTCGACTATGGGAAACTAAAACATATGCTTTGGAACAACTTTTTTTTTTGTGAAATTGTCTGAATTTGGTGGCTTCTCATTTCTTTTTATGCCAATATTTTTTTAAACAAAAATCCTGCATTAATCTACTCAACGATATCTAAACAACGATACCCCACTTAATGGGCCGGCCAATTTCTTTGTTGTATGGGAGTCCCCCTTAATATTATATGACAATTTGTATGAATTTATGTCAAGAAAATACTTATACTGTGAAAATTTCAAGACTGTAGCTACCACCGTTTGGCTGTAAAACCTATGTGACAGACGACAGCCTGACAAACGGACACCTGAGTGACAGCAATAGGACTCCTTTTGGACCCTTTGGGTACTTAACCAAAATTAGTGCAATTTGTTAAAACATCATGTAAGACCAATTATTTTCTGAAAAAATACCAGGTTTTTAAAGCTAGTAGTTGTAAACTGGCTCGTTGGTCTTGCAAAGTATGCGCTTACTGCTAAACATGGGGTCCGGGGTCCGATTCCTGGGTCGGGCAAAGTTTCATTGGGATTTCCCAATTGGGATTTTCTCAGTAGCAGCCTGGAGTCTGGCCATGAGTCTGGGCAATGGCAAAAGGATCGCACTCTATTACTTAGACTTACACATAACAGGTGAAATGTGGGTGTACTATAAATTCACCTCTGCCTAACCTTTCGGAGAATACGGCCGTGAAGTTATGTATGTGTGTATATGTATCACTGTACACCAGCACTTACACTAACTCCCAACCGAAACTCTCCACTATACCCAATCCCCAGCTACACCGGTGACCCACTAAACGCGCTCCGAATAATAAAGAAACAAAGACTAATTTCCTGTGAGCGCTGAATGCCTGGTAACGCCGAGTCTTCCTGTTTGCCTATACGTACACTTGACCCACGTCGGAAAGGGAAATTGTATTTCCTCTCACTTTTCCTTTCGATTAAATTTGTTGTGCCCCCTAAGAAAACGAACCCGAGCTGCCCGAGTAATTCTTATGAAGATTGGGTATTTTCACTGTGGAGAATCGTTTCGGTAACGAAAAATGTGTATTTTGACCTTGTTCAAGTATTTTTGTGATCTTTAGAAAACTAAAAATAAATCAGTAAATACTAATAAAAAAAACCTAATTGACTATTTATTCTACAATTTGACGAATATCACGAGATTAAAACCACTGCCAAAAACTAATCAATCGTATTTTGAAGTAATAGGTAGCTACTTCTTGTAAATAAGGAAACTAAAAATTTAAGCCCTTTTGGTATTATGTGTTCAAGAAAGAATATTTTATCTGTACATACAAAGCTGCCTCCACACGCTTGGCGAACAATGGCAAACAGCAAACAACAAACACGAACGAGTGGATGGGTGTTTGTTTGTGTTTGGCTGTGTTTGTTCGGCATCAGTGTTAAATACCGTATCACTAAAATGGTACTCAGTACTTAAGTTTGTACTAATGTGTATACTAGCAGGATTGAAGGTATAAATAAAACTGCCCCACTGTATACTGAACTAGGTAAAAGTATATATTTTTGCGTCGTGAGATAATCGCTACGTCCCCGCAGGGGGACATGGCGGGGCGGGTCTTAGGCTACGCCTTTATCCCGCGGTTTCTGTGCGTGCCCGTAACAACGGGCACGATTCAATTTTGTGTGCC
The DNA here is from genome assembly GCA_964057195.1 of Orthosia cruda. Taxonomy (NCBI): domain Eukaryota; kingdom Metazoa; phylum Arthropoda; class Insecta; order Lepidoptera; family Noctuidae; genus Orthosia; species Orthosia cruda. The sequence goes on along the minus strand of OZ059825.1, from coordinate 73,219,561 downwards.
TTCTTGGCGTTTGGTTGGTGACAGGCGTGTATACGGCGTTTATGTGGCTGCATTATGTACAGTGGGAGCGCCGCGACGCTGTCACACAGCGTCGATTTTTCACGACATCTGTGCGACACACTCCCGCACGGTGAGACCGTAGGCGAACCTACAGAGGCCACGCGAGAGATAGTCAGCGAACAGATGCCGGCTATATTGGCGCGCCCAGCTGTGGATGTTGGTCCCCGCCTGACAAGCTTCCACAGCTAGCCGGTTACGTCCCAGGCTAAGGGACCGTTTGTGTATGTTTGAACGGTATTGTTTTGCATAACACCGTTCATGTATGTAACGAAGCACACTCCGCGCGCGACTTATACTTGTTACGTGAACCTATACGCATGTGGAGTCATGATTGTGTGTTTTACAATGTACATATTGCCTATATTAACTTAGAACACTATTTACACCGCATGTATGTACATAGTATAGTATTATTGTATGAACGAGGCGCGTGTTATATGGTGTGCGGCTCGTTCAAGCGTCAATCCAGTAATGAGGCTGCGGGGGATATTTTTGCTAAAACTCACAAGACCCTATACCAAATTGCCAAACAATCTCCCTTGCGACTTCTATTTCGACGCCAACGCCATCTAGTTGCGTCATTGTAAAACTTAAATAGAAATAATGTTGTTGTTGACCTTATGAGCGACTGTTGATCATTTACAATCAGTGTCGGTTTTTTTGCACAAATCAAAGGGTGTTTGACAAGAATTTTTGCGATGTATCCAGACGCGACGGAGTTAATAGTGGTGGTCAAATTTACGAATCGCGACATTTTGTGTGACCTAAGCTAAATTGTAAGGAAAAATGTCTGATTGGTCTGAGGAGGTTAACCCGTAAGTAATCGCTGCCACAACAAGCTCGTCGTCTGCTATGTTTGCCAATCCAGAAAATACTAGCACGTTCGTCAAGCCTGTGGATATCGTGTTTCTGTTGGGTGATTGTGGACAGTGTTTGGCACGTGTTTGGCGTTTGCCACTGTTTGTGGCAAACAACAAGCGTGTGGCATAATAAAATCGAAGAGATGTCAAAACTGTACATTGAATTATTTTGAGAGAAAGTAAAAGCTAAGGGGTATATGAAGCATGAAACATTTTTTTTTAATTAGGTTTTTTTTTTTGTCTGCTGCTATGCATTCTATAGGGAACATTACTGGCAATTCCTCCCACCAGATGACGCTTGATAGATTGGAGTAAACATAACAACATGCCGACTGCTACTGTGTGTGTTTACCGAACTATTGTTAACTGTTTTAAAAATAATTATTTTTCATAAACCAAATAATGATATTGCTAGCTGTTGGTCAAGAATGCATCAGTGTTGTGTTTTTGGATGCAGAAATAAAACCGGCCATATGATCCTAAAAAACGCCAACATTCGTAAACAATAGGCAATTACTGTTCGTTGCCGGAATTTTACAAAAATATCAAGGCATGTAACGTAACGTAAGCTCCGAAGAGCTAACGTTAGCCACGTTAGTAAAAATAAAGGTAATATAAATTAAAACTAAGAAAAAGGATAAAGATAATAAAACTGTGGTCCGGCTTCGCACGACGTGGGCAGCTAACCAGGCAGGAAGACAGTCTGAAGACCTGTCTGCTACAGCTCATACACCAAGTGTGGTAGGTAGGGAGTAAGGACTGGCAAATTATACACAGTATAACACTATATATATTTATATATATATATATTAAAAATTAGAGCACTTCAGATAATATTACACAAGCCGTAATTATAATAGTTTTAAAGACTTTCAGATTCGATCGTACATTAAGTAGTATTCCGTAGTCCACCGACTTTCGGCGTTCCGTCCACATTCAAAACTAAAAATTGACGCCCATTTTTCTTCGTTCTGTGTTCTATCTACATTTCAAATTCAAATTTCAATTAAGAAATAAAGACCAGAACGAATAAAAACGGTTCACAAAGGGGTCTGTCTACGCTACCCTTATAATAGTGTAAACCTAGCTTAAAGGAGGTTTAGTCCATGGTACCTATGTCACGGTCTATGGTTTTAAGAAAAATAAAATAGACAGACAGATGTCATGTCAGATGAAAATGTCACAATAGAAAAATATTGCAAGAATTACAAATTAACAATATAATTTAAGTTTCAGATATTAAAACAATCAGATATAACTAAAAGTATGCTTTTCAGATGATAACAAAAGAAAGAAAACATAAAATGGAATTACAAAAGTTGATAAAATATCAAAATATATGAAGGTATGGTTTGTATAGTGTTATGAATTGTAAATAGAGTTAAAAAATGTGGATCTGTAAATCAGAACACCACAGGCAGTGTCCTGACCGTTTTAAAGAAGAAGATTTAAAAAAGAAGGATTTTTACAGGTCAGCGTATAATCCTAAGGCAACCTTTATTCACGTAAACACAGTAATTATTATGTTTTATGCTATAGACATTAAAAAATACATAACACTGCACTAATTAAATACCACTACAAAATTATGTTATAATGTTTATTTATTTACGCATGTTTAACCATAAGGTGTTAATACAAACTAATTTATACTTACAGGTCTGAAACTAGAAAGAAAAATATTAAATAAGGAGGCTATAGGTACGTAACATTGTTTGGAGCAAAACAGAGTCGATGAAAGATGAACAGAGAAGAAAAAACTATCAGGACTCTAAATCGCCAGTGCTTTTTAACCCCCGACGAAAAAAGAGGGGTTGTTATAAGTTTGACGTGTGTTGCTGTGTATCTGTGTGTCTGTGTGTCTGTGTATCTGTGTATCTGTGTGTCTGTCTGTGGCATCATAGCGCCTCAACGGAAGAACCAATTTATGGGCGTTTTACTGTTTGAATCGGGATGTTTTCGCAAGATAAATGTCGGGGGGTTTTTTAAATTTTGAAATTTTACTTGTTGAATAAGTTTTTAATCAAAGTCTTAAAAATAGTGCTTCAAAAGCAACTTCTTCTTTTTGTGGTAAAACAATAAGTAAAACACTTTTTGTAAGTAGAATTACTTAGGCCCCTATGAATGTAACTTTGTTATTAGCCTTGTTACGGACCCATCTCTGGGCCTAACTTTAATGACAATAGCCCTTCTAAACCCTTGTTAATTAATGTAAAATATGTAAAAAAAATAATTAGGAAATTTTCAACTAAATTTAATACTTGACACATTTCTCAGTTTTACCAGTATTTCCTTGATTATATTGGCAGACAACATTGTATATGAATTGTTTTAGTAATACTAAGGAAAATAAATAACATACAAGAAGTACAAAATATTTTCATTTATTTCTTGTTATAATTTGGTATCACACAGTAGGTACGTTTTAATACCACAGCACTGAAAGAACAACGGCGAAATCTTAGCTGATATAAATTTAAGCGTCTAAAAGTGAGTTATATACGAAAGACATTATATTAACTGTCTACGTTTTTTAAAGTACGAGTATAATTGGGCTGGTTCAAAACGGATAAAAAAAACATATTAAATAAAAAGTTATTTGATTTTTCTGTTAATTGCTTTAGCTCAGTGTTGTTGCCATTATATATTTTATCTGCTAAGTGCCAAGTAGTAACTATATTAAGTAATAATATCATTATTGTATTTATTTTAGTAAATGAGTTAACAATACAGTTTATGTCTAAGTGTAGATGTGCCTTACAGGTAGGTAAGAATATTGTAGTGTAGTAGAAATAAATGAACTACTTTCAATTAATGCTTGGGAAAAAGACTTGTATCCCAGTTTAAAAAAAAATATAGCTTGGTTGTTGACGAGAACCTTTTGATACACGTCAAAGTAGCTTAGTTTGAATAAATATAATCTTTATACATTTCATGCTGAAATAACCAGTTTAGGGAAATACTAATGCGATATTCCCCTTTTACTTCCATGAAATTGAATAATATTACCTATTAAACACATTATTAAAAGTTACCCAGACATAACCTACAAAAGTTTATGACTGAATTTCTATTATTCTCTACATTCTCGAACAAAAATTCTTGATTCAGAACATCACCCTGAGTTAAACCAGATATTTTTCATATAATGACGTGGGAATTTAATCTTAGCTCAAACAATGTATTGCCATTGTTCTTTAGGTATATGTAGGTATAAAAACTTGAAAATAGGTTTGATCATATGTTATGGCATTAATAGCAAATTAATAACACCACTGAAAACAAATTTATTGTCTGTTCTAGATGTTAAATTCTCTTTTCATCCAGATGACACATAAAATAATATCTATTTAGTTAATGTTGTAAAGATAGGTATTGATATTTTCATGGAGGCCTTGGACCGGGTGGTGCAATAAATGATAATATGTATTAGCTGCAAATACTATTCTAACGTGCAGCAGATACGCATTGATGTACATTTTCAACGCAAGCATCTACATGACCCTCCTCGCTAATATTACCTACATAGTATTCTTTGCTAATATTCAATTGTAGTATCTAATTATTTCAGCTCATTTATAGACCAGATTAGTAATTTTTGTGATTTTTGTACGCTGACTTAATTGCAAATTGACTTGGCCAGATAAATGGTTTTACATATTTTGCTTCGTGATTTGGTTATACAGACTCTACTTTAGGGCGAGTATATTCAGTCCACCACAACAATAGTAAATGCTATTCCTTGCGTCTGTTACTGCATACTGTTCGAAGCCCACTTCTTTCACCTTTCTCAAAACAGTTGTGGCCTAGAGCATCCAACGTTGCAAACAGCATGTAGAGCACTTACTTGCTTGAAAGTGACACACACTGAGGCGATACTCATGACAAAGCATGTGTAAGGCATATTCCCAATCGCTTGCGTCATTTGTTTGCAAAGAAAGGAAGAACAAAAATAAAAACTTCTTTGTGACCCGCATAAGAGACACGAGATAAGCAAAAATAGAAAAAAGAATACCCCGTGCGAGACCAAAAAGGCTCCTATCTCAGCATGTGCAGCAATATTTAAAAGAAAATAACGCTGCACTGATATTTTGATAGGGCTCACTATTGATGCCATGGACACGATCACGGCAACGGAGCATACAATAATTAAACAATAAAATAAATAATAACACAATAGGATAAACACAGAAGGTGAGACACAGTAGGTATGTTATGTATGTGAGAAAACTTACAAATACATAAATAAAACACCTTAAATATACGATCAAAATCCCGACGGCTCAATGATCATAAATTGACGAAGTCATAGACAAACGACAGAGCGCGCCAATCTATGGCATGAGGCAAAAAAAAATTGGTAATTTGTGTAAGTAATTTCTGTAAATAAACAAAGCAAAAAGTTTGCTAGTATTCGATAAAACAGAGTAGTATTTCAGATCCTTTGACGTTATGGGAAAAATATAGACCATATCTATGTGAAGACTTCTCACGCCTTCTAAGGCGCAATTCAGAGCAGGATATTAATCCAACAGATGAATGGGTGACATTTAGTTCCCTTTGAGAGAAATTCAAGATATATTTTTTTTTCAATTGGGGCAACGCATTGTCTATTCTTCAAACATTTGCGCAACGTCGAGTCAATCGTGAACATACAGCTGAGAAAAACTGCAGCTCCACTGAATTGACCAACATAGTTAACGACCACTTATCACATTTTACGTCGGAATAAAAGGAAATATTTCACCTGTTGTCCAAAGTATACTTCATAATGAAGGGAAGCTATTTCCCTTAAACTACCCAAATCTCGCTGAAATCAGACGATAAGATAAAATTGTGTCACAAGCCGGAGAGCTAGAGCTGAGGAGATCAAGGCTTCACTGAAGCATTCCTTTTTATGGCCATGAATAGAAAAGATGCGATTAACAACTATCATGCGAGCTCAACATTTACACGCTCATAAATTTTCAGAAATTGTGTTATAAGTTGGATGAGGAACACGTTAAGGTGTCTTTTTCTTTCTTTCTTTGCAAAGAAATAAATGATTTTTGATAAACTTTACAGAATCATTTCCTCAGGCGACGAACTTAAAGATTCAGCATTTGTCTTATAAGTCAAGTATAACGACTCAAGAACATTATTAGTTGTGTGAACGCTACTGGCACCAAGAAACAATCAAGAAGAAAAAAAATGCAGAAGTGGTTGGGCATGAAGTGGTATAAACATCTTTTAACAGCGTCCCCGCTATTTTATACAATCAAACCTCGCTTAAAAATCGACCAGTTTTACTATTATGTTCGTTGTCGCCTCTATAACCATTTTATCTCGTCCAACTGCCTGGTTGACCGATAATGCCTTTGTGTAGGAAATGTAGATTCGACGACAACTTACTGAAGCGGCTCGATTAAAAATGTACGGCACATAATCCAATGAGCTACCTACTGTTTCCGGGATATCTTTACTTATAATTATAAATGTGAAATTACCTATGTCTGTTTTGTTATTACCTTTTAACATCTGAAATGCTTAGCCAATTTTAATGAAATTATAGTCAAGTGGAAGGAGGGCGGGCCTTTGCCCCGCCGTGGGACACTACAGGCAGATAATGTAATGTAGATATGTTTGATAGACCTTGGAGAAGGACTTTGAATACTTTATATCCCAGAAGTACGTATATATTCGGGGCATGTCGATATAAGTGGCTAGTTTGGAGTAAACACCTTATGTTCTTAGTTAGGCTTGCGCTTTACACACGGTTATATATTTCATTCACCAGTTATAATACGCAAATATATAAAGTGGTTTGTGACTCACAAATTAAAATTAATCCTTAGAAAATCGGGTATCCATTTGATCTAGCTGTTCTCACCTATACAGGCTAAAAGAGTAAGTAAGGTGCCATAAATCTTGTATAGTCTTTATAACTCGAATATATTCGCTCCTAAAGATGGGTCCGATGGCCTTGATAGTTATGGCATGGGCAGGTCTACGGTGATTTAAGTTATAGGTTTGTAGCTATAACTAAAGTCACCGCGTATATTATTAAATGAAAAGAGAACATCTCAGCCCGACCTCATAAAGTAATCCTCTATACTCTGATTTTTAATTTCTTAGACGAAACTCATATTTGGGGGGTTGTCACTTTATCGTTACATAAAAATAGTGTTGTATCCTGACTATCCCGAGTGATCGCAAGTTGATCAAAAATCGAAGTAGATCGAAAATGGAACTATGCCACGGCAAAAAAAATACATTTTTTAAGAAACTAGCGGCCCTTATTCAGTTTCTACTCATTTAAGTCAGACTTTACTTTGTCGATCCCATTTATTTTATTGTTAATTTCATATTTAACACAATAACAGTTAATGTACTATGTGTATAAATTCTGTTATATTTAAATATATTCATAAAACATTTATTTACACCAATTATTAAATTAAATTGAGGAGTCATGTCACATCGATTCGATGAATCACTTATGATTGAGCCTTACCTACAACACTATGCCCCGCGCTTGCTAAATTAAAAAAAGGTCATTGGCAGCTTTCAGTTTAGTCGATGGCATAAAAAATCACAGTATAGTCGTGAAAACAACCTGAATAAAAAGAAACATGTCATACTGAAACTGACACCCTAGCCTGTTCTCTTTTTAAAAAGTGACTGTGAACACTACGATCCTCTTTTAAAAGTCACTTAAGAACCTTATTTTATTTGTAACGCGAAACATTTTTTTGTAAAATAAAGCGATAAAATCAATACATTCACGTCCGATTTATTTTTTAAATTTTTCAAATATTTTTTGTAATGATTTTGTTGATTTTTTGTTTTTGTTTTGTTTAATAGAAACAAGTATGATGGCAACTCTTCCTTGGTCCAACTTTGTAACCAACGTCCTTTCATAAACAAATCCCGGCGCATATTGGGCTCACAATTATAAATACGTCAACAGACGCACACTAAGCAAAGTATTTCATGAAATATTTATAACATCACATCCAGCTTAAAAAATTCCGCGTTTTATTTACAAGTTTTTAGTTATAATTGGTTTTTAGAAGAGTTGCCATCAAACTTTTTTCTATTACTGTGATTCTAAATTTTTGAGGGCCGAGCGTAGGTCCCAGTGAAAACCTAAACAGATGTGACTTCTCTACGCTGTCTGCGGGTGATTAGTTGAATTCAATTACTTGTAGGACTCATGTGGGTCACGCTTCACTTGGATGTGATCACTGGAAAATACACTGGCCGTAGTTTACAGCCTAAAATTGCTTCATGCTTATTTGTATACCGATTCGTATTGACAAACATTTAGAAATATACTTTAGGCTGCAACCAGAGTTGGTTATTTCACCCTACCATATATTAAAATAGGTATCTAATAATTTACGGTTATAACGAAAGGAAGAAAACATTTATTAGACAAAGCACCGCACAAAAAGTAATATACAAATGTCTTAAAATACATAGTAGTCTCTTCTTCACGGCTGCGCTAAAAAGGTCCAATTCAGAAATGTTGCCAGACAGAAGCTGTCTGATGCTGGTCTTCGATTGAACTTAGGTTGGCTCATGTGTAAAGCCCTATTTACACTATGTAAGTTTCTTGCTTATGTCATACAATTAAATTAATGGAACAAACAACGTCTACAAACCGTTCAGACGAAGCAAATTTTATTCTAGCTTAAACTTAGAAAAATGCATCTTGTTCACTCGACTTCAGAAGATCGATTGTATGAATTATTTTGGACTGGAACAGAGTCTGTATTCGTGCAGTTATTACTTACAGCAATATGAGCAATTTTCATAGAGCCGGTTTAAGTATTTATTAATTCCGAGGAATTCACTATGGGGACTTAAAAATGTATAGTTGTGACCGCGGCTTCGCTACCGTCAACTGCGAAACCACCGTACTCACCTATCTGCCTTGCTACCTACCTATCTACCATTTTTTTTTCTGCGGTGAATCTTAAAAAAAAATGACGTCAAATGCACAATGCCACACAATGATCTATCGAATATGGAGTTAAACTGTCAGAGTATCTGGATTGCATGTGTTGTTCTATTTTACTTCTTGAACACTTTAAATTCATCTAACTTTTAATAGAGTGAACCGATTGCGATGAAATAAAAATTAAGTAATACTTCAAGTTGCGCACGAGTTAACGTTTTAATTTATAAAAGTACGAGTAATCTACATAAACAGATAAATAGATAAATCGAAATGATTCTCGTCAGCCCTGATAATTATATTCTGACACTTTATTTTCAATATTATTCCAAAAAATTTGAGAAGTTCATTTATCATTCGACCAATTTGGGCCACAGTACTGTATTGCACGTAAAATATCTTGTAAATCTATACCTCATACCTACGGGAAGGTTACATTCAACTCGTTTAGCGGCGCTGGCTAGCCCGCGCTTAATCAGACGGACTCCTTCCCAAATGAATATCAGAGAGCCAGTCAAACGGAAGCGGGCTGGGCAGAGTGCCAGCTCCCCGAGATTTTTTACCAATAACATTTTTGCTTCCAACTGTAATTTCACTTTAGAGAACTGGTGACTATTTATTTTTATGGAACCTTTGCTCAAGAGAGGTATACAGAGTGTAAGGATTGCAAAATAATAGGTAAGTTGTTATGTTTTTTGGTGAACAGTGTTATAGCGGTTTGAGAAACCTCTTCATCCTTGTGTCTATCATGAAAAGTGGACTGTATTTGAAGGGTTCTGGCAATAGTGCGTTGAAAATAAGCGGGAAAATATTCACGGATCAATTCGGGCGATCTAGTATGGAAATGAGGGAAGTAGTACGCCTTACCTTGTAGTGGTCGATGCCAGCCCACGTGTGGCAGCGAGCTGGTGTTCTTCTACTCCAAACTGGCGACCTTCAGGATCCACACACTTCACACAATTGTTATATATCCGCGAGGCGGGTGAATAGACACGGTTCACAAGGTTCTCAGCAATCTAACTAATTAGATGCATCAGTCTCCAGCCAGGTGGCTTGGAAAGCTGGCGGTTGAGATACGAGGCCCGTTCACGTTGAAGTTTCGGTTCGTTCTGGCGACCTGTCATTAAGGCGTACATAAAGGGAAAAGGAATGAGGAAGGAACGAGATAATAAGGATATCGATCGCCCGCGAAATCTCAAATGCGTTTGTCTATGTGTTTTTGGTCATTGATTTATGACATTTACAAGAGATGGCGCTACCATTTTCCCGGCCTTAAAGGGTCACCTTTAATGAAAATTAAACTTAGCCCTATGAGGTGTACTACCGTATACCTATTCAGCAATACGGACTAAGATGCGGATTTTTACATTTCAATTATTAAGATTTAAGATAAATACTGCGAGTTGCATAATACATTAAGTTGCATACCTATAGTTAAATTTTAATAGAAAAATTATGTTGCGTCGCTAACTAACTAAAACTAATAGACCTAACTATCAAGCCAGGCCTTATTGAGTCGGTAACGGACACAGAAGCACAACAGGGCGCACATAGCTACCCTTTGCGGTTTTCACAGTAACAACACGGGTTGTACCGTCCTTGGAGGTATGCAATTTATCAATAATGCCTAACGGCCATGAAAGGGGCGGAGAGTTATCAGTAATGATAACTAAAATAGTACCCTCTTGTATAGAAGGTGCAGGACTATTCCATTTGGATCTAGCCTGCTCTATCAGCTTAGTAACCCGATTGGCAACAAAAGTTTGCCAGCGGTGCGGTGAGGAATTTATCCAGGCGAGCACTACTTTAGAGTCAGTAAACGCGTATACCTTATGGATGCGGTAGTGGGGCGATATTGTGTCTTGTACCTTGCGAAGCAACTTAGACAACAGTAGGGCCGCGCACAACTCTAGTCTAGCCACCGAAATGGTTTTCACAGGTGAGACTTTAGACTTCGCACTAACTAACTGCACGGAGTAGTTAGAACCATTGTATATTTGCATGTATACGACTCCACCGTAAGCACGCTCGCTGGCGTCAGCGAAACCTACTAAATTCATGGTGCATCCGTCGACCAACCCCAGATGACGCGGGATAATAATTTCATTAAGCGTAGAAAGCTCAGTACAAAACTGCTTCCAGGCGGTGACTATATGTTCAGGTGGTATGTCGTCCCAGTCACACTTTGCTAGCCAAAGTTCCTTAATTAAGAGCTTAGCGTACAGAATAGTGGGGGCGACAAAACCCATTAAGTCCCATAGCCGAGCCACTGTGGAAAGCATGGTTCGCTTGGTACATTTATCATCTGGTGTGGTGACGTCAAAGCGGAAACTATCACAAGACTTGTCCCAGCGTAAACCCAGGACCTTATGCGGTATAGACTTCTCATACTCGATATCGGGCGAAGCCTTATGAGTATCAGGTATGTGTGCGAGAACCTCTTTCGAGTTACTTGTCCATTTGACAAGGTCGAACTGGCCTCGCTTGAAGAGCTGAATAAGCTCATCACAAAGCGAAATTGCTTGCGGTATGGACATGACACTACAGGCAATGTCATCCATATATAGGGCGGAAGAAGCAGCAGCAGACGCTGCAGGGAAATTATCGCCTTCATCAGCGACTAACTGGCGGACTACACGTAACGCGTGATATGGACTAGACTTAAATCCGAAGCAAACACGATTAAATTGGTAGACCATTATAGGTTCATGTTTACTGAATCTGTAAAAGATGCGTTGAAATCTACGGTCCGATTCACGAACGCCGACATTGAGAAACATTTGGCGGCAATCAGCAGACAGGGCTATTTGAAAGAGACGAAAACGAATTATAATATTAAATAAATCACCCTGTAGATTAGGGCCTGCATGTAGAATGTCATTGATTGACTGTCCCGATGTAGTTTGACTACTAGCGTCTAAAACTACGCGAAGTTTAGTGGAAGTCTTATCTTCGCGAACGACACCGTGATGCGGAATGTAATATGTCAGATTAGAAACGTTGTCATCTTTTAAAACCGGACTCAAATATCCCTTGTTAATGTAGTCCCGCATGACGTCATTGTAAGCGCTGCGTAACCCTAAGGACGCCTCAAGTTTGCGCTCCAAACAATGAAAACGCCTAAGTGCGGTAGCGTATGAGTCGCCTAGCGAATAAGGGTCGTCGCAAAATGGCAGCGACACAATATATCTACCACTGTCATCGCGAACAGTGGTAGCGCGAAAATGTTCTTCGCACTCGAGATCCTTAAGGCTCTGCGAGGGCGAGGCGGAAATTTCTTCAAGCTCCCAGAATCGCTTGAGAAGCGAATCTAAACTGGGATCTTGAAGAACAGAACAACATGAAGTTGTACTCGTACAGTGTGAAGTATGTGCCGTAGGTACGGAACCCATAACCACATACCCCAACACAGTTTCAATAGCGGGAGGTATATTATATTGCTCGCTATGCACTATGTTAGGCAAAAGCAAGCGCGGGAATATAGCAGCACCAATCAAAACATCGATACCGCTCGGCTCCGCAAACTTCGAGTCTGCGAGCGGTAATGTTTTGAGATGTGTAAGTTTAGAGACATCGACGAGAGCGGTCGGCAATGTCTCCGTAATACGTTCAACAATAAGCGAAGAAACGTTAAAATTAATATCATTACTAAAACGAGAATATAATTTAATATCTACGGAACCTTTAACTGGTTTTTCCGACCCACCGATTCCTTTAACTATTAAATTAGAAGTATGAAAGTTCTTCCAATGTCCTAGACGCTTAAAACATTCAGAAGTAATAAAATTACTTTGAGATGCGCTATCTAGTAAACAACGTATTATGTGCGGCTTATCATTTACATCGTAAATTACGACTTGAGCAGTAGCGAGCAGAACGGTTGTATACGCCGTACATTGCGGGCTATCTCTCGCCGACGGCGACGCCGCAACGCACCGAGCGTCAATCGAACGCGATCGAGCGGCGCCAGCGACAGAGGTCGTACACAACGATACCTCAGACTGTGAGTTAATAGAAGGTACTGTCGGCATAAGCGTTGGGACCGGATTCGGCTGTGACGTCACTACAGTTGATAATTGCGGGTTTTTATTAAAATATAACAATGTATGATGACGTTGATTACATGCGCGACACTTTAATTTAGAAGAACAGTTATCCGTTTTATGTTTAATACTCAAACAATTGACACAAGCATAGTTGTCTTTCACACATTTGAAGCGAGCTGTCGGAGTCAAATTATAAAAAGCGGGACATTTATATAAGTGTTTATGGATATATGCTTCGCACAGACACTTGTTTGAATTATTTAACTCAGAGCAAGCTACATAGGATTGTGGATTAGGAGCGGTCATTTTATTATTAAAACTACGCGATTTATTAGACTTATGTGAATTGTCTGAACTATAAGGCTTATTATTGTTAGCTAAGGGTGGTTGGGTATTACGGAATATCCGACACTGATCATTGATGAAGGTGACAAAACTATCTAGAGTGGGAATCTTACGATTACGTTCTGTAATCTCGAAAGCGCGAATAGTTTCAGTGTCAAACTTTTTTATTGCGAGGTGCAATAAAATGAAATCCAGAAGGTCAACTAATTTTAGATTCTTTAGGGAATTAATTGCGGTGACGAACTTGTCCACAAATAGCTGGTAATTCGAAACAGACGCGGGACCGGATAATTTAAGATTTAAAGCTTGATCCAAGTAGGTAGACGCGAGGACACGAATATCCTGGTACCTATCGAGGAGTGCCTGGAACATGACTTGGTAATTCTCAGCACACGGTGTGACTCCCGCGAACACAGACTGTGCCTTCGGCGACAGCTTACCTATTAAATAGTACAACCTGTCTGCATCCGTCAGCGACTTATTGTCATGAACTGTAGATTTAAAACTTGCATAAAATAATGGCCAGTTTCGTATATCACCGTCGAACGACATGAGTTCGATTGGCGGCAACCTTGGTCTACATGTTGCGGAATCACTCATACTGTGCCTCCCGGACGGCTTATCTTCCAATTGAGACATCACACGTTTCACGGAACAATACATATCCTCGAATGAGGCGTAGGCTTGATAGCTAGGCTTTGCATCGGGATATATAGCCAGTAACCTAGCATTATAATCATCCAATAATTTATGAAAGTCCGTTCGAATATCATCTATTGTTACACAAGAACTGAGAAAGCCTTCTCTCACCGATTCGGAAGTATTAGCGACTTTAGAACGATCATAAATTGACTGAATACGCTCGAAAAGTATATTACGCTTAGCTTCTAAAATCACTAACTGTTGATCTTCCGAAGAAGCGATTGCTTTCGCATCACGCGGCATTGTTATGTTATGTAGTTACAAATAACCACACAAACAAAACAATGTACGGTAATTATTTAAACGAACAACTATATGTAGAAAAGTAATACTACTGATTGTGACTGTACTGTGACAACGGGTTTCGCAATATTTGCGTAGTAACGAAATAAGTTTTTTCGTAGTACCCACTAACCAAAGTAATTATATAGTACAAATGTTAATAGCATTACTATCCCAACCAGTTTTATTGCTAAGTTTGAATATTGTTTAAGATAAATGAATAGGTATAAATATGCAACCTATAGCCCGCAATCGTCGAAACGTATTCGGTAAAGTTATGATATTTATACTGCGTAGGTACCTACAAGTAGTACACCTATTTTATTTTTCTCTTATAGAATGAATGTCTACCCCGCGGTATTCGGAAAGTAACTTATTCCTAACAATTTATAATTGGAGGTAGGTGATTCCTATAAGGGCGGTTAAACTAAAAGACGCTTGAAATATAGAAATTTACAATACGACAAGTTAGTTTTAAATAAGAATTATTTTTAATAATAGCAGATACGTAATTATGAACCTGCTATAGCGGCGTTGATGGAACCACGTATTGGGTTTACAACTTGATTATGTGGGTAGGCGGCTAGGTGCCACGACACTAGTAGGAATTTATGATTGATTCCTACGTAAGAAATAAAGGAAAATGGATATATTATAGTAATATATCCGGCTCGAAGAACCAAAATGTTATAGCGGTTTGAGAAACCTCTTCATCCTTGTGTCTATCATGAAAAGTGGACTGTATTTGAAGGGTTCTGGCAATAGTGCGTTGAAAATAAGCGGGAAAATATTCACGGATCAATTCGGGCGATCTAGTATGGAAATGAGGGAAGTAGTACGCCTTACCTTGTAGTGGTCGATGCCAGCCCACGTGTGGCAGCGAGCTGGTGTTCTTCTACTCCAAACTGGCGACCTTCAGGATCCACACACTTCACACAATTGTTATATATCCGCGAGGCGGGTGAATAGACACGGTTCACAAGGTTCTCAGCAATCTAACTAATTAGATGCATCAGTCTCCAGCCAGGTGGCTTGGAAAGCTGGCGGTTGAGATACGAGGCCCGTTCACGTTGAAGTTTCGGTTCGTTCTGGCGACCTGTCATTAAGGCGTACATAAAGGGAAAAGGAATGAGGAAGGAACGAGATAATAAGGATATCGATCGCCCGCGAAATCTCAAATGCGTTTGTCTATGTGTTTTTGGTCATTGATTTATGACATTTACAAGAGATGGCGCTACCAAACAGAATGATTATTATTTTTTAGTTTCGAAATTCACGTGTTAGCAAATGCTGCCATTAATTATAGCGCCTACAAAAATAAGTCAATAATTATTAAATACTGGATACAATCAGTTTACCACAAATGCCAGTCCAGTGCCAGTCAAATGTCTCACTTTAGGAGTTAATCGGAACAGGGTGTAAACCTCCGCAAACTGAATTGAAAAGGGAGTGTCCACCGACCAGACGGTTGTTGTGTCTGGTCCGGGCAACTGTCCAACGGTTGACGTCGGACTGTTGTATATGGTCAAATCGTGCCGAAAACTTTTCTTGCCCGATGCAGGATTTTTGTGACGTCATGTCATTAGTTCTTAGGTGGCGGCGTTGATGGCGCTACCATATTGCCCATACTCTAATTTGGCGTCAGTCCTCTCCACCACACACCTTTTCCAACAGTCTGTTTGCTTACATAGCTGACTCTGTCAGCTCTTGACCACCGTTGGCCATTTTAGTTCTAGATCTTATCCTTCTGAGATATTCTACTGAAAAGCACGAATACAGAAAATATATAGCCTTTAAAATCAGATATAACAGAAGATATCAGCCTGAAATCAAATCAACCAGGGAATTTGAACGTAGACTTTAAAATTGATATTGCATCTTCAGGCTGCGACTACAGCTAGGTACAGTAGAACAAAAAGTTTGTTATATATTTCGGTCTATTGCCTGTCTTCCGACTACTTTGTCGATATTCATCATTGTCACGCCTATAATCCCCAATAGATTGTATTTTCCAAATTCAATAATCTTAGTTCGAACTGGGAATCGAACCTCATGCTTAGCGCTTGCGACTCCTACACCAAAGAGGCAGCCAATATTTATTTGTACGTAATCACTTTTTACGATTCAAATAATTAGAAAATTGATGCCAAAGACTTGACCACTCAGCATACCCACAACATTGAAAAGTTGCAAGTTTGCTGCTGTTATAACAATCTCCTTGTTTGACTGTTCTTGATACATCATGATATTTCCTCGCATCCGATTCACAGAGAGATATCATATTTGATCTCGTTCAGGAGATCATTGCACGTTAACTTATGCGTATTTGTTATGTCTATAAAAATAAGTTTAAAAAAAATATGCTGTAGAATGTTATGCTTAAATATTTGTATGATTTTAACATTTACAAAAAAAATATGTGTAAGCTGTATTTATGCGTAAATAATGTTATGCGTAAATATAATTAGAATAAATAAAAGTAATATATATTTTGATTTAACCCCCTTACGCACTAGCGGGTAGCACTCGGTAGCACTCGGGGTTGGCTAGCCAGGCGGGTAGCCGTTTTTCCACCACTTCTTATACACACTGGCAGTTCATGGGCAGTTTAGTTTGCGGCGAGCCACCGTTGATGTATGTATGTATCCAGGGTGAGACCCTCGACCCTAGGAGTTTTCGCACCACCTTATTGTTTAGTGCCCATTTTGTACTTCCCAAATGATTAGGATTTAGATTTTGTGCTTCAAAGATGAAGGAGTGGAGCTCACTTAAAGCAAAGCTACCGCCAACGGGGCGCTCCTATATTTACGAAAATAAAGGAACGAAAAGTATGTTATTATTTAATGCGTAAGGCTCTATTAAATATTTCTTAAAAACAAAAAAAATACTTATTACATATAGGACAACGATGAGTAAAATAAACATTCGTAAAAGTACTAACAAATACCCACACGTAATATTTTTTTTATTTTCTTAAAGTATTTGTCGTAATATAAAAACTAACTAGCAACTGTTTCTGAGTTTTTTATAAATAGCAGTATTTTAAATGATTTTAATATCATAAGCCCTAGATTCGAGAGTCCCGCTCTGCGTACGTACATGAGCGGTCCAACCGCTTGACGTATTTTATCGCGGTTCGTCGCCATGGCGGTCAGCCGCTATTCCTACTGCGTCTGGCTGGCCGCTCAAATGAACTGCCTAGGTGGCCAACCGCTAGTGCGTAAGGGCCCTAAACATAAATGAAAATGGATAGGGAACCTACTCTTTTGTCTAACCAGTCACAGTCGCAGAACTCAATAGGTAAATCTTAAAACAACAGAAAAATGATAAATCTTCTAAGAAAATTTTATATTGGAACTTCTAAACTACAAATACAATTCAATATGCCTGTGCTCTGAGGAACAATATTGTCTCAGACGGATCTTCTGCCATATGAAATCCATTAGTTTCGCGTCTCACTGAATTGGACTCTTGGAAACATTATACCAAGAGAAATTAAGGTACAACGGTAGCAACATAGTACCTGCCAACCATTTGTATTCTATAATGCCAAGACCTTATACAATAAATTGAAGTTATTAATTATAATTTTGGTGCCAGTATTTGTCGTGTAAAGATTTTACGAAATTAGTAATTTAGGTACCTAATATTTTTATTTACATAATGCTCGTAAGTTTCCCCAACTTTACTTCTAAGGTTCCTTCTATGTAACACACATTTTATTATTGTTCTTAATCATTTTTTTCATTCGAACCCACCCAAGACTCTGCCTTCTTTATTAAAATTAACTGTTACGCTATTCATTGACATCAACACGGTCCATGACTCGACTTTCCTTTAACACGGTTAGGTACTATGCCAAGGAATGAAGGAATTTTTCTTGAAAATTATTAGATTTAGGATGTTGGAAGCCAATTAAAATTCAAAACGATCTTGGCGCAAATAAAATATCTACACAAAAAAGCCGGCCAAGTGAGAGTCGGACTCCCGCACGAAGGGTTCCGTACTTGGTGAATTGCGGTTTATAATTTATGACGTATTAAAAAAAACTACTTTCTAGATCTCGTTCAAACTAATTTCCCGTGGAAGTTTACATGGTAATGTACATCATATATTTCTTTTAGTTTTATCATTGTCTTATTTTAGAAGTTACAGGGGTGTGGGACACATTTTACCAATTTGGAAGTGTCTCTCGCGTAAACTATTCAGTTTAGAAAAATATGATATAAGAAACCTCAATATCATTTTTGAAGACCTATCCATAGATACTCCACACGAATGGGTATGATGAAAAAAAAAATAGTTTCAGTTCTAAGTATTACCCCCAAAATTTACTGATATTTTTCTATTTTCGTGCGAAAATCTTAATATACTTCACAGAATACATCTAATTACCAAGTTTCAACTTCATAGTTCTAATAGTTTCGAGATAAAGTGGCTGTGAAATACGGACGGACAGACAGACATGACGAATCCATAAGGGTTCGTTTTTGCCATTTGGCTACGGATACCTAAAAACAAAAAATCTTGATACCTAGAGTTCAAAAGTCAAACAAAAACCGCTCGGTGATTGTTTCAAGATGTAATCATTAAACTCAGTGGTCTCAATTGATGACATCACAGAACAGCTGAGCCAAAGTGTCATGCAATTGGTCGATAAGGATTCGTATTAGAACTGAAAGAGCATAAAAGACCGAGTTTAATGTCCCGTGCGGAACTCGGCAAAGAAAAGTTTTTGTCGTTTGTTTCCTGTGGCAGCTGAAATTATGACGGTTATTATGCAAAAACGGTGGGTGGTGATGTATCCGGAATCCTTGTTTACTTCTATAAACAGTCAAGGTAATGCTTTTAGTATCGTTTGTAGAAAGATTTAAAACTATATAAACTAGCGCCCGGTTTCCGCAATGATAATTCGAAGGTGAGACCCTGTCAAAGTTAACTTTAGCATGAGTACATGTCAAAATTTATCATTTAAGTACTTACAGTTGGTCAAATTCTTTATATTTTGTAATTAAGAAATAGTTTATTTTTAGGCAGAAAAGTTGAATATATCAACTACATTGACGTTTTGATGACAAAATATGAAAAAGCATATTATTTTCAACCGACTTTAAAAAGGAAGAGGTTCTCAATTCAACTGTTTCCTTAAGTTTGTTACGTAATTACTCGGCCAGTTATGAACAGATTTTGATGATGTTTTATTTATTTGAAATCTGGTACTTAAAATAATATAAATTTTGATCAACATCAGACCAGTACTTTTTAAGTTATCCTTAATAATGAGTATATTCAAATAATATAAATAACAAAAACAAAATTGAAAAATCTTTTCTACAAAAAAAAAGACTTCAAAAACACTACAAGCGATAAATAACTTCCGTTTCGGAAGTCGGTCTCAAAAACGAAAACCGATTGTTACCAAAGACACCGACTTCCGAAAAAAATATTTTTCGCTATATAATGTTTTGTTTTGGAAGTCAGTTATTTTTGTGAATAATTATTCCCAAAAATATTACGTAGATAGGTTCAACTAACAAACAAGTTTTCCAATAGACATTTACAAAATGGCGCCTAATAGCCGAACCTCGATTTGATTTTCAACTTCTCGAAAGCCAACAGCAGTTTGCAAACCATCGGTATTATAATATCGGATAACCCTCCGTCATCGGTCAGCAACACCTCTCAACAACTATAAAACGATTTACTATCCGTAACTCACGGATCGGGTGTCAAAGGAAACAGACGTGTGAAACGCGAGCGGCCAACTCTTCCCGTAATAATGTATGCATCGGTTAATTACGGGCAGACGAAGCAACAGCGCAGTGTATGTGTTTAAATGGAGCGTAAAACTGTGGTAGCACGTCAACTATTGTATAATCAACTGAGTACCATTATTTTACATGGAGTGACTTCTTAATTGCCCACCACAACCTAGTAACTGGGTAACACGATACCCCTTCGCAAGACTGTTGTCAGATCTCAAGCTTTTGATTCTGACTACCCGTAACGACTGTCAAAGATCTTCAAAAGACACAGAGACACAGAGGAATCTCGGTTTGTTAAAATTGGCCACCAATCCACGGACTGACCACGACAATCGTTGTTTAACTTTGAAGATCTATCCATGCGGCTGTTATTAACGAGACTCCCTAAACAAAGAATTGATTCATATTAACGTCATTTTGACATTTCTAACTAAGGCCTACAGTTGTTAGAAACATATACTGAGCAAACACAATGACTTCCTCGACACTTTGTCAAATACATCTTAGTGAACCTACATACACGGATTGTTTTAGCGATGTTTGTAAGGCAAAACTGACCATTGTCTGCGTAAATAAGCCCATTATTTATATACACGGCAGCTCGGTCGATGATTGCCAGGAGCGCCATTTTTAGCGCGGAAAATGAAATGTGTGTCACAGGTTATGGGGCCTACCATCCGCCTATAGCTCAGCCCCTAGCCTAGCGGACCTCTCGGTCCAATATCAATTTCGATCGTCAATATTTTTATTTTAGTGCAACGATGGAACTAGTAGGTAAATCAGAACAGATAATAACTTGGTTTCGACCTTAAATGGGTAATCCTCATTAAATGCTAGTATACAGTCGACGGGTATGAATAAAAACAGAAGCAAAATTACAAGTTCGTTTACCCTATATGCTCAAAATTCCCCCATAGTGGGTGCCCTAGTTAGCACCGCTCGTAAATAACACATAACTGAGCATTTGTGAACAAAGGGTGGCACGAGCCCCGCTGCTTTTAATTCCGATTTTTTAGCTTTAAGCGGGTAATGTGCTATGTTGGTGTAGTTAGGCGATGTAAAAAAACTTGTTTGGTCTAGTTTGTGTTTAATTACCCCAATACTACTTTGCTCCTTAAGAGAACAAAAGTTATAAAAATGATTTGCGAATTTGGAGTTACTAACGATGTATTCCCGTTTTCCCCGGAATCTGTGTCCCCGTAACGGGGACAACGGAACGTCATAAAATTTCCTTCCCGTTGTCTCCATTATGTATGTTCATAACGGGGACAACGGGAAGGAAATTTTATGACGTTCGGTTGTCCCCTTTATTATTTTTCTTTTTAAAAGTGGGTAATTTAGCGCGGCAAGCCTAAAACTGAAATGAAAGATATTTTTTATATGTTACTGTAAAAACCCGAACTTTGATTCCTAGGTTTTACCGGCTTTTTACCAAGTCTTTACTGGTAAAAGTCCGAAATGGCTTTCACAGTAACAATATATAATATATTTTAATTAAAAATATAGAAACAAACTAGAAATTTTGACACACAATACAACTAGATTTTCTAATATCAATCAAAAAAAATTCAATTTCAATTATATCAACTTAAAATACTAGCTGATTTTTTCAAGGAAATGCACTGTAGTTATTTGTGAGTTAACAAGTTTCATTTGGGACTCCTTAATAAATTCTTCCATGTCAACTACATTCAGCGTGCGGCGTTTTGAAGCATTCGCGTTTTTTTTTTGTATTTTATTATATATTTTTTATTATGTTTATGTAAGCATTTATAAAGGTATAATATTCTCTCTATTATGGCACTCTCACTTATCTAATTTTAACGCAACGGGGACAACGGGCATAATTTTAAAAGTATATATTACAATAAATTAACGGGGACAGCGAACGGGGACAACGGTAAGTAATTTTAATTATTTTATAAAATTCCCGTTGTCCCCGTTAACGGGGACACGGATAACGGGGACAACGGGAATACACCAAAAACTCATTCTTAATTCAAATCGAAATTCGGAAATTTAGCGTAAAATCCCTCTCCTAGTGCCCCCATAGATTTCCACTCTTGCCAGTGTTTCGCCTCCTCCGGCCAATCCCCAAACTTGGCTCATCGCCGCGAGGTTGATTGCTTGTCTGTCTTCTACAGACTGTACTTCGGTACGACGATAAGAACTCCACGACCTCATCCCAACAACGGACCCCTTCTACCATCGGACATCTAGCACTGCAGGTTACCATCCTTACCTGGTTGCCATTCCACCAATTCGCACCAAGCGCTTATCCTTCATAATGCGCACAGCGAATGTTTCCGAACGCACTCAACCCGAATCTCTTCAAAGTTTTTATTTTTTTATTTATTTATTTGGGAAAACAAACGACTACACACTACAGCAGTACATAACATTTAAGCAAGAAGAAAAACAAATGTGCACCCAGCGACATTTTCCACATAATACAAAATCATTTTACAAAATTAATACGACTTGCGCTTACAATTAACAAAATAAAATTTTACAAATATGATTAATAAAACTTAACAGGCATGTATGTATAATAAAAAGATAATAAGTTATATAAAACAAATTGAAATATTAAAAATTGACTTAAAACAAAACAAACAAAAAAACAAAAGTTAGAGTGAACTGGCTTCTTCTTGGTAAGACCACTCCATCAGCGACTCTGTCTCTGTCACCGCTGACCTAGACTAGAGTCAAGAGGAAATCTACCTTAAATAAAAAAGAACGCCTCCAAGCGTTTCTTCTTCTTCGTGGTAACGATGATTCCAAAATTAAACAAGTTTTGATCACAATTCAGCCACGTTAACAGCGTTATCGTCATAAGGGCTGATTAAATCATTATATTTTGTTGCATGTATTATTTATTAATTCTCTCTTAGAATAGGATTAATAAAGTTATTATGGTAATGGATATTTAAGTATTCCTTTTTTTCTGCTTCTACATGAGGGCTTACACTCATTTACTTTGACATAAGCAGGCAAATATATGCTTTTAATTCGCCTGCGAAGAGTCCTCTTTAATATTTTCGATATGGACTGTATGGTGTTCTGACTTACAGATCCACATTTTTTAACTCTATTTACAATTCATAACACTATACAAACCATACCTTCATATATTTTGATATTTTATCAACTTTTACAATTCATTTTTTTGTTTTCTTTCTTTTGTTATCATCTGAAAAGCATACTTTCAGTTACATCTGATTGTTTTAATATCTGAAACTTAAATTATATTGTTAATTTGTAATTCTTGCAATATTTTTCTACTGTGACATTTTCATCTGACATGACATCTGTCTGTCTATTTTATTTTTCTTATAACCATAGACCGTAACATAGGTACCATGGACTAAACCTCCTTTAAGCTAGATTTACACTATTATAAGGGTAGCGTAGATTGACCCCTTTGTGAACCGTTTTTATTCGTTCTGGTCTTTATTTCTTAATTGAAATTTGAATTTGAAATGTAGATAGAACACAGAACGAAGAAAAACGGGCGTCAATTTTTAGTTTTGAATCTGGACGTAACGCCGAAAGTCGGTGGACTACGGAATACTACTTAATGTACGATCGAATCTGAAAGTCTTTAAACTATTATATTTACGGCTTGTGTAATATTATCTGAAGTGCTCTAATTTTAATATATATATATAAATATTTATAGTGTTATACTGTGTATAATTTGCCAGCCTTCATACCTACCGTTTACCTGCGCATATACGGCGTGTAACGCCACAGTCCGATCCCCGACGCTCCTTACTGCCTACCTACCACACTTGGTGTATGAGCTGTAGCAGACAGGTCTTCAGACTCGCGCGGCCACAGCGCGCCCGTTTCAGCACGCGCAGATTCCTGCTGTCTACTCATCTACCTACCTGCCTATCCGATTGCCTGCCCTATTCTACAGCCTGCCTATCCGATTGCCGTCGAGGTACCTGATCACCACCTGCATACCTCGAGCAGAGAAGAGTACCCGTCCGTCCTGCTGCCTGCCTAGCTGTCGAACGCTAGCAACCAACGACGTCTGAAGCCGGTCCCTCAGTTTATATCCTTTTCCTTTATTTTAATTTTTAATTACTTTTTTTATTTTATTAACGTGGCTTACGTTTAGCTCCCTCTGAGCTAAAC
Organism: Orthosia cruda; assembly: GCA_964057195.1. Classification (NCBI taxonomy): domain Eukaryota; kingdom Metazoa; phylum Arthropoda; class Insecta; order Lepidoptera; family Noctuidae; genus Orthosia; species Orthosia cruda. The sequence continues at coordinate 73,195,413 of OZ059825.1, read as the reverse complement.
GTAACGTTACAGTTTGGCGCCCAACTCTTTAAAATTGGGCACAACGTTTTTATTTGTTCGCCCAATTTTTTTTAGAATCCACCCCATCACCCACACTCTACCTATTTTTTTTAACGTGGGCTCGATTTCATACTCTCAAAATTCTAAAAACATACTTGCACAAGTATTACTAATAGCTAACTTTTGATTTCTTTTCCAGGCCCTCTTCATCTTATTCAATTTTGCTAGCACCTTTTTTTTTAATTCTTCACTATTTATAACTCTCAAAATTCTAAAGACATACTTGCACAAGTATTACTAGTAAGCTTACTTTTGGTTTCTTATTCAGGCCTTCATGTCATCATCATTTTTCCTTTGTCACTTTTGCTAGCACTTTTTTTTTTAATTCTTCACTATTTATACTGAACCTACTAGGCAATTTCTTTTTATCCCTCTTTGTTTTTATTTTTCTTTTAGAGCGGTTTGGCAACTCTATAAATAAGCCTCTAATGCCTTGTATATATATTCATCCCTTTACCCTCTTCCTCCTTATACTTAGATTTCCTCTATTGAGCGGTGTGCACAATTCTAAAAGCCTTATGTGCACAGAACGGTCCCGTAACTCTGTAAAAATAAGCCAAATGCGCGGAGTCTTGTAAATACGTAAAATATTTTCCTCTCAAACTAGTTCCCTCTCAAATTAGTTACCTCTCAAACTAGTTCCCTCTTGAACTTAGTTCCCTCTTCCCTCTTGTAAATATTTCCCTCTCAAGCTAGAATTCCCTCTTCCCTCTTAGACTTAGGTCCCTCTTACCTCTTCCCTCTTGTAAATATTTCCCTCTTAAGCTAGAATTCCCTCTTCCCTCTTAGACTTAGGTCCCTCTTTCCTCTTTCCTCTTAAGCTAAGGTCCCTCTTCCCTCTTTGACTTATATTTTTAACGGGTTTTCAAACAGGTGCGGGTTACGACACCTAATTAAAAAAATAAGCCTTCGTAATCTTTATTAATATTTCCTTGTGAAGTATGCGTCATTGAATGTGAACCATTTCCCCTACGTGTGATTGAATGAGAGTGTTTGACGAAAGTATGAAAGATGTTGTGTGATAGAGCAAGGATTATATTAAAACATCAAAATTTTCTTTCAGTTGAAAATTTTTCTGGGGTCATCGGGGAAATGTGGTGTTCTGATTTACAGATCAACATTTTTTAACTCTATTTACAAATCATAACACTATACAAACCATACCTTCATATATTTTGATATTTTATCAATTTTTGTAATTCATTTTTTTGTTTTCTTTCTTTTGTTATCATCTGAAAAGCATACTTTCAGTTATATCTGATTGTTTTAATATCTGAAACTTAAATTATATTGTTAATTTGTAATTCTTGCAATATTTTTCTACTGTGATATTTTCATCTGACATGACATCTGTCTGTCTATTTTATTTTTCTTAAAACCATAGACCGTAACATAGGTACCATGGACTAAACCTCCTTTAAGCTAGATTTACACTATTATAAGGGTAGCGTAGATTGACCCCCTTTGTGAACCGTTTTTATTCGTTCTGGTCTTTATTTCTGAATTGAAATTTGAATTTGAAATGTAGATAGAACACAGTACGAAGAAAAACGGGCGTCAATTTTTAGTTTTGAATCTGGACGGAACGCCGAAAGTCGGTGGACTACGGAATACTACTTAATGTACGATCGAATCTGAAAGTCTTTAAACTATTATATTTACAGCTTGTGTAATATTATCTGAAGTGCTCTAATTTTAATATATATATATATAAATATATATAGTGATATACTGTGTATAATTTGCCAGCCTTCATACCTACCGTTTACCTGCGCATATACGGCGTGTAACGCCACAGTCCGATCCCCGACGCTCCTTACTGCCTACTTACCACACTTGGTGTATGAGCTGTAGCAGAAAGGTCTTCAGACTCGCGCGGCCACAGCGCGCCCGTTTCAGCACGCGCAGATTCCTGCTGTCTACTCATCCACCTACCTGCCTATCCGATTGCCTGCCCTACTCTACAGCCTGCCTATCCGATTGCCGTCGAGGTACCTGATCACCACCTGCATACCTCGAGCAGAGAAGAGTACCCGTCCGTCCTGCTGCCTGCCTATCTGTCGAACGCTAGCAACCAACGACGTCTGAAGCCGGTCCCTCAGTTTATATCCTTTTCCTTTATTTTAATTTTTAATTACTTTTTTATTTTATTAACGTGGCTTACGTTTAGCTCCCTCTGTGCTAAACGTAACGTTACAACTGCCAAGTGTAATCCTAATAAATACATCATGTATATACGTAGAAACGACACTTTTATAGGACAAAAATCGAACGCAATTTGTAACGGTTCCATATATATATTCTTAATAGTAAAAAAATCATTTTTACGATTGCAGATAAACCATAAATGTACTTACCCAAACAATGAAGTGCGAGCAATAAGTGTGTGAGAGAGAGAGACAGACAGGCGAACATGGCGAAACTACATATAAGGTTCCATGTTGACTTCGGACCCCTAAAAACAAGTATTTATAATTTTAATTGGGACAATCCCACCGCACTATTCCCAAACCACTGCAACTCCTGAAAGCCAGAATCAACAGTGGCGACCACCAGAAAAGCGCCGAGGCAATGAAGCTCGACGAAGTCCCGGAGAATGAATTTAACTGTCTTGGATCCCGCAACGAAATTAATCAGAAAAGAAAATGGAGGAGTAAGAAAAAAGTATTTAGAATGAAGACATTCGAGATAAAGTAAAAATGAAGCAATCTACGGGTCTATAATTTATTGGTCAATAATTTACATAACTTCGTTAACGCACCTGGATGTATTTCCTTGGAGGTTAAAGACGGAACGATTGCCCAAATCTATCGCGACTAGGAAGTAGGAAATTGGTTCCATACCAAAAATCTGATGATTGTAATTCTCAACCTATGTTGCTTCACTGCTGGGTAAAGGTATCCGCCGCCTTCTACTCTTCCCTCTGTTTTGCCTTCGCCGATCAATCGCCCGTAAAAGGCTCGATGTTGTCACGCCAGCGATTCCTAAGCCTGTCTCATATGGATACCAAGCAAAGGTAATAAAAAGGTACCAGGCCAGGATTTAAGATCCCATCAAATCAGATCATTGGCACATAATGTAAATAAGTATTAATTACTTTAGTGCGTATTAAAAACATAAAATTAATAATAACTTAGGTTTTGGGAGTCGTCTGAAGCACATGATCTCTGCTCAAGTAGCCACCGCAGATGACAATAACATATTATTTTGATTCCGGGCAGGCACTTTCTACCAGATCAATCCTCCTTTACCAAATAAAACCAAGGCACAATTGTGTGGAACACGAAACATGTGAAGGTGAAACATCCCTAAACATTTATTATTGATACCGATTGTGTAACAAACATCTAAAATCTCTTATGGTACTGACATCTTCACGCATTATTCCTTCAATTCAATCCCATGGTTTTATCAATCCAATCGAGGTAAAGACTAATTCGCGAATAGCTTATTAAGACCGTGGAGCTGTTTCTAAAATCATGACTACGTATTGCGATAATTTCACCATTAAACAACAGCGGCGCCCCGTCGTCAGTCGCGGACGTGGCTTGATCCCAGCTCGAGCTATTCGGCATCACGCACAGCAGATCTCTGTCGAACCCGCGGATCTTCTCGTCACAAGCTACGACCACACCATCACCGACTTGTATATGCCTTTTTTCATCGTTTCCTCTTTTGTTCGTTTCCATTACATTAGTACCACCAAAAACAGTCTTGACAGGAAGTCCTATCAAAGACAACATTTTATAATTAACAGTTAACAGTTTTCCATAAAGCTGCAGATTTATCACAGTCACCCGCAGTAAAGATATATTATTGTCTATTAACATCACCCCTTGTCCCCTCTCTCTCCCCTCTTGGCCCACCAGCTCATGATAGACTTGATAACCCGGATGGAGGTAGATGTTCAGCACACGTGAGGTCGGGATTGAATCATTCGAAGGTTCTGTCAATTGTCCATACCAGATGTATGGGTTAGTTATAGATTCCACACAGTGCCCGCAAGTTATCACCCATTCTTGGGCTATTACTGAGGCTGTGAACAAACTAAGCCATGGAGGCCTAGGTCGTAGGGAACCATACCCTATTACCACGAACGGAATCTCATCTTTGTTTGCGTCTTGTCGATCAATCTTTGTTTTGTACTTTTCGCCTACTATTTGATCTGCATTTGCTGTAAATACCGCATATTTTTTTCCCAAAACTTGTAAAATAGTCAATGCTACGGTAAACTTATACATGGCACTCTTCGAGATTTCTTCGTGGCATAAATGTCAGTTTGAAATAAGTAACATATTCCAATAAATTTTGTCGTTTTCTTTGATATTTATGACGCGATTATTTTTGATGTTTGCAAATGTAGTATAATTTTACACTTACCAACGCTATACGCGAGGAATCTAACGTACCTTGATAGCGAAATGTGGTATTCTTTTGTTTTTATTCAACAAATTGCCGTTTGGTTTATTTTTCACGACCTGGGGGGTGACCACAAGCTCTTAGTTTAAGGTTATATTGATTGTGTGTAAGGTACAGGTGTATATGACTTGTATACATCTGTCACCTACGCGATCTCAAAATAACCTTACTCTAAGAGCTTGTGGTCACCCCCCTTATATTAATTGTAGTATGAATACGTGCCTGAAAACACCGATCAACAAAACCAATCTCGTTACAGAAATGGTAACCAAGAGTGTTGTTAATTCATTGCCAAGCCTAAATAAATTGTTGAAAAGCAATCAATTACTCAATATGTCTCAAATAAATATTTAAATTAATTGTAGGGTCTTGTTTAATTATTATTACTCAGCTCCTTCGTCTCCTTCAAGGGGATGTGATAAGACCGATACAGGCGGGGTTAGAAGGAAGCTGTGTGCACTATCCAACAATCTAACGTACCAACTTGTTATTACATAATATGATCGTTTTCATTTTGACATTGATTTAACTTAGAACATATTGTTAATGGACGAAGGCGAAGGGGGACAGACATTAGTCGCAAATAAAGGTCTTTGAATGTTACATATATTTACAAGTTTATAAAAAACCGGCCAAGTGCGTGTCAAACTTTGCACATTTAGGGTTCCGTACAAAACCGCAAAAACAATTTCGTTTTAATAGGAAAAATTTGGAAATTTCAAAGAAAATCTGATTTATGAATATATTGGTATTTGTTAGTAAAACACGTAATAATAAACACAATCATGAAATTTGAAGTTCATAGGTCAATGGGAAGTTAATAAATTGTTCGGAACAAAATTTTGTAAAAATGCTGGCTTTGGTGGCTTCTCATTCCTTTCTTTTTAAATATTATTTTTACAAAAAATACAGTATGTATGTACTCAACGAGCTCTAAACAATGATAGCCCTCAATGCAGGCAGGCCAATTCTTTTTCTGCACACCCATTTCCTGTATTCGCAAAATCAAAATCAAATACATAGTTTATTTCAAATAAATCTTAGAGGTACTTTTGAATTATCAAAGAAAAATAAGATGACTACTTGCAAATTCACAAGCGTCAGTAGGCCTCAATGGACAAGAATTTGCAAGAAACTCCACGGACTTTCAATCAGTTTTAATTACAAATTTTTTGTTACATCATTCTTGTTGAAACAAAAACATATTTATGTGAGAACGATGTAAAAAGACGTGCACGTAAAAGCGTCTAGAGTAACAATCAATAAAAAACATAATAACAGGCCGAGGCAGCTAAGTTATGACCAATCCCAACTGATGGCGCCCGTTCACGAACATGACGCATGGTTCGGCACCACTCCACTCAACCATCATGAAGGGGACCGAATGATTCAACACATTTGCCACCATCACAGATACGTTAGAGAGAGCTTGACACACTCAACTGCTAGGGCGCATTGAAGTCAACGAACGACACATAGATACAGTGAATGGTAGCTTTACAAGCGGAACATAGTCATGTCCTCCCTATAAACCCTTGAAAATATTTTTTGAATATTTGATGGCTTTGGGTGAACAAGATACATATACTAAGATAATTTGAAAATTGTAGCTCCAATCGTTTGGCTGTAAAACCGGTTTGAAAGACGACAGAAAGACAGACAGACGGTAAGATAGACGGACAGACAGACGGACGGAACAACGAACAGACCGACGGACAGACCGACAGACAGATAGATGGATAGAGAGACGGACAGGCAGATGGTCAGACAGACGGTAAGATAGACGAACAGACAGACGGACGGATAGACGGATACATAAACGGACACATAGACGGACTAGCAGAAGGATAGACAGAAGGACTTTCAGTCGGACATAAAGACGGACAGACAGACGGACAGACAGACGGACAGACAGACGGACAGACAGATGGACAGGCAGACGGAAAGACAAACAGACGGACACAAGGACAGACGGTCAAACGGACAGACGGACAGGCGGACAGACGGACAGACGGACAGACGGACAGACGGACAGACGGACAGACGGACAGACGGACAGACGGACAGACGGACAGACGGACAGACGGACAGACGGACAGACGGCCAGACGGACAGACGGACAGACGGACAGAAGGACAGACGGACAGACGGACAGTCGGACAGTCGGACAGACGGACAGACGGACAGACGGACAGACGGACAGACGGACAGACGGACAGACGGACAGACGGACAGACGGACAGACGGACAGACGGACAGACGGACAGACGGACAGACGGACAGACGGACAGACGGACAGACGGACAGACGGACAGACGGACAGACGGACAGACGGACAGACGGACAGACGGACAGACGGACAGACGGACAGACGGACAGACGGACAGACGGACAGACGGACAGACGGACAGACGGACAGACGGACAGACGGACGTATGAACGGGGTACGGTGTATGAACGTGAGTGAAGCAAAAGGAGTGTGTAAATGTAGCAGGTTGCGTTTTGTAGTTTCTATCTACCCCCATAGGAAAAAGGCGAGAGTTTATGTATGTATGTTCTATGTGCAGGTATGATATTGAAATATAATTCAATATTGCGAAATATTCGCGGCAGAGAAAAATGTTGGCTAAATACGTCGAGATTAAAATGAAAATTTTAAAGAGAAAGAAAATATATGGATTAGAAGCAGAACAGATTTTATGTATAACCTGATCTAAATCACGGACTGTATTCTAAAGAGGTGAAATCTATTAACTTATATATGTACATTTAATGTAAATGTACGCACTCGGTTTTTCGGCTTCACTTGGACCTTGTTGTTCTAACTCACAAAACTTCCAGCGACTCGGAAAACCAAAACGGCAACACACTTTTTCAAGCAATTACTCAAGGTTCACGGGTTTAAATCATGTATTACTCTTGACACTTTCGTTTTAAATAATCTCTTATGACGAATTAAACCTTAAGCCCTCATTTTTAGAACACAGTTTAGAATAAAACATTATTTCAAAAGTGTACCTAGTAATCTTGCCAAATGAAAACCAACCTTACGGGTTCAGAGCAACACTAGGTTTTCATCAACGCATATCAACGCGTTGACAAATGGAAATAAATCTTACCTCTTTGATTTTGATTTTTATTTGGCTAGATAATACAGTCGTGAGCATATAACCACATTACACTGCCATGCAAAACAAGTAGTTGTTATGACTTCACACGCCGTGATCATACATTGGCGGCCACGCTCATTCGCTTTTGTGCGTGAGTTACTTCATTAATCCAGTGTGTATTCACATATCACTGATCATGACGCCAGCTGCGGTTGCCCGACTCAAACAGTGAACCTTAGAACATTATATCAGTGATAACGATTGTAGAAATACCAAAATGTCTGGGACTGAATTCTGACATTTCGGTAGCGCATGTCAATCTCATAGGTACATTTAAGACTTTTGGCTTTAATATGACTTTTTTGATTGGCCTTCTGTCTGCCCTTGAACAAGACGATTTAAGTGTTTGTCGTAGGAATCTCAAACTCTCGGTATCTAGTCATACGTGATCAAAATTGTGTAACAATGTTTTTTTTGCTTACCATGTTTCGCAGCCTACAAATCCTAAGTTTTACAAACAATATTTCATCACGCCTGTATTCAACGATGGGTTGGTCAGTAGTGTATGTGTCCACCTACATTCTACAAGTTATGTTTTAGTCCCAACCAATAATGGGCGCGCCTGTTGAAATTTACTTGACATATTATAAATCGCCGAACTGTAAATGAAAAACAGCAAAAGTCAAAATTTAGATAATTTATTTTAATGAGACCATTAATATACTTTGGAATATTAAGATTTACAGTTAACTGCAATTTTCAAAGGTAGACGCGTAAGAAAATAAATCAATAACATCTTGACAAATCAATTCAAAACCATTTATCTGCATAAAATGTGGTAGCTACAAAATATGTTACAATAATCAATTCAAATTAAATTTATTGCATCCATAATGTACATACAGGTGGTAAATATTAGATACAGAAACAATTATGGACCCTGTCGGGCACAGCAACATTCTAGATACAGTTAGTGTCTAGGAGAGAGGAATAGCGCTTAATATTTTCCTTTATAATTAAAATTGCAGCCATCCATTTCCTATCTATCTGCTTTTATTTGGTTTAATGTACTAATATGTGTGCCTTTTTATCTTCATGTTAAATGTTGAATTATTGTTGCTTATTAATTTATTTGCATAAATTTTTGTATTACAGTTAGTTTATTTAATAGAAATTTTTGAATTCCAATTAGTTTATTTATATTTAATAAATTTAATACTCAATATGTCTGTTATATTTTAAGTCATCAATCATTAATATTATTTTACTTATCTAATTAACAATTATATTCATTTTAACAAAATTAATACTTAATATCGTATAACGATTCAGTTTCTGTGTGACTCGCACCTTAAGGTTCTTAGGTCATCGGATAATATGAAACTTAAAATGCCAATGCATTCCACTACCTTCCTAGACAAATCTTTTACTGTCCAGGCCACTCGTCTATGGAATGCATTGCCTGTGACTATAAGGCGCGCGCAATCACTGCCTGTTTTTAAGCGACTTGTGAAGGAGCACTACTTGTCATTGTGATCATAATGTTGTATAAGCTGAATTGTTTTCTTGTCTGTATATTAGTTGTATGTATGTATTTATGTATCTATTATTTTATTTTGTTTAGTTTATATTTTGTATTTAGTATCTACATTCTTAATAAATTAATTATTTGTTGTAAAATTTGCACCAAGTGCAACCCCATATTGTGTCCAGGCTGTCTCTTTCCATTCTTGGTTGCCTGGAAGAGATCGCGGTTCGCGATAAGGCCGCCTGTTGTATGTTTGTTTTTGTTATAAGATGTCTTTTTGATTAATTTTTATCTTGGTGTACAATAAAGTATATATAATAATAATAATAATAACGATATCCATATTATATTTCGAGTCAATTAATTATTAATGTCATTTACCTATCGAGTTATCAGTTATTTTTATATATTATTGAATTTATCCGTCAGATATTCGTCAATAGTGTAATAGCTTTTATTAATTAAGAATTCTTTTAATTTATTTATAAATATATTGTTTTTATTTACTTGTTTTATGCTTTCCGGTAATTTATTATATATTTTTATCGGCATAGCATACGGACTAGAATAGTGCAATTTAAGAGTGCAATTCCTAATTCGTAATGTAACCCAGGGCCACAGGTTCGGCAGTCCGTTTGAGACCACTAGACCATTGCGTCACTATCACTGATTACATGTAACTTCAAATGGGGAATTTCGGCAACTAACTGTTTAACCTTTTACATAGCTCCAGGCTAGGATCACTTGTGATGTTGCTGACATCACAAACACTGTGGCATGTAGTGACGTAAGAACGATTGGGCGATCTGTGACGAAGCTGGGAGCCAATGAGTTCCTGTTACAGTTTGCGTGGGCTGCCGATCAAAACTGTTTGGATAGACGACTTGTTTGTCTGTTTGAGGCATTTAGCACACTACCCGGGCCTGAAATCGCACTCCGATATCAGGAAGAAGCTATCCGTTAGCCACTATGTATCGCAAGTTTGTGATTGACAGGAATGACATGCACATAATCGTCAATTTTGTCTTCTTTGTCCTATCGGTAATTTCATATTCAATATGTTTTGACCAGACTTCAGCGAGAGCACACTCAATAAACACATTGGCTGTCTAATACCGGACTGAAACAGTCCTAGAAATACCTGGGCGTTTCGTTCAAAGCACGGTAATGCATTTGGAATATGAGCAGGGGGCAAATCCGTTACCAGCTTAGGGCCTTCACTGGCCAATTTGGAACCAACGACATGCTCATGAAGATGGGTCTAACCGCGACACCCATGTGCAGGTTATGTGGGGAACATACAGAACGCATGGAGCACCTTCTGTGCACATGCGGTACACTGGCTAATAAGCGAATGAGTCTCCTAGGAAAGGATATCCAAGACTACTAGTCTTATATCTCCTAATCTCATTTTAATACTCATTAAGACGGTTTTCAACGAGATTGGGAAGAGTAAGTAATCTAGGGACCAAAAAAGAACGCAGGTCGAAGTGTCTGAGTTATTTCTCCGCCCCTTCACAAGATAAGAAGTCTTCAGCCACATCAACAGCGTCCATTTGTCTCGCGCACAGTCTCGAGTCTCTCTATCTCTCTCAAGGTCTATCAGAGCGCAAGAGTCGTTGCACATTGGAAACACATTTCGGGACGCTCCTCCGCAATGTTATTGTTGCTCATTGGAGTAAATTTTTTCTTCTCTTTTAGTCGTTAGGCACTCCTTTCTAGTCGTCTCATATCCACCATTTCTTTAATCTTTTCTTAATTTTTATAGCCAGTCACATTCATACTCGAAAATCTCCTTATGACATTTCCTCATTCCTCTGTCAGTCGTTTCATCTAAAGTCGAACATTTTCCGAACCTCGCGCTGTATCTTACAATCTACAGTAATTGAGAAAACAATTCTGACAATATCTTCATTTTGAACTTTATCTTACACGAGACAGTCACAAAATAAATCCTCTCCTTTTCTCAGCCGTCAGAGTTCAGAGCAACAAACACACATTCAATTAAGTTATAGCCGAAACAAATGGTGAACAAATATTGTTGGAGCAAACAACAGCCAGCTTATACTGAGTTTGAACTATCATAAATCTTTTGAAAACAATGTAGTAAACGCGAGTTCAAAAATTAATTTCATGTGTGCCTTAACGAACCATTTGTACAGGTGAATCGTAATTGTTGCCCTTACTAGAAGTGGGGAATCGACTCAATGAGATATTAGTGCATTTTAACTGGTTTAAAAATTTAAGGAACCGCTCCTTAGCAGCTCACGGCTACGCTACGCACCTGTACTTATTATACATACTCTAAATCATTTTAAAAATGGTTTTCTTCAAAAGGTTTTCTAAACTCCAATCAACTCAGTCGCCATGTCAATATATCTAAATGACAAGAAAATGTGCCATCTGTCAATTTGGTTGAAAGATGCTAAGTCAAGGTTAAGTCGAGTAAATAAAATGATATAGAATATGGGTTATTACTTAGAGACATTTTAATTTAATTAAATTGCAAATTACTCAAAAGCACATAAGATGAAATAGGTGACCGCTCTTTACTTTAGTTATTTATGAAAAAAATCCTTTTACGAAACATATTCAGCTAATATATTATACAGCGTTTCCTGTAAATAATAACCAGTCAAGTAAAATTTTCTTATTACGGTCTCCAACGTTCAAAGGTAAAATGATTTCATACTAATTCTCTCATCTAGGACTTATTTCTAAGAGGATTTGGATACCAATTGAATTCATGAACCTGTTGCTTTGAGAAATATAACATAAAAAGGATTGCTTATTTTGCAGTTACTGCAGTATGTGAAGTAAGTAATTTTATAAAGATTGTAAAAATTTTGCAAATATTTATTGATTAATGCTTAATTTTGTAAGAATATTTTGTAACTGTTTAATGTTCAAAAGAAAGATTAATTAATTTTGTTTTGTTTTAAAATTCTTATTAAAAAGGTACTGTAAGATTCCACCTGTGAAATTTTAATGCAAGGGAAACACTTACAGGTGGAATTTTAAGCCAAGCATCTTTATAATTTCCCTACCAAAGGTCCACTGTTACTTACCATTCAACATTTGGTTCAAGTTTCCTGTAACATGTTTCTGAAACAACGTAAGTGTTCATTGATGATGAGGCTTCAGGCAATTTGACTCGAACATGATTGAAGACGTGTGAACTAAATAAACGCTTGGTAGGGGAAACCTAATCGCTAATTACTGAGCTAAACGACTCCATTGTTTGAAATATTTCCTCTCGCCTGTTCCATACGTACATACCTAACCGTATACATACATATATGTACACCGGCTCACTGTTTGAGTTATCTAGTACTGTTTAATATTGTTATGCTTTCTTCAAAGTTATTATTTCATCACGAATAATAACTGAAGATTGGGATTTTCAAAAACAACCGTTGCAAGTGTAGGTAATACTTTTGTAGATGATTTGATGATCGTAGTATGACAAACCGCGGATAGATGAATTAAATTTTTGGAGTTAAGAAGTTGACAAATCCTATTTTCATGACAAAGATTGAACACTACTTTAGCCTGAACACCTGGTTCAGGCTAAAGTAGAGTTTGACAATTACTCTTTAAATTCTTCATTCAGAAATCGGGCAAGTAAAAGCAAAATTTTGGCAACGATAGTGGTTGTCAGTGTCTTTTGGTCAATCTTTCATATTTTGGCACTTTCTTATTTATTAACTTTTTGCTGACTTGACTAAGATATTTGCTTAAGATATATTTTTGACACTATTCTCCAAACTTGAGAAATTAGTACTTAACTAAATACTTACCAAAATTTGGAAACCCACATGTAAATATTAGAATCCTCGACACAATAGATAGTATACCCTGTGAATGTGCTAATACTATTACTAGGGATACTGTACCTACATGTTTTTGGCACGAAAACTCACGTTGCACCGTTGTATGTATCGTGTATTCTTAACAAGGAATATTTACCCAAATTTTCACGTTTTCCGCTCGTTTTCAATTTGCTTGTGTCAATTTGTGAATATTTGCTGTTCGCCGCCTTTTTACTCTGTTTGTATCGAGCAATGTTCGCCTTCTGATAAATTGTGTTGCTTTGAGCATTTGAAATATTACGAAAGAGTTTCAAGCGGCTTGAAATAATTAAAATGAGCAGCCTTCAAAACATCCACCCATCCATCCATCGATCCTCAAAAAATTTTGAGTACTTATTGATATAATATAGTAGCTTGATAGTCATTATTTTCAGTATCTACGGAAAGTTTGTTGTTTTACAAAGGGAGGCAACAACGGCTGTAAATATAAAGTAGAGCAACCAGAGAAGAAGCGCAGCTAACAGCGAGCGGTGTAGACAGACAGATCATTAAACCATTTGTTGTAGCCGGAGGGCGCGCGTTTTTAACAGATAATAAAATCCAGTGTTTTGTTCAAAACAGTGTCCGAAAGAATTTAAATGGGTTGACAGCTGAGTTTCCTATTCCCTGAAATACAATATCCAATTTGAAATCCTTTACTTAAACGTTGATTCTAAACTCCGGCTGGCAAAGGTAAATAAAATGGACCCAGGCATTATTTATTCAATTCCGATTGTTTTCATTCTCTTTCCCTTTTGTTAAGTCAATAAATATTTTGCTGATCCCTAGAAAATTCGCTGAAATTGCGGATACGGTGCCGGAAATCGATTGATGCTTCAATTGTTTTGGACGTTCGCCGTCGTAGTATTTTTGGACCTCGCTATAAAGGTTTCTAAAGTATGTTTATAAGAGTTTATGTTCTTACTAACTAACAATATGATTGTATTAAGTTTTATGCTTCAAATAGTTAACTTGATACGCTGACACGTATTAAAACTAGGATTAGCTGCAACTAGAAGGTGCTTAAAGGTGCAACTACACTGCGGTTGGTCGACGACAACCAGTCGATGTGGATAGCCTTAAAATGTTTGATCGATGAACGTTTTCCAGCTACCATCACAGCTTACTCTGCTTACTTACTCTGAGCGATGAAAGGATGGTCAGTATCACCATTTTCATTTCATTCGGAAGAACCACGAGCCTATGAACCATACTAATCATAGGCTTTCCACAACGCGACATCGACCGGTCCTGTGCTTCTCGTATCTAGCGGACTAATGCGCGAAGAGAGATGGTGCAGTTTTATTTAAGAAGTGCGTCCTGGTGTTGTCGGATAGTCGTCTCATCCGACGACAAGAGTAAAGGAACATTATAATTCACCAGTATTTGCGCATATACTTCGGCTCTATAGATTCTCCTGCGTACTCTTCTACCGTTTCCTAAATTCGGTCAGGAAGATACGATGTCTTGGGATGTAATACATACAATCTTGTTAATTATATAGTAAAGTAGCTATAAAATACATTATAATAACTTGATTAGTCTTGATCTCGTCTTTTCAGCCATTTAACGACCGTCATAACGAGGGATTAAGGTTACACTAGTCGAAAATTCTTCCATACAAACGTAATCTGGCGATTACTCCTATTACTGTTTGACGGTGTACGTTCAAAATAAAAAATGATATCATTTTGTCTCATCATTATCTAGACCTGTATGGAAACAGAAAAGTAAAAAAATACAATATTTGAAAGTTATGAGCGTCGAAAGTTCCATATTTCAACACAAATTTTAACGCATCTCTGTCGAAGCAATGACTTGTCGAACTACTGTTTTTCGAAATTGAGACTCTGTCGAAATAATTAACTGTCGAAATTCAGAATGACCCTCCGCCAACTTCGTCCATCGTTATATAATAAAGGTCTGTATTTTATCGTAAAACCTCCGCTCCAGTTAGTGCCTAAGCCAACAAATTGCCTGCCTTCCAAAAAAATAGGACCAGTTTTTGTTGCATCTGCAACCGAGCTTACACTTTATTGACGGCTTTCGTATATTTCTCATTGGAATGCATTTTCATAGAGCCACTTGCAGAACTCGATCCGTACGTTTTGTTCAAGTTCAAACGTATAAAAACTGTAAAGTTATGTGTTGTTTTTTTTTAAAAAACGTTGCACTGTATCGTAATTTCTTCCTGTATCGTGAGTGCGTGGGTGCGGTGTTAAGTGAAGAGATATTGTAGGCCAAACATGATTATATATAATATGTACATAAAATCGAAGTGGTCGTCAGTTGAAATGCTCCGACGGACAGCCGCGAAGCGGCAATACAACACTCACCACCAGTTTCTGGAACGAAATTATCGACACATCACAATGATGCAATTGGATGTTGAAAACTCATTCAATCAATGACAGCAGTTAACGCGCGTTTGACAATTTGTCAGTTTAATTTTGCGATAATTCTCATTCCGGAAACTGCGCCTGCCACGTTTTCATTCAAATTGTTTTCCGGATGGCCACACTTAATCGTGTTACACTGTCGCATCGCGCCTGTATGTAGGAGTCTAAAGAGTGATCAATAGAATTTTTTTTTATGAAATCAGAACTTGATGTCATCGTTGCCGTCATTTGAAATAACTCAATCTAACTTTGTGTAAAGGTAGCGTAACTGATCAACAAACACACCGACACAAGTATCGAGGCTTCAGTTTGCCTATTAGGTTTCAGAGAGGAAATTAATTAATTACCTTTGCTGATAGTGATTAACACGATAAAGAAGGGGTTACTGAAGAGTTGTATTTTGGATGTTGGTATAATTTGTTCTTGGTGGATCTAAACTACTCGACACTCGTCAACATCTTCTAAAGTCTTTTGGAATCCACTAGAGTCTAGCAACGCTGGCCCGTATACTTATGATATTCCAGACAACTCGGGCAATCGATGGATCGACCTACACGGTGCTTTGGTCTGTCAACATTTAAGGGTTAGAATCAGACGTTAGTAGAAATCCGTATGACCTATATGTTTGGTGGCTGAAATACCATTATGTTTGGTGGAATTAAAATCATAATACCAATTATTTTTTGCAGTAATGTTTAAAGAGCAAGAAAATTTTGAAGATGAAATTTTAGACTCTAACGTTTTATCTCTCAAATCAAATCAAATCAAATCAAATCAAATCATATTTATTTGTTCACATAGGTAATAAAATACAGATGTTGCGTTTAAAATGAAAATAGAGCGCTATGTCATGCCAAGAGGCGTACAAATATTAGGTGTAGGTATCTACCTGGAGATTAACAAATCAAATGTCTAGAGAAAAAATAAGAAAAAAACATTGTCGTAAGATCATGCGTATTAAATTAGCAGAATCAATAATTAAATTAACAATAAAAAGTCAGAGAGTAAAAAGAAACAAAACCAAGTAAGTACGCAAATCAATATACTTAATTTAAAATGTCAAAAAATTACCATGTCAAAGATTATGAGATGTCAAAAATTATTAAATGTCAACATTATTAATCCAAACAAAACTCAGTATTTTATTTCTGTTATAATATTATTAAGAACATTTATTTATACTGACGCATTACAATAACAAACATTTTATATGGTTTTCAATGATTCATCATTCAGAAATTCCTCCATTGTATAGTAACATTTATCAATAAGTAAGCTATTAAGTGCTTTTTTGAATTTTAATAATGGCATGTTTTTAATGGCATCGGGTATTATATTATATATTTTTGGGGCGTTGTTGAAAAAGCTTTTACTCATTAAGGCTGTTTTACATTTAACATTGCAAAGTTTGTTACGATATTGAGAACGCATTGGATTCCTTCTGACTGCAGATAGGCTTACAAATAAATGTGGGTTTTTTTTCACAAACAATGCAGTTTCCATTATGTACATTGCTGGCAGTGTCAATATTTTTAGTCTTTTGAAGTATGGAATACAGCTATCCGTCGTTTTTAGACCACACATAGACCTTACGCAGCGTTTCTGCATCTTAAATACAGACTCCCTATTAGCTGACTGCCCCCAGAAAACAACACCGTACCGTAAAACAGAAGCCACAAGTCCATGGTATGCTGTCAGTAATGTCTCAATATTAACCTTTTTTGAGAGTTGGAATAGCGCATAGGCAGATTTACTTAATCGTTTACATATTATGTCAGTATGATTGTTCCAAGTCAATTTATTATCAATAGTGATTCCCAAAAATTTAGCATTATCAACTTCCTGTATTTTAATGTCTTTATAAATTATATTAATGTCAGCATTCTCACGACGTTGATGGTATTGCATGATGTTGGTTTTACTTAAATTAATTTTCAAATTGTTATCATTGAGCCAGTTTATTATTTTAGTTAGAGATTCATTAATGTCATTTTCATAGTTATTTATGTCATTGCATTCAATTATGGCTGTGCTGTCGTCTGCGAAAAGAACCATCTTGTGCTGGATTGTTTTTGGGAGATCATTGATGTAAATCAAAAAAAGAGGTGATGCCAGCACACCGCCCTGGGGCACGCCATACTTTATGCATCTTTGTTTTGATAGGTGTACGGTTTCTAATTTGGTTTTAGGACATAATCTAGTGACTTCGGTGCATTGAACTCTATCAGATAAATATGATTTTATCAATTTTAGGATATTTCCCCTTACACCGTAGCCATGTAACTTTTGTAGCAGTATCTTATGGTCAACATAGTCAAAGGCTTTCGTCATATCAGTAAATATAGTACAGATTGGATTATTTTTGTCAACTGATGGCATAATGTTATTAATTAAATCAAAAAGTGCCATGTTAATATTTATATTTTTGCGAAAGCCTTTTTGTTCATTGCAAAATAGGTTATATTTTTCAAAATATGTGTATATGGATTTGTATATAACTTTCTCAAAAATTTTTGAAAAAACGGAGATTTTTGCAATAGGTCTGTAGTTTTTCATATCCGTTTTGTCCCCTTTTTTAAATAAAGGTTTGATAATAACTTTTTTTAATCTGTTGGGAAATATGCCATCTACAATACAAAGATTAATAATGTGAGCTAATGGCTGTGCTATATCTTCCTTTACATACTTTAGGACCTTAGTACAAACGCCATCATAACCAACAGTATTCGTATTTTTAAGATCAGAGATAATTCTTATAATGTCATTATCTGAGACCGGTGTCATAAACAAAGATTGTGACGAATGATTTTCAAAAAAATTACCACTAGTCTTATCAGAATTTATATTATTTTCAATTGTGTCAATATAGTAATTATTAAATTCATTGGCGATGTCAATGGGGCGTGTAAAAGTCAAATTGTCTCTGTTTATAGTCATAATTTGTTCCTGTGGTAAGCATATTTTAGATTTATTAATAACCTGCCAAGCGGCTTTAGATTTATTTTTGGATGAGCTTATAAAATAATTGTTTTGGGCTTTCTGAGTCAACTTTATAATTTTTTTATAGACATTAGAATATTTCCTTAGATTATTTTTATTTTTAAGGCTAGGGTCAAATCGATATTTCCAAAGTAACTCCCTTTGTTTCTGGCTGCATATCTTTATCCCTCGAGATATCCACTTGGTTTTCCTGTTTAATTTAACAGTTATTATCTTTTCTGGAAAACATAATTTATATAATAATATAAAATCTTCCATGAAGGCTTCAAAAGATATGTTTGCGTCTTTAGCCGTAAAAACTTCTACGAAAGATAAACAAACTAGGAGATTTTTAAATTTAATAAGATTTTCTGCAGAATAATCTTTTCTTTTGCATTTCCAGAAATGTAATTTGCAAGACTTTTTTATGGGCACTTTCAAAGTTTGAGATGTATGATCCGAGAGAGCTAAATCTATGATTTCGGCCTTGCAGCCCCTTTGGTAACTATGTGCAAAATTATCGATGCAGGTATTACTACTGAGTCTTGTGGGCTTGTACAGCGCTAGTTTTAAATTATATTGTAAGAGAAAATATTCAAATTCCATTGTAATTTTATTTCTCTTTAAAACATCGATGTTAAAATCTCCTGCAAGAATAATGTTTTTTGCTCCGGAGCAAAGCTTTTTGAGTATGTTGTCTAATTTTTCATAAAATACTGTGTAGTTATGTTTAGGTACCCTGTATATACAAATAATAATAGTGTTAGAAGCTGTAAGTTCGACAGCGCAACATTCAAATTGTCCTGAAATCGATTGTTTAGCTACGTCAATTAGTACTCGATATTGCAGTCCTGCTCTGACAAAGATGCATGTACCTCCCCGTTTCGAATTTCTTGAGTAATAAGCAGCCAGATAGAAGTTGGGTAAATGCATTAAATCTTCATTACCTGATTCCATAAAATGTTCTGTAATGCAGATAACGTCAACAATAGTTCCCTTATTGTATAATTCTTCTAACTTAACTAAAAATGTGTCAGATTTGTTCACTAGACCGGCTATATTTTGATGGAGAATATTGAGACAGTTATAGAAAAAACTGAGAGCCATCTGGTGTTTGCGGGTCCCGTACAGCACTCATTTGATTCTCCTGAGGACAGTCAACCTCTAAGGGTGCAGAGTTCAGGGCACTTATGTCTAGGACGAGATCTTGGAGATCTAATATTATAGTATATAAGCCTTTATTGTTTAGAGTGCCATAACGAGGGCTGTATGTGTCGGAAGTATACGGCAAATTTAAATTCGAGTCCAAAATATATGCGTAATTATATGTTTCCACATCCATATAAAGTAAATTGTTGAAAGTATCAATTCGGCTATTATACATAATATTATTGTTAACCATATATTTAAATGTCGGTAGACATATTATAAAGTTTGTATGTTTTAAAGCAACTAGTTTTTCGCGTACAAACGACACAAGTTCAATATAATTATGCGTTTTTCTAAAATGTACTTCGCCTATATAAATAATACAGTAGTCGCAGTAGGTAAAGTTTCGTACTTTTTCGTCAATATTTTCAAGTAAATGATTTATACTACAGTTAGGCTTGCGATAATGGCATATTTCAAAATTACATAATTGAGTTCTCTGTGTGATTTTGTATATTCTGTTGGAAGTTTCATTACTAAGTAGACATATTTTGTGTTTCGAAGATAAGTCAGTTTGATCTGTATGCGATATTCTTTCTTGAGAAGTGCTTGAGAGACATAAGTTGATATCTTCTCTTTTGTTTTTCGACGTCCCTTGTGTAGAAGGTGTACAGTCTGTTTGCATGATTTCTTCAGTTTGTGTTTGTTTTGTTTTTGTGAAATTATTTGTATTTTTCTTTGGTGTTTGTTTTTTCTGTTTTGCTGGACTGTAATTAATCTTCTTATAAATATCATTTTTCTTCACTAAATCTTCGTTAGTCCGCTTCAAATTTTTATTTTCTAACGATAGTAGTTCAATTTCAGTGTGTGCACTATTTAATTGAGCCGTTAGTTTTTCGATCTCATCTTTTAAAATTGACATTTGATCGTCTTCGTTCTCGGACATGTCTGGCATACTATTTGAGGTAGTACAATCCATTGTTTGTGAAATCATATCACTGTCATCAATGTTTGGCTCTGATCTAGTGCGGTTACGACGGAAAGTTACGTTTTCCAAATACTCCATGGTATAAATATTTGGTATTCTAAATAGAGGTCACAAAAACAGATATCAGTTTGAGTCAGATTCGAACTCGGGCTGTACTGATTAAATGTTGAAGGTGAGTGTAGAACCGATGCGCCACACGTACAGTATTTGAGCAGTCGAAATTTACGACCGTGTTAGTGTTGTTACTGTATTCCACGCTAATAGATGTCGCTGTTTCGTATCAATCAACAGAGTTAATTATTTATTTGTGGAGGTAACACTATTTTAAGTGAGACAATACTTAATGTGATATAATTTCAGAGATTCACGCTAGATGGTGTTGTGATCACAACATTAGCTTCGTGATTCAAATAAAAAACGGATCTTGAATACGAGAATCACTCTTGTAAATGCAGAATGTTGAATGATTATCCAGATTATCCAGGTTTTTATCACTATTGCACTTAATAAAATTCTTAGGCAGACAAAGATATGATAGTTTTTAATTTTTTGTTTTTGTTTAGTTATAAACACAAAATAAAAAATCCAACAACACTGTCACAGCGAGCTTGAATGTCCAGATTCACTTCTATACACTTTATAAGGTCCAACTATTGATTTTAGTATTTTTCGTAATAATTTAAACGGGAACACATCACAGTACACTGTTTACATGTCAGCGCCACCTACCCTCCTCTCGTCTTTAAATGTTCCAAAACAGAATGATGTATAAAATTAAACTGCTCCAAAAGTATCGGGACGTGAGTTCCGTCACCTTTTTGGGCTCCTGATAAATCATAGTTTAGAAACTAGAGCTTTATTAACTTTAGTTTTGTGGGCAGAACCTCTGCTGGGAATACATACCTTTGAATACTCATACTTCATGATTACCTGACCGGCATCGACCCTGGGAACTTTAATTCCATATCCTCATCCAAGTCATAGTCTATCCGTCTGCCATGTTTAATCAAAATGCGTTAAGGAGTTTGTTGCACGTTGACAAACTCACTTTAGCATTAATATTAGTGAGGCTGTAGTAATTTGTAGAAGTAATTTTAGTTGGTACTTGAAGTGTTATTTATAAATCGTGAGCTGGTGGTAGTAGAGCAGTGGTGGCCCAATAGTAACGGCTCCGACTTACGTATCGTAGGTGGTGACTTCGAACCCAGGCAGTCGCTTTACTTTGTGTAAATTATATCATCTCCACTGCTCTCAAAAACGGTGAAGGAAAACATCATGAGGAATCCGGCATGTCCTAGAACCAAAAATTCGAAGACATGTGACATGCACCAACCCGCACTGGGCCCGCGTGGTGGATTATGGCCCATCCCCTCTCACAGAGAGGACGCCTGTGTCCCAGCAGTGGGAACATTAATAGGCTGATGATGTGACGTGACTCGTACATAGTAGGTATTATTCTCACTGGATTCAATTTTCCAAGATTTATCTCGTACCATACGTAGTATCTCTAAGTAGTCTGTGTATCTCTAAGTAGTCTGTGCTCGTACCTTTCGTATGTGAGTCCGGCAATTAATCGATTTTTGAAGCACTTCCTGTTATCCGACTAAGCAGAAGGTTGGCTTACTTATGTAACTGTGGAAACATTGAAATAATATATACTATGGAACTGATTGCATGATGCATCCTGAAGGTGGCCATAGCATCTCCATAACCAGCCAAAATAACACCCTCACGTTTGGGCTCCTTGGATATGTATTGAAAACCGATATTACATTTCGTACCTATTTCTTAAATATAAGCCTGTTTTAAAATGATTTTTACTTTTATTTATTTAAAAAGAAACATAACGCATATTATTTTTATTTTTATTTATTTTTATAACAATTACTTGCTGTACTTACAGTTTGCACCAAAGCGTACAGCAAGCCACCACTACACATATAATAACACTTATAAACTAAAAAACCTAATACACACATTTAACATTGTTTTTCCATTGAGCATAAATATGTCGACGCCAGGTTCCTGAGAAATTAGGCCGTTCAGCAAATTGAGCGCCTGGGCTGTAGGAGCATGACGAGCTGTCAGGGTACGTGAGGGCGGAGCCGCGAAAAGGCAGCGCGGGGCACAAGCTCGCGACGCCCGCATTCGGTCCGGAGCGAATAGTGAACAGCGAGCTAGCGTGGACGAGTCGTCGATCTTATAGTTCAGCAATAGGTAGTAGTGCATCAACAGCGCACACTTACGTCGCAGTTCCAGCGTGTTGATGCCCACCATTCCAACTATCAATTAATTCTCAACTATCGGTAAGATTAACAATAGATTACTAGATCGTAACAAATTTAAAGGAAATATGAATTATTCTTTAACTCCCATCGAATATAAACAGTTGGCGACTACAAAGAAAAAGTTTCGCGTAATTATTTAATATCTTATCCTTTTTTTTCATAGCTTTAAATTCCTTAGTAATCTTTGGGTTTAGAAGTATGATATTTTGTACAAGGTTTCCTCATATAATATCTAACAGCAGTGAGCACTATGTAATAATTTTCAAAAATCCATCCCAATGATAACGATGAAAGATTTGTGTTTTTGTCGATGGAAAACCCCATTGGACACACGGTTTCTCGTTTGTAAAACTGATAAAGAAGAAAGGTAAACACTGACCTGAAGTTCCTAGTTTAATCTCGGCCAGGCATCCGGACATACCGCCACAAACACGGCTATATCCGGCCCACAATATTATAGTTGCCCGATACCTGATCAAATTGGACGTTTTAGCTCATCACCACCGCCAACAGAATTTAACACTAGTCAAATATGATTTCAATGTGTATTGGGTACAGGTCCATTCAAACTTTTTGGCAATTGTGAAGTCCGCCACTTGCTGCTCAGAACCTGACCCCTCACCACCGCTGTTCAAAGAAAGAAAGTCCAAGAGTTTATTTTGTCACTTAAATTTGCAGCTGCGGCGTGACTTGCAAGGTATTTTGAGCCACCATTAAGTTTGAATCGAAATGTACCCCACATAGGCTGATATTCAAGCCTTTTATTTAACGAATTAATTAAAAGAACCTCCTCAATTCATGATACTCGGGTTAGTCTGGTGCCAAAAACATTAAGGCTTTCTCAAAGAGTATTTGGAGCTTCTGATCTTCCCTGATCTAAGTACTTGCCAGGATGCATTCATGCAATGGATTTTGAGAGACAATTCGGTGGTATATTCTCGAATCATGGAAACAAAAATCAAAATCGTAGAATAAATTATTAATTCATGGTAGAATTTAGAGTGCCAGTTGGGTCTTACAATCAGGAACAGCTTAGTTAGCTGCTTGAGTGATATCAAGTGTCACAGGCGTTGTTCTTTTAGGTAGCTAATATTTGAGCTTATTTTCTATTATTTTGTTACTTTCCTATGTATCTTGACATTTTTACTTATGAGAGGAATGTGTAAAGCCTTTATTGGCGATGTTCAGTTCCTAGATTATTTAGTACCCTCCTTGCCTAATATTATTTATACGAGTAAGGGGCATCCAATAACAGATCTTTATATATATTAATCCTTAACAACATCATATTAAGGTGCGGTCCTCAATTTTATATAAAATGATTTTTATATAAAATTGAGGACTATTATATTAAATTATTTTTTATATAGAATAATTATTTTGGGGGCCGAGTCACCCACGTCCGTAGGAACGTACCCTTTTTCTGATTCCCTACACGTGGTCCCCGGGTGGTGCAAATCAGGTGACATTAACTGGTGGGAGGCTTCGGCCGAAGGCTTGTGACCACCCACCGGGCAAAGACGTACCGCCAAACGGCCTAGCCGTGTTCCGGTTCGATGCTCGGTGTAGCCAACTAGAGGAGTTGGGTCGAGATAGCTGTTCCACTGCAGGTTGACCAGCCTGACGCGCGCTGTTAGGGATGTATCGGGAGACTAGTCGCGGAGGGTAGCGGGATCCGAGGCACGGTGCGCCGCTGGCCGACCGCAGGTAGTTGGGGGCCCAAGTAGTGTGCCAGCCACACACGAAAGGCTGCCCCGCCAACTGTCGAAAAATCCCGAAATGCGCCATCGTGCTGGTTGGCGACCAGATGGGGAGGGCCCGATGGACATTCCGGGGGGGCTCGGGCGTCCCCGCAGTCTCCGGACTAGTACCCCAATGATGCTGTCCTTTCAGTGCGTGTCTGAAGGTTAGCAGCGTGGAACCTCGTCTCACTTCCAACTCCTCTCCTCCGTTCACTCTTATAAAAATATGAATCATGTCAAGGAAAAGGAAGATTAGTTTTAAACAGCGGCTGCACCCCCTCCCCCACAAAGTGCATCACCAACATTAGGGGTCTGCACTCAAATCTCTCTGCAGTCCACTACCACCTGGAGACTGAGAAACCAGCGCTGTTTTTCCTTACGGAGACGCAGATAGCGAGTCCGTCAGACGTGTCGTACCTGTCTTACCCAGGGTTCACCCTGGAGCACAATTTTAGACCACGGGCGGGTGTATGTATGTACGCCCGTGACGATCTTTGCTGTCGGCGTCTCCGTAACCTTGAGGACTCAAGATTCACAACGCTCTGGGTTCTGGTGGACACAGGTCTGGATAAAATTATCTACGCCTGTGTCTACCGTTCGCACAGTGGAGATCAGGAGGCAACCAGGCTCACAGAGTACCTCAGTGAGGCGGCTGATGCAGCACAGCAGCGGTACCCTTCTGCCCAATTAGTGTTACTGGGGGACTTTAATGCCCACCACCAGGAGTGGCTCTTCCCATACCAGTGCACTGATCATGCTGGACGGGAGATGCGTAAGCTTGCGCTAGCGCTAAACCTCACCCAGCTGGTCCAGGGGGCAACGAGGGTACCGGATGTTGATTCGCACACGGCGAATTGCTTGGACCTTCTGCTGACAACAGATCCAGACAGATACTCTGTGTCGATAGCATCACCATTGGGTAGTTCCGACCACTGTCTGGTGAAGTCTGTGTCCGTCTATTCCCCGCCCGATCCCAGCCCAAGGGGCACCCGGCGGGTTTGGCGGTACAGGTCGGCAGATTGGGATGGCATGCGATCTTTCTTCGCATGCTATCCTTGGCAGCCTACTTGCTTTTCTTCGACTGATCCTTCGTCGTGTGCGGATGCCGTGACGGATGTGTTGCGTCGGGGAATGGAGTACTACATTCCGTTCACTGACGTAACAATGTCTAGCGAAGACCGGCCATGGTTTGGCGCCGAATGTAAGCACGCCGACGCGCTTAAACATAGGGCGTACCTGGCTTGGGTCGACGCTCGATCGCGTAAGGCGAGTGACGTGGGTCAGAAGAAGAAGGCCTTCAACAGGGCTGCCAAGTCCTGCAAGATGGTGTTGCGAGGGGCTCGGTTCGATCACATTGGCCGAATAGGGACCAAACTTGCTTCTTACCCAGCAGGTAGTAAAGCGTTTTGGTCTCTGGCTAAGTCGGTCGAGTCGAACTTCTGCCGTCCCTCACTGCCACCACTGCTGAAACCCGACGGGTCACTGGCCCACTCCGCTGAGGAGAAAGCAAATTTATTTGCCTCTCTTTTTGCGGAATCTTCACGTCTGAATCCTGGTGATTCGCGGCCCCCTCCTCCTCCTGATGGATGCGAGACGAGTATGTCGGATATTCGTATCCATCAAAAGGACGTCCGTAGGGTGCTGCGTAACCTTGACGTGAACAAGGCTAGCGGCCCTGACGGAATACCAGCACTTGTTCTTAGAACCTGTGCGCCTGAACTGTCTCCGATCTTGACACGCCTATTCCGTCTTTCGTATGAGGCTGGAAAAGTGCCGAATGCTTGGAAGCAGGCTAACGTACAGCCCGTGCCCAAGAAGGGCAGTCGAGCTGACCCGGCCAACTACAGACCCATATCTGTAACCTCCATACTCTGTAAGAGTATGGAACGTGTACTCAATACTAAGCTCCTGGCATACCTAGAAGCAAACGATATCCTTAGTGATCGCCAATACGGCTTCCGCCGAAATCGGTCTACTGGGGATCTTCTAGCGTATGCCATTCACATCTGGAGTGAGGCCATCGAGAGGCACGGGGAAGCGCTTGCCGTCTCCCTAGACATCTCGAAGGCTTTTGATAGGGTCTGGCACGAAAGCCTTATTGCTAAGCTTCCTTCATTCGGTTTGCCCGGTGGTCTGTGTGATTGGATTGCAGACTTCCTGAGAGATCGGTCCATTCGAGTGGTTATCGATGGCTGCTCGTCGGACTACTTGGATATTAATGCCGGGGTCCCTCAGGGGTCGGTACTCTCGGCAACTTTATTCTTGCTGCACATTAACGATCTGCTAAAACCCGGCATCTTTGGGTATGCAGACGACAGCACCGTTACTGAGAGATACTTGTCCAACGCTCGTGCTACCGGGCCTCAGATCCAGTCGCTCCGGGAGGCCATGGTGGAGCGCTTAAACCTGTCCTTGCAGGCAGTCTCCGAATGGGGCGATGCCAATCTGGTCAGGTTTAATGCTGCTAAAACCCAGGCGTGTCTGTTTTCCGCAAAAAAGAGTCAATTTCACCCGGCTCCAACTTTCCGAGATGTGACCGTGCCAATGGCTGACTATCTTGAGCTTCTTGGCGTTACGTTGACATCGACTCTCAATTTTGGGCCATACATTGAGGCAAAGGCTCAGCTGGCCGCCAAAAAACTGGGGATACTTGCAAAGGTGAGAAGGTATTTCACGCCAGAACAGCTGCTCAGCTTGTATCAAGCGCAAGTTCGATCATGCATGGAGTACTGTTCTCATCTCTGGGACGGATCTGCCAAATACCAGCTTGATGCACTGGAGTCGATCGAAAAGCGGGCCAAGAGACTCATCAGCGATGAGGCACTGGTTAAGTCAAAGCTCCAGAGCCTTGAACATCGTCGCCGAGTTGCCAGCTTGTCGGTTTTTTATCGGTTACATTTCGGGGAGTGTGCGATGGAATTGCATGATTTAATTCCACCCAGCCCGTTCCATCATCGGACTACCAGACGTACGGCGATGCGTCATCGATATATGGTGGACATCCCACCCATACGCACTAAACGTTTTGGGAATACTTTTATTATGCGTACAGCTAAGGAGTGGAATTCCCTGCCGGAATCTGTGTTTCCCGATAGCTACAATCTAGGGGTCTTTAAGTCAAGAGTGAATAGGTTACTTCTAGGCAAGCGTGCTCCACCATCGACCACATCATCGCTTACTATCAGGTGAGATAGTGGTCAAGCGCGAGCCTATATTAGAGAAAAAAAAAAAAAAAAAAAAAAAAAAAAAAATGGAATTCATTTGCGAATCGAGAATGCCTTGAGGCGGAACGAGAGAAAATGACAAGCAATTTGTTATGTTTTTACTCGACTGCCGCAGGAGAGTAATGTGTTTATCAGTCTATGTATGTATGTAAGTGTGTATGTATGTATGTTTGTTCCTATGTGGCGTTCTAGAGACCAAATGCGTTGGCCGATTTTGATGACTCTTACGTCAATCGATTCGTCTTTACGAGAACGAGAAAAAGTAGCGAAAGAATTGATAACGGTCTTCATTGAATTTTATTGTCATTTGTATTGATTTTGAAGTTTTTTTTTTTTTTTGACATGTTAATTTAAAATTCAATTCTTTAAAATATCTTCTTGACTTATAAAATCTTTAATTTTTGACATTTTAATCTTTATTTACATATTTTTGATTAATTATGTCATTAAATTTAGTCAATTGACTATCAATAACAAGTGACAATATTTTGTAAATGTTTATGTGTACCTTTTACTAACACTAGTTATATAAGTATTTGTTACTAACAAGAATTGGACTGTAAATTGTCTGAATTTTGAAATAAATTATTATTATTATTATTAACCCTGCAAGTGTCACTGACTACATAAAAATTGGAAAAGAAAAAATGGCGGCTTCTGGGCGCCATTATGTAGGGTTTTCTTTTCTTCCAAACCCATCGTGTGGGGTATCAAAATAAAGGGTTTTAAGAGGTGATTTCAAAAATATATAAAACTTATATGTTTAAATGTTTGTTTTGTTGTTGTTGTTTTTGATGTTTTTGAATTAACTTTTTTTTAAATACAAAAGCACAATATGGAACTAACTACCTCTTACCTGAGAGTGAACATGCAGGAAATATGGAACGTTATTAAAATAACATGAAGTTACTGTACTTTTTAAAGCTTTTGATAAGCTACTCTGAGGAAATTGCTGTAGACTAAAGGAATTTAATATTTTTTAAATTATCTGTTGAAAAGTATGTCAAAAGGTTTCATAATATTTATTATAGAGCAAAATAATTATTATAAAGATAGAACTTAGATCCATATTTTGATATAAAATGCTAACTTTAACCCGCGGTTGCTGTTTCTCGCGGTTGCGGTTGCTGTTTCTCGCGGTTGCGGTTGCTGTTTCTCTGTTCGCTGAACTGATTTGCATCTCCGCGACCGATACGTTTACTCCGATAGACTATGTTGCAAAAAAATTACCTTAATGGGCCTTTCTAGCAGGCATTCTTATTTTAAACCATTTAACTGAATGTTTTTTATTCAGTAACCGTCTTTCATGTGTATTTCAGTTTCGGCTTGTAGCAATTATACGGTAAGGCTCTATAAATCTTTTTATCCCTTTCGTCTTATGCGGGAAGTGATGTGCGATGGAATTGCTTGATCTAATTACGCAAAGCCCGTTTCATCATCGGATTACAAGACATACGGCGATGCGCCATCGGTACATGGTGGACATCCCACCCATTCGCACTAAACGTTTTGGAAATACTTTCATTATGCGTACAGCTAAGGAGAGGAATTCCCAGCCGGTGTCTATATTTCCCGATAGGTCATCTCGGTGTCTTTAAGTCAAGAGTGAATAGGTTACTTAGGCAAGCGTGCTACACCTTCGACCACATAATCACTTACCATCAGGTGAGATAGTGGTCAAGCGCAAGCCTAAAAACAATTAAAGAAAAATGCCAGTCCGCGCCCACTCAACCCTCTTAGACTCGACCCGAAGATTAATACCTGGATATTTCTGTTTACATCGAGGTTTTTACGCATTGGTATGCGTAAAAACCTCGATGAATAGTCAGACAGAAAAGTGTCGGTTTACCGCTTCCACCACAGAGTGTGTAAAATTTAAATAATGTTTGAATAAATAATTAAACAAGTACTTATAATTATTAAATATAGTATCCGCTTTGTACATTTATTTTTATTTTTATTTGTGATGGGTTTGATCTTGACTCTAGTCTAGGTCAGAGGTGACAGAGACAAAGTCGACGATGGAGTGAGCTTACCCAGAAGATGCCTGTTCACTCTAACTTTGAAGAGATTCGGGTTGTAAGCGTTCGGAAACAGACGCAGGCAGTGAGTTCCACTCTTTTGCTGTGCGCATTATGAAGGATGTTTGGAAGCGCTTGGTGCGAATTGGTGAAATGGCAACTATGTGAGGATGGTAACTTGCAGTGCGTCTAGATGTCCGATGGTAGAAGGGGGCCGGTGGGATGAGGTCGTGGAGTTCATGAGCACACTCGCCAAAATACAGTCTGTAGAAGACCGACAAGCAGGCAACCTTGCGGCGATGAGCCAAGCTGTGAAGCTTTGCATCTACCAGTTTGACGTCGCCAATTAGTCTCTTAGCTCTGCGTTCCACCGAGTCAAGCGCGGCAAGCTGATATTTAGCTGGGCCATCCCAGAGGTGGCTGCAATACTCCATGCAGGATCGGACTTGCGCCTTGTAAAGAGTTAATAGCTGTCCAGGCATAAAGTATCGCTTCACTCTGTTTAGGACGCCAAGTTTCTTTGCCGCAATTTGGGCTTTGTACTCGATGGACGCGCCGAAGTTGAGACTGGATGTCAACTCCATGCCAAGGAGCTCGAGACGATCAGTCACAGAAACAGAAGCACCCCGAGAAGTAGGCGTTTGGATGAAGTGAGTTAGTAACTTACTTACTTAGTAGTTAGTTACTTTGTAGTAAAAATCACAAATTATTGTTAATTATCATTAAAATCTTATATATTATCATAAAAATTAAAAGATTACAGTTTTCAGTACAAAATATTAAATATTCAGAACTTAAGGGCGCGGCGAACGAAGCTCGCAAATGCAATTCGAGGCGAGCGAAAAATTAGTTTGGAGTATTGCTATCTCTGTTTGCACGCACACGCGGTGCGCCGTACGTAGCCATGTGTGTGTGAGCAGATAGATATCGCTACCTAATCATTCTATCGACTCGAAAGCCGGCCGACGCGAATGGCGCCCGCGTCTTTTGTCTTTTTACCCGGCTGCAAGGAAAGGGTTATGTTTTTCGCGCGTATCTTGTATGTATGTTTGTATGTATGTAATATTCTTTATTACCTCATATCTTCCAAACCGCTAGATGGATTTTTATAATTAATACATCGTTAGATAGGGCTTGCCCACCCAAGTGTTCTTAGATAAGTGACGTTAAAAATAAACAAAAATGGCGGCTTTTGTGCGCCATATTGGGAGCGACTCAATATTTTTTCTTCGAAACCCATCGAGTGGGGTATCAAAATGAAGGATTTTTAAAGGTGATTACAAAAATATATACCACTCATATGTCTCATGCGATTCGAAAAAAAAATAGGTAACTAAAAAGTTGTAAATAAAAAAAGTTAATTTAAAAATCAAAAACCCGACTGCGAACTAAAAAGATGTAAACAAGTAGAAAATCATGCTCTGCAGTCGGAGGATACATATTCGCGAGCTGGCTGACCACCTGATCCTCCGACTGTATAGCATGATTTTCTACTTGTTTACATTTTTTTAGTTCGCAGTCGGGTTTTTGATTTTTAAATTAACTTTTTTTATTTATGTAGGTATTCCTTCTACTTATCAAATATGTTTTGTTATAATAAATAATGAATGCAAGTAATGTATTACAAGTAAAAGACAAATATTCCAATAATGTATGCCTATTTACGCAAATAAGTAGGTACAGATAAATAACAGCGCTCTGAGCTAAGAATATTAAAAATAAAAACAAGGATTTTGAATAAAAATATATTATTTTGTTATGTTCTTACTTTATAGATCATCATTCATCTGTTTAAAAAATATAAATCGAAACTTGATAAAGTCGTGTAGGGTGACCATAATTATATTATCGACTGAACGAAAAACAAAATACAATAATGGTAATCAGAAAACATAGTGTCAAAGATCCACATTAAACACGCTTATTTTCTTTCTTTCTAGTGTTTCTTTCTGAAAACTGATGGCCAAAGGCGTTTTTTCCTTGATCGTCGTGGCTCTGAAAATATTTTTGCAGTTTATTATGAAGTCGATTAGCCAGCCAGTTACCAAAGATTATTAGATCCCCTCCAGGGTAAGGGTCACCGAAGTCCAGATAAAAAAGAATAATTAAATAAACTAGAACGAATTTGGATTTTTAGTTTTTTGTAACAGGAATTTTACAAAAAAGTCCAGCAAAAACTGGAAGGAGGGCATAAAACCGCACTTGTGCATTCAAGTCCAATCGCATGGTCACCCTACCCTGGGTGAGCCGTAACGTCACAGTAAGTATAGAGGAGCAATGTAGGTAAGTCTTAGCGGTGTCCTTGAGATAATTACCTACGCCCGCTTTGTCTCATGACATGAATAAACAAACAAAAAAACAAAGCTTCGTAAGTTGATGGATAGATAGGTAGGTAAATACTAATTTATACAAAACTAGCGGTCCCCCGCGGCTTCGCTTCCGTCAACTGGCTACCTAACCTAATCTACATATCTATCTACCTACCCTATCTACATACCTAATCTATACTACATACATGATCGTACGCAAAGCACGCAACAAAAGCTCTCAAAAAGGAATATGTTGCCCGTTTTTGCAACATTTTTCATTTATGCTCCGCTCCTACTGGTTGTAACGTGAAGTTATAACCTATATCCTTCCTCAATAAATGGACTATCCAACGCAAAAATATGTTTTCAATTCCAACCAGTAGTTCCTGAGATTAGTGCGTTCAAACAAACAAACAAACTCTTCAGCTTGATAATATTAGTATAGATATACTAAAGTACCTATTAATTTAACTTATTGTATTATGTCATTGGGAAATATGTACTTCCTGTGAGAAACATCCCAACGTTCGGAGACCATGTCGGCAACCGAACCATTTAGTAAATAATAGCAAAGTCCGTAAACAACGCAAAGTTCGTAAAAAAGTAGATTACTCAATACCAAAGTTCAAATCACAAGGCAAATCTAAATGCAAGTTCAAAGCATTATTCAATAGTGTCAGAAATATTAAAATAAGTACAATTTATAAAATAAATAAACGCGCACATAAAGCATAGTAAAGTAATCATCTAAATAATGACAACAAACAATCCACAGAACAGTAGAACAATAAACAGTGAAACACACCCGAAGTGCCCCGAACAAACCCCACGCCGTACGAACGACACACAACCGTGAGCAGTGCGACCACGCACACATTGACATTTGCTTGACGCGACAGCAATACTAGCTATTGGAAATGTGTGATTAATTTGATGTGTTCCGTAATACCAAAAATTATGAATGAAAACTTAATGTTTTTAAAATTTTTTGTTCGATGATTTGTAATTTGATAGTATGAGCTATGTTCCTGCTACGAGATTAATAAAGATATTGTTTTTAATAATACAGAAATATCAAAATGAAAACATGTCATTTACGCTGTAAAAATATACAAAATGGAATTCGCTAAAACTTCATTTTAGGTAAGTATTTAGAAAAAAAGAAGACGTAGGGACCTAGATAAATACTGTCTTAATCCGAATATCTTCATAATATGGTGAAAATATGCTAAAATCACAAATGATTTTGGTATTATGTTTGTATGGACAATTGATGCTTCGCCGCGCTCTTAATAAGTTATTTAGAATTAAAATATCACTTTGACTATACAAAAGGCACTGAATTGGTAGTAAATCATCTGGTATTATTCTTCGGGTCGAATCTAAGTGGGTCGAGTGGGCGCGGACCCACTTATGCTGGGGTCGGATTCCAGTTTAACTGCATGTAGCTGAGTAGGAACCAGTATTTCACATGTAGTGAATGTCCTCCACAATTCAGTAACTTGGCAACAAGATACTCCGTGCTAAAACTGATATCAGATTTTCTGTCGTCTGTATACGACTGTCGATGATCTACTCGAAAGACCCTATTTACCAGAATAAAGGAAATAAAATTTGCATTTATCAGGTAAATCAGATTTTGTTCAAAATAATAAATGTCTGTAGCAGCCAAGAGGAATCGTCGAATTTCGAAAACTTGCACGTCTTTGGCTTTTCTCGTCTGATACAGTAGTCGTAAGTGGCGGCTGCTTGTTCGAGGTCTTGGGTTATGTTCTTTTTTTTTTTGGAGTAATACTCACGCATACTGCGCTACCACGGGGAGATAGCGCAGTTATGTGGGACTCGAAATCACTAAAACTCCACGGTGTCCTCCTGTGCCGCTTATAGCGGGCAAACGGACACGCTTTAGCACTCGCAGTGAACCCGCCGCGGCTGTGCATTACCGGACCCTCCTCTGGGGTATACCGGGGGGTATACCCATCAACGGCGCACCAGAACATATTGTACGCCGTGACCGTCCCATGTACCAAACCAATACATAGGTGCCAGGGGAACCCGTGTATGGCACCCTTGACCCTGTGACACGTCTGGTCAGTGGCCCCGCCACCTAATTCGGCCTCAGGGGACAGGGACCTCCCCTGCGGCCCCACCGCGTCCGCCATCAGATAGTGGCGACCCGTTCAGGCTGGGGAAGGTAGGGAGACCGGCGCACAGTAATACGGACACTCCTCTCCCGCCACAACCTCCAACCCTCAGCCGCGATATCGTGGGACCCGGGACGCTACATACGAAAACGCGGCCCGCCTCAGTTGCGTTGTCGCCTATTACCAAGCGGCACCGAAACTTACTTGTTGGCCCCTCCTTGAGTTCCTCTTCGCTTCATCGTGGGTGACCAAGCCACGGATACTGAACCTGCCCGCCTCGACAATGCGGGAACCCACCGGGGGGTAGGTTTTGATACCTGAGTCGGTTTTAGAGTTTTTTAGGTTTCCGTACCCAAAGGGTAAAAAAAACGGGACCCTATTACTAAGACTCCGCGGTCCGTCTGTCTGTCTGTCATCAGGTACAGGCTCTCATGAACCGTGATAGCTAGACAGTTGAAATTTTCACAGATGATGTATTTCTGTTGCCGCTAGAAGAACAAATACTAAAAACAGAATGAAATAAATATTTAAGTTGGCTTCCATACAAATAACCGGTCAAGTGCGAGTCGAACCCGTGCGCCGGGGGTTCCGTACCAACCATTATACCGACATAATAAAATTGGTATCATTTTTATTGGTGGCTAAGTTTTAAGTGTGTGTGTGGTGCTGTAATGGTGAAGTTTCTATAGTGTAGTAGTTCAGGATAAAAATCAAGGCCCTGACTCAACACGATGAAAATATATGGGCAAACTTAGATTTTCGCGATAACTAGTAAGTCCCAAAATTAATCTTAATTTATTTTATTTATTTTTTTGTCATTTTTCCTTTTTTGTAATCTTACTTTTTGCCAAATTTCGTGATTCTAGGTCAACGGGAACTACCATATAGGTTTTCGACCCATAACCTATAGAGTACTTCCGGTTGACCTAGAATTGTGAATTTTGGTTAAAAGCAAGGTTTACCGAATCCGACTCGCACTTGGCCGGTTTTTCTTTGTGGTATTACGGAATTTTATGCAATCAATTTCAATGTTCATATATGTAAAAAAGAAAATACGTTTATTCGGCATAACCTCAAAGGCAATATAAATTTTCAGGACAAACGAATGAACACCACTGAAAAACACTGGTATTCCAGCAGCATCTGGTTACACAGGAAGCCGATCCTAACAAAATCGGGCAAAATGGATAAGTAGATTGATAGAATTCGCTTTCATATATATAGGTTCGAAAGTAATATGTGTCTCTGTGACATTCACATTCTTATGCGCTTGATGTGGACGGCCGCTGCTCTGCGCACTCTCCGCCGCTCCGTGTCCGCCCCCCGCTCTCCTGCCCCGTCACGGGGCTTGCGTGACTTCACCGTGATCTTCACCGATTACAGACAACGCCGTACATGGGACTTCAAAATATCTAGCTAAGATCTGTTAGTGTACCATACACTTATGTCTGTCCGCTACAGAAATACAGGCGTGATGTTATGTAGACTTCTTATCTCGACATTTTGCTACAAATCAACGCTGCATATTCATCAATAGGTACAAATGCAAAGACAAAGGAAAATCAAGATACAGTTTTAACAACGCAGCCAGTTGAACCTATCTGCCTCTCACCGCAGGAAACTTCAGTATAATAGGCACAATCAGACGAAACGCCGGAAGCCTACCGAGTGCCATATAAGATTGTATCCTGTTCCCCTTGTCATAAATATGATTATCGCAGCTGTGTGAGTTGAGCTCAACAACTTGAAGAATGCGCGATGAATGAAGTTTGGGAATTTGAGTGACGGAACGATGTGGGCTTTAAAAAGTGATGTTATGATTGTTTTAACCCCCGCCGGAAAAAGAGGGGTGTTATAAGTTTGATGTGTGTTGTTGTGTATCTGTGTGTCTGTGTATCTGTGTGTCTGTGTATCTGTGTGTCTGTGTATCTGTGTGTCTGTCTATGGCATCATAGCGTCCAAACGGGTGAACCGATTTTGATTTAGTTTTTTTTGTTTAAATGGTGACTTAATCGAGTGTTCTTAGCTATTCTTGAATAAAATCGGTTTAGCCGTTCAAAAGTTATGGGCTATTTTACTGTTTGAATCGTGGTGTTTTCGAAAGATATCGTGTCATAAATAAGTATTCAATAGATTGCCGATCGAAGCATGTCTACTATATCTGTACTAATATTATAATAAAGAGGTAATGTTTGTGAGTTTGTGGGTTTGTGACGTTGTAAGGGGTAATCTCAGGATCTACTGAACCGATTTTGAAAATTCTTTCACCAATAGAAAGCTACATTATTAAAAAAATAGAGATCCGTATGAAAATTGCAATAAGGTAACTCAAGGTAGCAAAATGCTGCCTGTAAATACATTATTTGGTGTGCGCTGAGAAAACTATTGATGATAGATAAAAATTAGTAGGCAGGGTAGCCAGGGTAGCCAGGGTAGCCAGGGTAGCCATGGTAGCCATGGTAGCCAGGGTAGACTGGGTAGGCTGGGTAGGCAGGGTAGCCAGGGTAGCCAGGGTAGGCAGGGTAGCCAGGGTAGGCTGGCTAGCCAGGGCAGCCGGGTTAGCCAGGATAGCCAGGGCAGCCAGGGTAGCCAGGGTAGTCAGGGTAGCCAGGGCAGCCAGGGTAGCCAGGGTAGCCAGGATAGCCAGGGCAGCCAGGGTAGCCAGGGTAAGCAACGTGGGAAGGGTAGCCAGGTTAGGCAGGGTAGGCAGGGTAGGCAGAGTAAGCAGGGTAGGGGCAGGGTAGGCAGAGTAAGCAGGGTAGGGGCAGGGTAGGCAGGGTATGAAGGATAGGCAGGCTAGGTAGATAGTGTAACGTAAGATCGGTTCGGGAATAATAATACGCCAAATACTGGAATGACAGTTTATTCGCGGTACCCCCGAAACACGTCACAATAATAAATGTATTAAATGAAGGGTCGCTGGTTGCAGTTGGCTGGTCAAACTTTTTATACTATATTAATTTAAAGGTTGAGGGTGGACTTATAAAAATCAAAAACAGTAGACGGTTAAACAGAACATAAAAATCATTAAAACTATGGAAAATAATATCTTATACGCCGAGATTTACATAGGTAAACATAATTAAAGGGCCGTCTGCCATCCTTCATAGAGATTGGCACGACCTATGTATATTAAATCCCGGTATACAGCACGTCGATACCGTTCATGTACTACGGCCTGATGCAACACGGCCCGGACCCTGCCCAGTATATGGACCGTGACTAAGGCAGCGCCTGTCCACAGACACCCACAAAGGCTTGGCTGGCTTTAAATAATATTTATATATAGGCCTTGACTAAGAAACAAAATACCACCCGACAGAGCTTTTAGAAAGTCGGACACGTACCTGTCGGAGGAAGAGAAGCCCGTCGGGAAGATGGGTTGGCTCAATGTCAACCCCACGCCACGTTGTTCTGAAAGAAACCGACAAGTCAGCGCACAGAATTCGCAACTAGAAGTTATGGAGTCACTTCCCCGAACAAGGCGACCTACCGTGAGGGATAATGAGCCCAGTTCACTTTTCACACAGCAACACACCAACAGCACACGGGTCGCCGGTATAACGGACCGCTCGGTACACGTGGCCGGCGACACCGTCCACAACACGCGAGCAGCCCTATTGGCCGCCGGGACGCACTATACGCGTCCCTCAGCAAAACCGGCCACTCTCATCAGCAACAATCACCAGGACATTATCAGGGCTTCGGCTCAACCAGCACGTTGGCAAGCGGACGACCTCACCTCCAGTCGCCACGTTGCCCCGCAGAAAAAAGACCGCCTGCCTCCACACGTCAGTCGCAATCCAAACGTCAGTCCGTTCGGAAACACATTGCAAAAAAATCTAAACTATATAATTTCAACTAAACATTTCAAGAATTTTAATTCTTTAAGAAATCACACGAAACCATTACCCTTTCGCAAAATACACCATTCTAGGTCCAAATCACATCCAACAAATCATTTAAGTACAATTTAAATTAAATTATATCAAAAACACTTTAATCAATTCAATAACTCGGTTTGCGTGTTTCCGAACGCTGCACAACCAAATGTCAGGCGTCAGCCTGTCAAAACAAATCAAAGTAAACAAATCATTAGAGGTTAAATGTTTTAAAAATAATTTCAGCGAAATGAATGTGTTCAGAGTGAAATTACTACCCCAAAGTGTAGTTCTACAGTCCAGCGAGGCGCTGAGAACAAGGAAGCGTCGCAAATTGACTAAAATAAAGTGAAACCGAGCGATGAACGAGGTAACCAATTTTCTTTTAACAAGAATTCATTCTACCAAAACAAAAGTGTTACAATAGGTAGCCAGTTGACGGAGCGAAGCCCCGAGGGTCATCTAGTACTAGGTAAATTACTAGCATGAAATAAAAATGTGTCGGGGGTTTTTAAATATTGAAATTTTACTTGTTTAACTTGGTAAGTTGCCGCAAATGGTCCAATATTGGTTCGATGCTAACGTCGAAAGCTGTTGCTAATTCAGCTGTAGATTAAGTATCATCAGCTTCCACAATAGCCTGAATAAATTGTCAACCATAGTTTTCGGACGACCACGGGGTTCATATTTTTTTCAGTCAAAATTTCCAGAACGGAAGTAGGCAAGCCAATAACAGGTGCGTTCTTTTGTAGTGTTCGCTCCGTAAACGTCGTATTTTTAAAGGATTGAAATGCGATCTAACGAAATGTTACATAGTCAGCCTCTTTTGACAATCGGCTTCGCTGACATTATATTTATTTGCCGTGAGCCCGCGGGCCTCAAAACCATCCCATCATACGTGTGACCCCTTATCATAGATCTATTTATTTATTAGGCTCACCAACAATTGCTAACACTATGAATATTACAGTAATTATTCATTTAAAACTATAGTTGAGTGTCACAATTTTTTACATGTAAGCACCAATTGTTGGTTAACCTAATAAATAAATAAAATAAATAATATGCTAAAGTATTGAAAAACATTCAGAAACAACTAAATAACCTAATAGAATAAAAAGAAATGTGTAAAATGATACCAATAACATTTTACACCATAATGTACATTGTAGGGCTAAAATTAATCTAAAATAAAACTTTGTTAGCCTTTAGAACAGGTAGGTTCCCTAAATGCCACTGAAACATGGAACAATACTCGTATAAGGTAATCGTCATATAAATTCAAAATCTGCTTTATTTTCAACATTTATAATTTCACCAACAAAAACGAACAATATCACTTTGATCGTTATAAGTTAATTTCATAAAATTAAAACACATAAAATGTTCAAAAAGGTTTTATTACCTTTTATAACCAGCTAGCAATTAAAATAACATCGAGCGAGTTCAACGTAAAATTAATTCGCAAATTGACTCAGACGGACCCTTCTCAAAGTTGGACCCTGTGGCTTCAAGATGTTATTTTAATCATTTTAATGGAATCTCTGTTTTTGTAGCTCCAAAACCAATAGTGGAATGAAATTAATACAATTTTATTTGTTTTCTGAAGTACCGAGGGGTAATATAGCCACGGTTGACGAAAGTTTATGTGAAAACATCTATAGTTGCCGTGTGTTTTCTAATGTGGAAATTGTAATCTTACGTATCTCCAAGATCACGCAAATCGTTGCTTATGTTCAAACACGACGAATGTCTCAACGGCACGTAACTTGCAGTATTATTTTGAACTGAATTAAGTGATTTTTCTGTGGCTTTTCTGTGCAACACTGACACAAGTACCCACGTCCTGTTTTTGTATTAAACGACGCAGCACCATGGTTCCAATACTCGTGTTAGGTGGTCGAACGGTGTTTCCTTCGATTTCCTATCAAATTTCTTACGTAACATATTTTCAAAAAGAAACTTACGTGTTGTTAGAACTTAAGTGACGAAATGCTTATAAACCTAATTTATACGATCAGTTACTCACAAAGTGCATAACACAACATAATAAAATGAAATATAAGGTTTAAAAAAAGCAAAGGAGACCGAACAAACAGCCCAGTAACTATTCATTGGCTATTGGCTTCTGCCACAGTTTTAAAAAAGCATTGGAAATAAAAACAAACTAGTTCGAGGACAAGTACGGACATAAAGACCGTAGCTGCTGA
The DNA here is from genome assembly GCA_964057195.1 of Orthosia cruda. NCBI lineage: Eukaryota > Metazoa > Arthropoda > Insecta > Lepidoptera > Noctuidae > Orthosia > Orthosia cruda. The sequence goes on along the minus strand of OZ059825.1, from coordinate 73,155,111 downwards.
ACCCTTAGCGAATGAATGGACATCAGATAAGAGACTCGCACAGATCTCCGGATCTCTCAAGGATCTGCTGCACGAAAGACATAGAGATTTATTTTCTAGAGAACGGTGCTTTGCCGTGAAACACTACGATAATTTTGTATTGTATATCTATATCTGTTGTTAATATTCTATTAATTTAAATGAATTTTGTAAATGTAATATTTTACCAAGTTTAAAAATACACTTATTGCTCAAAGTTTTTCGGATCGTTGTTTCTCCTGATTCCTTTAGTTTGAGTGCTCATGTATTGCTTATCCAAACAATTGATAACACTTATGGTGGCTGATAATCTTAGTCGGTATTCATATCATCTTTATTTTCCGAGTATCAGTTTTAATTTTAGCATTTAGCTTTCATTTAACACTCAAAAACATTTCGTTCTTTCGATAACTTTTATAACAGAAAACTGACAAATCACATTAGGCGAAAGATTCCAAGAGAAAAATACGTTAAGCTATATTTTTTTCACGTAAATCAAAACGTCAAAGTGCTCGGCGGTCGTTTATCAAAGGGATCTGCAAAATTTTTTCATTTATTTTACCGTTGCAAACTGCCGCGATCGGCCCTTACGACACATTTTGTGTGAGGAGAAGGATTCCGAAGAACAGCGGGTAGGATGTGTACATGCAGATATTTAGCAAATAGTTTGCGGAGGAGGAAAACAACGGTACGGAACGGAAGATGGTGAAGCACGCTTGCCTAAAAGTAACCAATTCACTCTTGACTTAATGTACTGTACTTAAAATAATGGCCTATCCCAAAATATATGGAATACCCACATACTACATTTGAACATAAGATCACTTCGGAAACATTTTAACGAGCTATTAATAATACTTGATAAAAATAAATATAACATAGATATCTTAATATTAAGTGAAATAAATATAAAGAAAGAAGAACTTCCATTTTATCAAATAGTAGGATATAGAACATTTATACACACTCGAGAAACGAGCAGAGGAGGAGGAATATTAATATACGCCAAGAATGGATTAAACTTCGAAGCTAAAATGGTAAACACAGAAGCAGTAGAAACACTTCATGGTCAATTGAAGCACAGGGAAAATAAAACACATGTAATCGCGATATATAGACCACCTGCCAAAAATAAACTGATATTTATTCAGCAATTACAGACGCTAGTAAAATCTGTACCAGCATCTGACAATGTTATAGTGATTGCGATACCAACATAAACATATTAAGCAACACGGTTAATCCTACTGTAACAAGGTACAAACACGCCCTGTGTGAATGCGGCCTGATGTGTGTAATACCAAGCGAAGAGGTTACGCGCGAGGCGATCGCGGACGGCCGGCTTGAGGTGTCGTGCTTGGATCATATCTGGGTGTGAGCGGGATGGAGCGAGCATGACGCGTGCGCGTACGTGCTTGAATCACGAATCGCCGACCATCATGGAATCGGATTAATGTTGAACTTAAGTGTGAGTGGAAGCGAAAATCAATGTGTGAGTGGCAATAACAATCGTATACGCAAAGTTTTAAGTGATAAAATTGTTAAGCAAAATCTAGATGAATATGAATGGGCCCAGTTAACAACAATAACTTGTCCGGTATTATTATATCAGACGATGTGTAGTGTATTTGATCGTATCTACAAGGAAAGTACAATTAAAATTAGCACAGATAATAAGAAAGTAATAAGGCAGCCATGGATAGATAAGTATTTATATACAATGTTATTACGAAGGGATTTTTTATTTAGAGTTTGGAAAGCGGATCCAAAGAATATGAACAAGCGATTAGACTATACAAAATATAGAAATAAAGTAAGTAAATTAACAAATATGGCAAAAAATAAATATAGACAGGCACAAATTGTAAAATGTAATGGAGATTTTAGGAAAATATGGACAAATATAAACATATGGTTGGGTCGAAACAAAACTAGCTTGGACGGTGTTATTTTAAGGTACTTAGGAAAAACATATTGTATAGAACAGATTTGTACAAACTTTTCTAAAACATTTACGGAGGAAATAAAGGGAATTAAACATGTATGTAACTTGACGTTTTTAGATAGAAATAAATATGTAAAAACGAGTGAGGTAAGCTATAGATACAAGAAGGTGACCGCGTCAGAGGTAGAAAAGGTCATAAGCGCATTGTCCTGTGAAAAAGCACCTGGTTCAGATGGAATACGCGCGCAAAACATTATATATTTACGTAAGCAAATAAGTCCTATTATAGCTGCATTAGTGAATATGTCCTTATCTAACGGTATTTACCCAGACCCGTTAAAAAATGCAATTATACGTCCAATTTACAAATCAGGAAGTCATTTAGAATATGGTAACTATAGGCCTATCGCAATATTATCTTTTATAGATAAAATAACCGAAAAAATAATTGTATGACAGATTAGCGGGTTCTTAGAACAGCACAACATATTGTGTGAAATACAACACGGTTTCCGGAGGAGGCGCAACACTGTCTCTGCTTTGTTAGGATTTTCAGATTATATTAATGATTGCTTAGATTCTGGTAAACAAATTATAGCACTATTTATTGACTATAAAAAAGCATTCGATACTTTAGACCATGTGTCAAATGTCGTGAGTAAATGTGAGATGTTCATGTACGCTGACGATATGTGTCTTGTTTATGCCTCGAAAGATATAGCGGAGGTACAAAATTGTATTCAAGGTGACTTTGAAAATATATGCACACGACAATGGAATTATATGAAATCTTTCTAAAACTAAATGTATGCATATACACTCGCCATATAATCGAAATGCTAAATCTGTAAATAATGAATATCTCACAGTGATAGGACATACATATGAATGTTTGCATAGAAATAAATGTAACTGTAACTGTGCAAAATTGGATTACGTAGATAAATTTAAATATTTAGGTCTAACAATAGATAAGAACTTTAATTGGAGATCACATGTAAATGACATTTGCAATAGGCTAAGATCGGTGCTAAGTAAGTTTTACCACTTAAAAAATGTATTGAACAAACATACGTTAAGAATGGTGTATTTTGCACTTGCCGATTCGCTAATAAGCTACGGACTCCTTGTGTACGGGCGAACCTTTATTACATATTTAAGAGATATTAAAGACATACAAATAAGACTGATAAAGTTCCTAGTTAGTAAGAATCTTAAAGATAAGTGCAACAAAGAGTATGAGAAGTTATTTCCCATCTGTAAAATTATACCCATAGATAAAAAAGTAGAATATTTGGTAGGTCTGGAATATTATTATAATGATGATTATAAAGTAAATGTTAAAAACAAGTACAACACACGTAGGGCTAGAGAGAACAAACTGGTTCAACCAAAGATAACAAATTATTATGGTAAGAGAACATCTAAGTATTTGGTACCTAAAGTGTTTAACAAAATATATTTATTAAGAGAAAATGTAAAAATTAGTAAAGGAACAATTAAGGCAAAATTAAAAAAAAACATTATACAGGATAGCAAATGTAACTAAATATGTAAGTAACAGTATAACATATAAGTAGTAGGTTTGTAAGTAAGGTGGTGCATTGTGATGTAAAAGAGCGCCTCTCGCCATCAAACGTAAAAGTTTGGCGAGTTTTAGAATTAAGTAACAACTCTGTATTAAAATATGATTAAATAAAAAAAAAACTTAAGCTATTAGCCCCCCGGTGGGATCCCGCATTGTCGAGGCAGGGGACTCAGTAGCCGTGGCTTGGTTATCCACGGTGAAGTGAATCGAGGAACCCGAGGGGAGGCCGCTCTTCAGGGCTTTTGCCGATTAAGCCGACGACGTAGCGGCCAACAAGTAGATTGCGGTGCCGCTTGGTAACAGGGGCGACATGGCAACTGAGGCGGGCCGCGATGTCAATTGGAGCATCCCAGGTCTCATATGATATCGCGGCTGAGGGTTGGAGGCCGCGGCGCGAGAGCAATGCCGGTATTGCGTGAGCCGGTGTCCCTAACTGCCGCGGCCTGGACGGGGCCTCCATCGTCTGATGGCGGACGCGGTGGATCTGCAGGGGAGGTTCTATCCCCTGTGGCCAAAAAGTGGTAGGTGGTGCGGCCACTGACCTGACCCGCCACAGGGGGACCAAGGGTGCCATACACGGGGTTGTCTGGCGCCCATGTGCTGGTTTCGTCACTGGGGTGGTCACGGCGTGCAATGTGTTCTGGTGCGCCAGTGATAGGGGGTGTATCCCAGAGGAGGGTCCGGTGACGGAAAGCCACGGCGGGCCACGGCGGTGAATGCTAATGAGTGCCCGTTGACCCGCCATTAGCGGCACAGGAGGACACCGTGCAGTTTTAATGAGTTGGAGTCCCACATAACTGCGCTATCTTTTCGAAGTAGCGCAGTATGCATGAGCATTTTTTCACGATAAATTTAAAAAAAAAGGTTGTAGCTATCGGAAAACACAGACTCTGGCAGGGAGTTCCACTCCTTAGCTGTACGCATAGTGAAAGTATTACCAAATCGTTTAGAGCGTATGGGAGTAATGTCCACCATGTGTCGATGGCGCATCTCCGTACGTCTTGTAGTCCGATATGAAACAGGCTAGGTGGTAATCCCTTTAGCCTCTCTAGATACAGTCACATTCTATCAGCAATAATGAATGTGGATGAGTAAAATATAATTATGGGCTTTACAAAAAGCGCAAGCAAACGGTCATGTAACTTCTGTTGGCGGTAATTGTCACTTTGTCTACAGCCATCTGTGACAAGTTTTGGGACACATTTGTTGCAAAAACTTGATAATAAAAAACAATACTATTATTAGATTACTAAACGTAACAACAAAAATAACAACACAAGTAAAATAAAAGAGAACTAAAATCGTTAGTTTCATCATCACATCTAGCGGCCATTTTGGTATACTTCCTGTTACTTCGTCAATGTTATTGTTGAGGAAAATTTTTAGACCAAGTTATTACTGTAAATCCCTTTTTTTTGTAAATCTATATTTTGTCCTACTTTAGGGTAAAGGCCTCCGGCTACTCATTCCAAACCTCTCTGTCTTGCAGGCGATCTCTGGCCAAGTTTGACCCGCAAACATAATCATGTTTGCGGGTCAAACTTGGCCAGAGATCGAACTAACTAATCAGATGAATACACCTTCGACAAAGTTTTAAAGCTAGATATATCTGACATCTACGGGCTGTAATAGTGGGTGCAATGCGATCATATTTTAAATACTCTTTTGCCCAACAACTTTCTCTAAGATAGTCATACTATAGTCAATTCTTAAAACAGGAACTAACATGATAAAGAATAAATTACTTCAAACTAAAGCAAACAACCCGAGCTGGTGTCGGAAATGATTGTCGAAATATGATATTGAAAGTCGTAAAATATGTTTCAGTTTGTGCAAGTAGAAACAGAAGGAAGTACAAAATACCGTCATAAAACGGAAGACCATAACAATACAATAAATGCGATTGAAACCGTTTGTGATTCACGTATTACCTTTGGTATCGATAGCTTTTATTATTTTGTGAATTGCCGAAACAATCATGAACCAATTGTTGCCAATATTATGCTTTTTTACCTACATCATCAGTGGCAGTTCAGTTAGTAAAGAAGTGTTAACGAACGCAATAAATACGGATATAAAGTACAATGACTTGTGGCATAAGCATGATGTAGCTGACGGAGAGTATCCCTTCATCGTATCGGTGGCATTCATTGAGGCGCTGGTGGTGACCAGGCACTGCACCGGGTCACTCATACATAAGTCATGGGTCCTCTCATCTGCGCACTGTTTCTACGACTTACTCGACAGGAAATTCTATGTCTGGTACGGAAAATTCACTGTGTCACCCATGATATCCAAACGATATTCAACAGTCTTAAAAATACACATACATCCAGCTTTTCACAGCACAAAATTTACAGAACGTGGGTTCTTCTTTGGCGATAACGACATAAGCCTGTTAAAAACCGGGAAAATTATTTTACCATCCTATGGAAGGTTGTCAAATATTGACCATTCAAAGATGAATGGGCTCACTGTGAAATACATTGGAGGAGCTGCGAGGTACTCTGGAAGTACATCGAAGTACGTTGGAAGTCTGAGGAAGAAGACTATAGGTCTCGCCAAGAACAAGAGTTTGGGAGAGCAGTTCAAACCGCTGCAGGTCGGTGAAGGCACCGTCATCAACTGTGGAATGGAACTGACGATATGGTCCAAACACATGCTATGTATTGTCCCCAAGTGTACAGACATGTTGCATCAGCCGCTGCACGGTGACTTCGGCGGACCCTTTATATATGAAGGTAAAATAGTTGGAGTGATGTCCTTAAGTTTTAAATTACCTAAAACCTTTCTCTCTTCGAATGGATTAACGCCAATAAGTCCTTACAAAGATTGGATAAACCACGTTACCAGACCAGTTAAGGACAAATATGTGATAACTATAAGTTGAAATTGATATACCTATGTGAAAAAGAACTTGGCAAGTGTAATAATAAAAATGTATGAAAAGTGTCGGTAGCGGCGTTTGTTTATGACTATGCAACCGTAGTTGGTCGTAAAATGGATAATTATACTCTGTACATGTTTTCTAGCAGTAACTACCAGCGTTCTATTACTTTGTTTTATTTTAATAGTGTCTTGGGTTGTTGTGTAGCTGTCCAACTTGAGAGATAGAAAAAAATTGTGACAAAGAGAGAACTTAGTTTTTATAAATAAATACATTTACTACACATTTAAGATCAAGCTCTATGACAGTCTGTTAAAAATCAGGGATACGAACTGAGTCTAACATGATCTATTTTTCCCCCGACACAAATAGAGGGGTGTTATAAGTTTGACGTGTGTTGCTGTGTATCTGTGTGTCTGTGTATGTGTGTATCTGTGTATCTGTGTATCTATGTATCTGTGTATCTGTGTATCTTTGTGTATATCTGAGGCATCATAGAGTCCAAACGGGTGAACCGATTTCATTTTTTTTTTGTTTGAAACGTGACTTAATCGAGAGTGTTCTTAGCTATGTTTGAATAAAATCGGTTAAGCCGTTCAAAAGTTATGGGCATTTTACTTTTTGAATCGGGGTGTTTTCGCAAGATATCGTGTCATAATTACGTATTTAATAGATTGCCGATCGAAGCGTGTCATCTATATCTATACTTCTATACAACGAGTAATATTATAGTTATATTATAGTTTGTAAGTTTGTGATGTTGTAACGGGTAATCTCTGGATCTACAGAACCGATTTTGAAGATTCTTTCACTAGTAGAAAGCTACATTATTCTTGAGTGTCATAGGCTATAATATAATTTAAAAAAATAGAGATCCTTATGCAAATCGCATTAACGTAACCCAAGTTATCAAAATGTTGCCTGTAAAATACATTATTTGGCGTGCGCTAAGAAAACGATTGATGATGGATAAAAATTAGTAGGTAGGGTAGGTATGGTAGGCAGCGTAGGCAGGGTAGGCAGGGTAGCCAGGGTAGGCAGGGTAGGCAGAGTAGCCAGGGTAGCCAGAGTAGCCAGGTTAGCCAAGGTAGGCAGGGTAGGCAGGGTAGGCAGGGCAGGCAGGGTAGGCAGGGTAGGCAGGGTAGGCAGGGTAGCCAGGGTAGGCAGGGTAGCCAGGGTAGGCAGGGTAGCCAGGGTAGCCAGGTTAGCCAGGGTAGCCAGGGTATACCATGGTAGCCAAGGAATACGGAATAGGCAGGGTAGCCAGGGTAGCCAGGGTAGGCCGGGTAGGCAGGGTAGGCAGGGTAGGCAGGGTAGGAAGGGTAGCCAGGGTAGCCAGGGTAGGCAAGATAGGCAGGGTAGTCAGGTTAGGCAGGGTAGACAGGGTAAACAGGGTAGGCAGGGTATGCAGGATAGGCAGGCTAGGTAGATAAGTAGCCAGTTGACGGGAGCGAAACCCCGAGGGTCAGCTATTACTAGATAAATTATGTAGCATGAAATAATAAATGTTTCGGGGGTCTTTTAAATTTTACTTGTTGATAAATACTACCGTTACCAAGGTAGCGAAGCTTTGATATAAATATAAATAAAATAACATAACTGTAAAAACCGTTGTCTTTCGTTTTTCAACTCGTAAAAAATTCAATTTAATTCTATAGGTTTTTTAATATAATATGGAATATAAAGATAAGAAATTGATTTCTACATTGTTTACTAGCCAACTTTCTCGAGTTATTCGTATAAGTACCAACATTGATATTTGTTGTTTGATCGATCGAGCTTCTATCCGCGGCCTCAGAAAGCAGTGCCTTCATAAAAGTGCAGTGGAGGCGAGGTCCAACGGAGAACAACTTTGTACCATTGTGGTTCGTCTGCCGTATTTTCCACGCGCGGCACCGCAACACCGCAGGGCAGCGCGAGCCATCCCGAGCTGGGATGCATCACTACAATATGTCATGATGTGTTCACGTGCTATTTGTAAAAAAATACAACTTAATGAATATGTAGGTCATTGTAGGCACTAAAATATGAAGAACATAACATTTGTCGGAAACATCAACAAATCGGACATTCATAATTTGACGTTTCATGAAAAATGTTCCGATTCTTAATAATGTTGTTTTTGATAACAATTACAGTCTCCAGTTTCATTAACAAGATCGAAGCAACAAAAACGTTAAGATCTGACGAAGTTTCAGATGTAGAAGCAAAGGATTTTCCATTCTTAGTTGCAGTAGCAGGTCTTGTAATAAAGGGAAAGGTCAAAGAAGTTTATAGAGTTGGTACAGGTGTACTGTTAACTGGAACCTGGGTGCTGACTGCCGCCCATATTTTTGACGATATAGACCCAGAGGTTCGTGATAAACTATGTGTGTGGTATGGTGACTTCACACGGTCGCCTTTCGATACTGGTATGTATACTGAAGTGTTTAACATTTATAGTCATACTGGCTTTCAAGCAATGCCATTAATTTCCGATGACTTGTTCTTTAGCATAAATAACGTGGCTCTCATGATCATCAGCAAGATTTCCGTGGCGACCTACGGCAGACTATCATCTGTCAACCACGCCTCTCTGCTGGGGCTGACCACGATGTACGTCGGTTTTGCCGACACTAAGAAATCAGGAGATGATGTGAATCTTAAATTGGAACTTGGGCACGGGATGGTTACGAGATGTGGTCCTTCAGAAAGAGGGTGGTCCCACAATTTGCTATGTGTCATACCGTCCTGTCCAAAAGAAAGTCAAACAATTACTTATGCTGGATCTGGCGGCGAACCACTTTTTGTTGAAAACCAAATAGTTGGCATTTTTTCAATGAATTTCTCTAGTAAAGCATCTATTTTGTGGCCTGCGTTTACTCCGGTTGACATGTACCTTGATTGGGTTAATGATCTGATAAAAAGATATGAATGAAGAGTATCACGTGACACGAAGGATTGAAGTCGTTATTGGCGATATTTGAACAACCGAATATGAAAATAAATTATGAATATTTTATTCACTAATATAACATCATGCATCGCGCATTCAAAACCCGAAGAAGCAAAGCAAATTAATTGTTTTGTTGTATTAACTAAGTATTTAGCAAGTGTTGATGTTCATATTTATGACGGTGGACCAACGGAGGTGGTCAAGAATGCGGGAGGCACAACACTGGATAAATGCCGTGCAATTCAGCATTTGGATGAGTTTTTATTGTATTATTATTGTTATAAACCCTTAATTGCTCCAAGATATATCTAGAAATGTTAAATACCTACTACACGCGATTGCGATCGCAGCCCCACTATCCATAAATAAAAGGGTTAGTTCTTATGTCAGCTGTGTAGGATATCCACATCAGGTAATGGTTTTAACTCAATCATTGAAATCAGATGGTAAATAAGAATATTTGTCGAAGCAACTGAATGCAATTCCTCATATATTTCCTGCGACACATTGCACGCGCCAAGAACCAAAATAGTTGTATTGGGAACACAACTCGTTCGGACTAATTTATTGGTGACTAAATAAAACTTTAATAAGTAAGATTATTTGCTTAGTTTTATTAAAAAGTAGTTCCCACCCGCGTGCAGTACTTTTCCTTATATTTTAATAAATTATGGCTTATATTATGTGTAATTCTTATGCATAAGCTATATTGCCTACTGTAAAGTTTCGTTAGAATCTGTTTGACAGTTTTTGCTTGAGTTTGTGAGGATGGATGGATGTTTGTTATTATTTAACAAACATCCATCCATCCTCACAAACATTCCCGTTTATAAATCAGTCGCTATTCCATGCATGCGATTAAACGAAATCATACCTGTACTTATATAAAAGTATTACAACATAATAATTGGACCACGGAAAGTATACAATGTTCAACTAGTTTCACAAAATCTTACAATTTTAAAAGTATATGAACTTTTTTATAAAAACATACAACCGTTATAAAAGTAACTAATATTTCGGAAATTAGTGTTTTTTTTTTTTGGTTTCTTCGTTTTTTGACACTTTTTTGGTTTTGGTACATAATTAGCAAGTTCTATATTATTAAGGTACCCAATGTCAAAAGTTATGCCAGAATAGATTACCCGAATATTATAAAACTTGAACATAAGCGGGAAAATGAGAGTGTATCAAATTGAACTGACATATATGCGTACCTCTTTAAACCGTATCGGCGTGGCGTGATGTTATGTTATGAAATGGCGTAAACAATAAACATAACTGCGATTGCAGCAATCCCGAGAGATTTTCCGTTGTTTATTGAAGAGTTCTGTTGTTTATCGCCGAAGTTCTTCATTAGGTCTTCACCACATTTAAATAGGACTAATTCGGAAACATGCTCAAACAAATATACAAAATCAGTCCACAATTTACGGATAACGTCGGTGAAAATACAGAAAAAGAACAACCATATCCCAAACATAGAACCACCCTCTTTTTTGGAAAGTCAGTTAAAAAAGCATACCATTGCCTTTATTCACATAATTCTGCGTAGGCAGTTATCTACCTGACACCCATAGCTGGGTCTGGAGGTGAATCCCTCCAAATGCGAATTTTTCCCCTGTGACGTTGGAGCTCGTACACACTTCCCACGCTTCGGTTCTTATTTACCTGGTCTCAAAGAACTTTCTCCTCTTTCTTTTTCCCTTTTGGGATCTCCCATTTTTCTTGACGGAGTGCCAGAGGCCATTTCCGCCCGTAAGCAGCTTCTCGTTGCTGCTCGGGAGCGTCTCAAGGATCTCTCCGCGCATGTTGCGATTTTATTGTTGCGCATGTGTTTTGCCTTACCCAAGATAACGTATCTCTTACGGACCACCCCTACCTGGCTGTGTCCTGAGGAGGTATGTTCTTTTGATTGTGCCTTGAAAACAACGGTTGAGTCGATCCTGAATGTCTCCTTTAATGATGTGCAGTGGAAGCAGGCGACTCTTCCTGTCCGGTACGGGGGTCTTGGGATGCGGTGCGTAAAGGATGCCGGTCTACCGGCTTTCTTGGCGTCGACGCATGGGGTGTCTGACCTCGTCTCTATAATATTGGATTCCAATGATGGCGGGGCAAACATTCCGTTTATGTTGGATGCCGGGTCCGCCTGGTCTGTCCTCAGCATGGGGGCAGCGGGTCCTGTTGCAACGCATGTTCAGCGCGCGTGGGACGACGTCACGTCTAGGCTGATCCAGGAAAGGATGTTGATGGGTTCCTCGGGGGCTGATTTAGCCAGACTCAAAGCTGTGTCGCAGCCGGAATCGGGGGCATGGTTGCACGCGCTTCCTTCGCCTCACCTGGGCACGTTGCTTGATGACGACTCTTTGCGGGTGGCGGTGGCCCTTCGCCTGGGCTGCAAGGTGTGTGAACCCCACAGATGCACCTGCGGTTCCATGGTGGAGGCCGATGGCCATCACGCTTTGAGTTGTCGTCGTTGCTCGGGGAGGTTCCCGCGTCATCATGCGCTTAATGATATTGTGCGGAGAGCATTGGTGTCGGCAGATATCCCCTGCGTGCTGGAGCCTCCGGGTTTGTGTAGGACTGACGGCAAGAGGCCAGATGGACTGACCTTGGTACCTTGGAAAAACGGCAAGTGCTTAATATGGGACGCAACTTGCGTCAGCACTGTTGCCGCCAGCCACCTTGGTCGCACCGTCCTCTCGCCGTCAGCGGCGGCGGAAGACGCCGCTGGGAGGAAAAGGGTGAAGTACGCACCATTGGAGGGCCGTTACTATTTTGTGCCCATTGCCGTTGAGACCATGGGCTGTTGGGGCAGTGAGGCCAAGAAGCTCATTAGTGAGATAGGGCATAGGCTAAGGGACAAAACGGGTGACTCCCGCTCCAGCTCGTTCTTGGTGCAAAGGTTAGCCATTGCCATCCAACGTGGCAATGCAGCAAGCGTTATGGGCACCTTTGCGCCGGGAACAGTTAGGGGCGGGTTATTTGACTAGTTATAAGACAACGCTTTTTGACGTGTCGTTGTGACTTTGACATCTAATTTGTTAGTCTTAGTTAATTAAGTATTGTATAGATAATTAATATATACACTTATATACATTAATTTGCTATTTAATTAATATGCTAATAAGTTGTAAATAATATATTTTATTCAATGTTATGAATATTTGAAATAAAACATTATTAAGCAGAATAAAACAATGTGATCACTAATGAATACTGATGGTCCATTCATACCCCACTCACGGATCCATCACGGGTCCTTTATCAAAAACCATTAAGCCTTTGTCAAAATAGTTATTTGACGCAAAACGTCTAGAATTGCGAAACTTTTATCCAAATTGATGTACAGAGGTAGAATAGTTCGTTTGTAGGAGGTAATCTGTGTAGGTAGTTATAGTCCTAAGGCGAATACGAAAATTCTTTCATTAATAAAAAACTGGACATAGACTTTCTTCGGCTGAAATAATGATGATGATGATCAGATATAGGAAGAAAGAATAATAGTACATTATGGTACAAGTGTGTAATGTTGGTGATTACCGCTGAGGCGCCATTGAGACCCGAGCCGTGAGGTGAAAGTCTTAAGAGAGCTAAGGACGGTAATCATCAGTACACACGTGTATCATACGACGTTTTTCAACACACTTGTGAAGAAAATAATACTAAAATATCATTTCCAACAGTGAAAACGAGTTGTGATTTTTTTTCAATCAGTTTTCCTATGCGCGCGCATCTAACAATGGCGATCGTCCATGGACTAAAAAGAACGAGGTTTCTTTTTTTGGATTTTCGCGGATAGCGTTTTAGCCACGTACAAAATGGGGAATTTCAAGTTTTCTTTATTACAGAGAAACATAAAGTTATATTTGAGTGAAAGTTTTATTTATTAAACACGTACAAGTTGAAATTATCTATTTAAATACGAAGTTGCATGAAATGTGTTGCATTTGTACTATTGAGCACGATCTTTTTTGTATCGAAACTTTTTTAAGAACACAGCAACTCAACCAATAAATTAAAAAATAAATCTCTATAACTCACTTGTGAATAATAGTAATGAAAAAGTCACAGTTTGATTACAGGTGTCATTATGAGCCTAATAACGGTGAAATTATAGCCACTTTATGAGCAAGTGTGTTGAAAAGTATTTTTTAACACACTTACTCATATAAAAAAACGCTAGTTACGTCGGCACGGTTTCTGTGAGATATATCACGAAAGCGAAGCCACGAGATGGAACCAGTTCGATATAGCATGTTCCCTAGCCAGCCAAATAACTTTAGGCCAGAAAATGTATAGATTCAAACAGTACAAAAAGATTGGAGTTCTACTACCACATAAAAATTAACGACACAAATCCCGAATCGGAATGCGCTGCGCACTATCCACGCAAACAATAGACAGAAACGGGCGAACTTAAGCAATGGATACTAAATATTTGAGAATCCCAAGTAATTTGAACTTTGTGAACTTCCTCTCAATAAAAAAAAACTCATATGTTTAGGTCCGAAGGTTGACGGTCCCTGGGTAGCATCGTGCCGTGTCACATAGAATTTTTATTGACTGCTTTGTTTTCGTTCACATTTTGTCGAATGTTGGAGGTGGTTAAAGTATTCCGGCCGATTAGATTGTAAGAAACGACCATACGGATAAACCACAGAAGATAGACTTATAAAATAATTATGATTGAAGTAGTAACCATCAATTAATAGATTTCTGTTTTTGACTCATTCATATTCGTTAGAATCTGGGAGTGCGGCCGATAGGTCAGGAAGAGCGGAAGTTTCTAAAACTAGTAATTCACTCGACGAACTTGCCTGCGGGCCATGTCCCCATCTATGGCTACTCCGGACTTCGCTACACTATAGGTCTGTCGTAAGGGTACGGTCCCATCGACAGCTATCATCTTCGCTGCTTTACTCTAATTCCAAACTAGTGAAAATATTGCAATTTATGTCTAACGTTTTAGATCTAATTGCAGGGTAGCTATTCCTGAACTACAAATCTACAAGCTAATAGCTCTCAATGGGAACGGGCCCCAAGTATGTTTAGTGTCTGGCAGTAAGACAGACCTTTAGTATCGAGGTCTAATGCACTTGGCCTCGAGTCATGCCTGCAAATCTCTCTAGTAATATTTCACATTTTAGTCTATCATACTGACAGTTAATAACTGGCCTACAGCTTATATTACAGCCCAGTTTTCTTACAAAATCTGGAGCATATCAATATGTCGTCAGTTTATAATATATACAAATGCCTGGCCTTGCCAAATGGGTTAGTGTGGTGTTATATCTGTGCCAGTCCCCACTCAAGTTTAGTGGCATCATGAATTTACCACCAACGAGTAAAGATATATCAGTTCTTTTTGTTAAAATCTATAAGCTACAAAAGGGATGAGTTAAAAATTACTTTCAATCAACGATAACAATAGTCAAAAGTCCATAATTTGTAAGCCTTTTTTTATTTGTCATGCGCTACCAAAATGTCATCCGACGATTTTAGACGTTTAATAATATTTTTTTGCTGATAGGATAATTTTCACTATTTATAGAGCTTATAAGAATGTCAGATCAAGATCTCTACATTTTTTTGGGCTACAGATAGTTGAGCAATCTTTCACGATTAGATTTTAAGTTGACCTATACAGGCTTTAGCTTATTCTTAATTCAAATTATCTATGAAGAATTTGAATTAAGAATCTACTTATCAGTATTTAAACTAATCATATGAATTAAACTAAAAAAATAAATACATGAAGACCCTACATCTTTAAAATCTTCGCTCGTATCGACACGGAATATACGAGACTTTTACATAGCTCAAGTCACGGTAAAAGATTAACTTATGATTAGGTTATATCAGCGTGTCTAAGTCTGGGGTGCGTCTTTACTAGAAGAAGCCATTTTAGGCACCATTTTTAACCGACTTCAAAAAAAGGAGGAGGTTCTCAATTCGTCGGAATCTTTTTTTTTTTTATGTATGTTCCCCGATTACTCAAAGACGCCTGGACCGATTTAAAAAAATCTTCTTTTGTTTGAAAGGGTATACTTCCTAGTTGGTCCCATAATCATCAGGTCAGGATCTGATGATGGAATCTTAGAGAAATCGAGGGAACTCCTCAAATATTATAGGCAAACATATAGCGATTTTGGTATTTTCATCAACAATGCAATCATTTGCACTCAGAAAGTATCATTTGGTGAAGTGGAACTGATGAAGAAGACCACAGATGGCCACTGAAACTCCTTATTGCTAAGTATGTCACGGGTATAAAATATCGCGAATAGTTAACCGACTATGATTAAGCAAATACTTATAAATGAATGGTACTGATGAAAATGGTACCATTGAACAGTTCTGATGATGAAGCTGGAAGGTAGGCACTGGAACTCTTATATAAAACAATGTATCCTAGTCGTGTTTGGGCTTATTGGAATCGCCATGAGATGTACTTTGGCTATAAATAATAATCATGTTAATTGGAGGTACCTATCAAAACTAAAAAGAGAAAAATAAAAACTTTTTAACAAAAAATCAAACCGACTTCCAGAACAAAAGTAGACTTTCTAGACACGAACATAAAAATGTATGTTCTTGTTTAATAAACTCTCTTAAGCACAAAATTAAGGAATATTGAGCTATTAATTCACATTTCAAAGATTATCTGAATGGATCATTTAAAATTGATTCCAATAGATGGCACGGTTTTAAACTTCTGAGGCAGCCACTCGAACTTTTTAAATTTGTTTTGTGACACATTTTGGTGCAACGAAACTGTAAAAACGTGCAAAATATACTATAAAACAAATCGTTGCTGTATTAAAATATAAAGTACTCACGAACCGAGTAAACCCTTTTCCTTGCAAGTTGCTGCTAACACTATCTATATCCGTGGAACGGCACCGAACGCAATCGGTGTACTTAGAAAAAATATCAGTTTAATCAGAGAAAAAACGCTAGTTACGTCGGCACGGTTTCTTTATATGGGATGATGCATCTGTATGCTACTATTATATTATCTATGACTAGACTTTACCTTCCTATCAGGCATCAGTGCATGAGTAATATTCACAAAAGATCCTAAATTGTGATTTGTTCTGAAGAAAACTCTGCCTAAACCTTGCAGGAATACAACTGAGATTTGCATTACGTGCAGAAGTTCATGGTATTTGAGTGAGCAAGTGGTAGTGTCAATATGTACCTGAGCCCCCACCTGTCTGTCCAAACCAAACAGTTTCTTGGAGACACAATAGAACAATAGGTGTTTACCAGTCCCAAACATATCGGCTTTTGTCGCACCTACTGTCACGATACCGTACATTATAATATATTATCTGTATTTATAGATTCTAAAAACTGGCCAAGTGTCATGTAAGTCGGATTCGCGCACGAAGGGTTCCGTACCATTATCGCCAAAAAACGGTAACAAAATCAAATCGTTTGTTGTCTGGGAGCCACACTTAAATATTTATTTTATTCTGTTTTTAGTATTTGTTGTTATAGCGGCAACAGAAATATATCTCTTTTTTCCCTATAATAATATATACACTAAAAAACGATATATTACAAAATAAAATCGCTTATTGTGTCTGTCTATAAGACCTTTTTGTTTTTCTAAAGTTAACAATAGGTATTTCGGTTTTTACAAACGTGCGAGGCAGGAGTGGATCTCTTTTAGCGTGATAAAGGTTTAGGTAGCTCCTATAATATTATTATGCTTCACGAAAACTAGCCCTTTTGTGTCTCTGCTTCTACCAAATAGGTACACTGATTTGGATCCAAATTGAAAAAGGTTCACATGATGAAGGCAATGCTTCTATCTTAGTGATGTCTCACAAATTTAGAAATTTTCCCTTGAATAATTTATTTACCCACAGTGGTAACAGTTTGAGTTTTCTACTGTACCTTAAAATAAAAAGGTAATTCGGGTTTGAGAGTAAATAAATAAGGTATAAGACGTTATTTTTCATTTCTCATACTCTGAAAGTTGTGTTCATTTGATCCGAGTAGCGGGTGGAAGATGCTACTTCCCTCCTTTGGGTGGGCAAGACTCATAGTAATTGCTTCCCTCCCTAGGGTGCGAATAAATTTTAAAAATAGAACTAGATTAGGTTAGGCAGTCAGCTGTAAAAAATTGTAACATAATTCAGAAAAAAATGCTGCGGTCTTGTGTGTGTATAAACGGCCAGTATGAATTAAAAAAAGCAGTGACGCGGTGTGTTACATAGTTAAAAATTTAAATAAACTATATAATTTGGCGGGATACTAACTCTGTTAACTGTATCGAAATCTCGGATTAAGACTAATATCTTATTAGAATGAGTTCAAGTGATTCCGAAGTGTTGACCCCAGATTCTTTTAAAGACGAGGCTAATACAGTAATCGAAAATCTTTTGCCAGAAATTTAAAGGCAAGATACTTAAATACATACAACAATTTTATGAAGTGGCGAGTAGATAAGAAAATAAAATCATTTTCCGAAAGTGTATTTCTTACATACTTCAATGGACTATCTGGCAAAATAAAGCCTTCTACGATATGGAGCAAGTATTCAATGCTCAAGAGTACACTAAGAGTAAAACACAATGTCGATTGGAATAGATGCCATAATCTAACATCGTTTCGCAAAAGACAGTCTCAGTGGTTCAAGAGTAAAAAAAATGCAGCAGCTGTGCAGTTGGAGGATACATCTGGTTTTGGTCAGATAGTTCGCGATTATGTATCCTCCGACTGGACAGCATGATTTTCTTCTTGTTTACGTCTTTTTAGTTCGCTTTTTAAGCAATTGGGTTTCCAGTTTTATTTTTTTTTATTTTATAGCACTCGCTTTAATTAAGTGTTTCTAAGTTCCACCTCAACTTTGTTGAAACTGGACTTCATCCGTTAAAAAAATAAAACGGGCCAAGTGCAAGTCAAACTTGTGCGCAATATAATAACAACATACAGACAATGATACAGATAAAGATGGACATAATTGCCTCTAAACATTCAAAGCGTGATTTTTGCAGTTTCTGGAAGAGCGCTAACAAATTGAGCTTTCGGCCAGGCCTGCCTGTTGGTGTGAATGGTGTGTGTGATGTGCAGGATAGGAAATCGGTTTGTTTTAAAGTCATCGCTAGGGAGCTCTTGTGAGATGCTGGATGCTGAGCCCCGTTCTGGCAAGATGGGCACACGTTTCAGTGCCAAATATGTGGCCAGGGTCATCAGGTCTACGTCTAGAGGTAAGTTTCCTGGACATGATGGGCTCAGTAGCTCGAGCGTTGGCAATACGCCGGGCCTCACTTACCGAGGCTTTTGGCACTGCTGTACAATTGATGTATTGTTCATTTGTTCATTCATACTTGCCTAATGAGGACGATCGTGGTTCCCATTGTTAAAAGTAAAACAGGTGATCTTTCGGATAGAGGAAACTATAGACCTATTTGTCTAGCAACCATAGAACGAACATCTTGTGCTGCACGATATTCAGTTCGGATTTCGGCCAGGACTTTCTACAGAGTGTGCAGTTCTGTGTCTCAAGCATGGCGTCAGGTACTACACAAAAAGAGGAACACCTGTTTCCATTGGCTTCCTCGATCGGTTTAGGGCTTTTGGTCTGGTTTCCTAAGATATAATATGGAGATAACTTGAACCTATAAGCTTGCCTTTTGAGCTTATAAATATCTTCAGGCATTGGTATGGAAGTCAGGTAGTTCACTGCTTTCAGTTACATATGTCACCGTATCGTGTTGTTTACTAATATTTAGTTTTAATGCACATTGATACTAACCCTTTAAGAGTCTTCGCTCGAAATAATGATTTAGAATTTGAATCTTACTGCCATAATAAAATAGGTTATTGGTGCCTAAGTTTTAAAGATATAGGCAAATCTATATTTTCGCGAAAACTTGAAAGTGCCATAATTTACCTTAATTTTCAACTTTTTAAATTTTATGGATTTTCCCCTTTATTTGTGCTTTGAGGTAGGTCACCGGGAACTATCATTACGTTTTCGACCCAAAACCTATCAGGTTACTTCCAGTTGACCTAGAATTGTCAATTTTGTTTAAAAGCAAGGTCTTACAGCACAAAAGTTAAAATTAAGGTAAATTTTGGTACTTATAAGTTTTCGCGAAAAACTAAATTTGCTTATATCTTTTGGTTTTTATACGCCTAATAGGGACTATATACCTCAGTATCTGGTATAAATTTCAACTTGCTAGGTCTAGTTGTTCCTGAGAAAATCGGTGGTGACACACGGACAGACGGACAAGAAAGTGATCTTATAAGGGTTCCTTTTTTTACCTTTTGAGGTACGGAACCCTAAAAACAAAATAAAACAGTTTCTATGAAAATGTTTCAGATTACTGCTGCAGCGGAGTGATTGCGAAGATATGTTGTTCTAGAGTACACTCGAGATAAGTTGTGTGTGTCTTGGCAAACCAAATATTGTTGGTATTGGATTAGCATCCAAGTGTGGTACGCAGTCACGAATCTAACGCCTAATTTATATACTAATAAATTGGACCACATAACCAATAAATCAATCTACTTAGTCTATCGCTGACCACAGTCTTACATAAACACTGCATAGTATGTGAGGCTTGGCCATTTTATGTCGTGGGTTATAGGGAAAATATTCAAGAAATTGGAGGGGCCTTGTTTTATTAAAAATAACATCAAAGAATTTACTTAGTAGCTTAAATGATTTCCATATAATATCGTTATTAAGACTGAAGCCTTATTGAAAGCCATCATTTTCTTAATTAAACTCCTATTACACCGATTAATATATCTGATTTAATTTCAAATCACCGTGGAGTTCTAACGTACGATAACAAAGTAACACAGGTAGATAATTAATATGATCGTAATAATATTTATAGAGGTACTTTTCCAGGAACATTTGCCGAAGTCCAGCCATGTTTGTGCCCAATTTAGCATTAAATGACGTTAAATAACCCGCAGTTACAGCCACCATTACTGTTATCTTATCGTTTATTGCGATCCTCATCATTACAGCCTCCAGCAAAATAAAAACAGCTTTATTTTAAAATTTAGAATTCTGCATGAACACAACTTAGTTTTCTATAAAAGACACTTAAAAATCCGTTCCGTGTTCGTAAAATCTTTTAATAAAAAACCAAAATCACCCATTACTTGCTGTACAATGGCATCGCAACACTGGCTGAAATAAAATTGCCGGATGATCCCGGCCAGTTCAGTTTTGAAAGAAGAATACTTTGCGAAGCGGGCTTATATGAATTCTTCCTCTAGGTCCATATTTTGGGTCCGCAGCCGATTTCTTTTTTAAATTCAAATGCTTTGTCTGGACGATTGTTGGTTATTCTCAGTGAAATGCAACCGAAATAAAATACGAGGAAGGAAATTGTAAAAATGTTGGTGTATTATTTTATGAGGTTGAATTGCAACCGCCTGCCAAGTGTAATTGAGCAACATGCTCAGGGCCGTCTGATATAACTATTTTGTATATACCGCACTACAAGTAGTTTACCTATTATAAACTAAAGACCTTTCATCTGTTTATTAGTAATATACATAACAGGTACACTTAATTGGAAACAGTTGGAAATTGTTTCCGAACACTCGCCGACATTTACAAAAGTTTTTGTTTTTGTTTGTTACGTTAAGCCCGTTAGAACAACAATCCTGTTTTAATTGGTTTTAAAACATCATCATCGGTGTTAAGTGGAAAACTCGTGATTACATTTATAAAATATTTCCCGTAAAAGTTTAAAAAAAAATTGACCTAATATTCAGATATTTTACAAAAAAAAAATGCGTTATTAGGGTTCCGTACCCAAAGTGTAAAAACGGGACCCTATGTCTCTTTCTCGGGTCGTCTTTCTGTCTGTCCATCTGTCTCTTTGTCTGTCACCAGGCTGTATCTCATGAAGCGTAATAACAAGACAGTTGAAATTTTCACAGATGATGTATTTCTATTGCAGCTTAACAACGAATACTAAAAACAGAATAAAAAAATATTTAAGTGGGGCCCCCATACAACAAACGTGATTTTTATACCGTTTTTTACGATAATGGTATGGAAGCCTTCGTGCGCGAGTCCGACACGCACTTGGCCGGTTTTAAAATATGTGTCAATAAAGATCACCTATACTAATTAATGATGTTGTAAATAATGTGCAGACATTCTGTATGCTTATAATATAAAAAAAACTGTTGTAATTACTTTTGACAAGGTTACGAACTTAGCAATTATTTTACTTTTCATCGCCCATTGCTTAATTAATAAACGGCTCTATTTTAACTAGCCAACGTTTGCGAGCTTATACTATTACTACAACAGCTGTATTCTAGCATTACAGAAATCAACACGGTCTCGAAATACAATGTGACTAAAAAGTATCTAGGAAAAAATCACAAAGACTCGCATTCCCGCAGAGCAATAGTGAGCAGTCTATACAAAAAGACTACTAAAGTCCTTTAGCAGACAAGTTTTATCTCTATTTTTCTGTTCTGAATATTTTATATAAATAGTAATACTTTTACCGTTAGATACAGCCACAATGCTCTGCGAATAAGTACAGATATGGTGCGCGATCGAAGATGTAACGCGTTTTGACCGACTTTGTTCCGCGATTGACATCTGACAACGGTAATGTTGAAGGTTTTTTCTATTTACTGATTATTCTGGTACTTACGTACACTTACTAAGTTAGAGGTCCGACTTTCCTAAAAGAATATTGACCTTAACGCTTGATTGAAGTAAACGATTCTGAACATGCATACGCGTGTTTTCCTTGGGAGTAGGCAGAAACTACAGAACGCTAGCTGGTTCAAAATTCCGATATCTGAACAAGGTTTACCATAATCGTCTGCGAGACAATTGATGGTGGAAAACTTGATGAAGAGATATTCTATTAGCGATAATAATGAATGTCAAAAGGTCCAAATTTAGCCAAGCCCAAACATTATGGCTTTTTGAGGCTCGCTTCGCTGAAGAATGTATCTCTGTCGCCTCTGGTTAGGTAATGTTATGCGCGGAGCAAATAGACAGTTAGTACGTAAATTATACAAAATCGCATTATGTTTCGGTTTTAAATCAAGGCAGTCGTCATGAGAACGATAAACCCCTTGATGAATCCCAGTCAACACGCTTAACTGACAATTTGACGATTAGAGGTGGAGTGATGATAGCCAATCTGATGTAGAACATACCTATGGGAAATACCACGTTTAGTGTAAATTATTACGCCCAGTCCAAAAAACCAAAACGGAAAGATTAAGATTGCCTTTTCGAACCCAATTCAAAAGCTATTACCTACAAAAAAATATAATAATAACCTGAAAACACGACTGAAGTCAGATATCAGACCAGCACGTGAATCGGGCTGCCACGACACCGTGAAACGAACAATTCAATAAACGACTCCACTCACTTCCCTATTCCGGTCACGTGTAAGCGCAGAGTAAAAAAATAGTTTCTTTCATGTTCCGCCGGTGAAATTATTAAATATTTTCGTGAATTTGTGAACTAATAAAAATGTTCGTGTTGTTTGAGTATTGACATGGTCCTTCAACGGGTTTTGCATACCTGTAATATAAAAAACAGATTTTTGAGTCTTGAAAGTGATATCCAATGTTTTAAACTGCAAAATAGTTTTTTATGACTGAAGTCTAACTAGCACGAAGTAGTGAGCGTTATATATACATTATAACGCTCACCTAGATCTGTGTAATCACAAGCAAAGAAAAGGCGACCCATTGAATCACAGTGGGGATCATATAAGGATGACGAGATGATGCATCTTCTTGTACGTACTAATACACAGTTACAAACGTACGTAGTTCATGTGGCAAACGTACCCATGATACAGAAGTTCCTGGCGTTGGGCAGGAACAAAAAAAACGAAAATCTAGTTGCGACAAGATGCAGCCAGGCAACCGTAATCTATTCTACTGTCAAGAGTAATTCATAAACATCATGTTTCATCAAAAACAAAATACCAGCAGCTTTTTGCTGTTTGATCTCAGTATATATTTATTGTCACAGAAATAAACAAGCCTATATATTATTCAGAAAGCATTGTCTCGAAACCATGTGCCAATCAAGAGAAGCAAAACCTTAACCACTGGACTATCACAACACTCACAATCAAAAACTTTGTATATCATAAATCTAGAACGCAATCATTGATTTTTTGACCACGAATTGCTATCAAGACTGGCCACTGTAACGGCTGCTATTGACGTTCCACAATATCGCAGCAAAATACTAAAACCACTTTATTCGAGACCTAAATCGTGGCTTTCCTCGGCCCACGTCCGAACATGGCGTCTGTATTAAAGATGGCTGTAATTGAGAGTCTATTGAAAATGTGGTGCATTGGGTCACTCTGGCGACGCTGCCGTTGGCACTGGTCTTCATAGTCGTTAAGTGGCTTAGATGCAGATCACATTTCAAAGAGTAATGTAGGACTTTTATGATCAAGTCCGGTGTTGTGAGATTAATTTAGCAATGATTTTATTGTAGACTAGAGGACGCCTCGCGGTTTCACCCGCGTAATTCACGTTCCCGTGGGAATACAGGGATAAAAAGTAGCCTATGTCTCCCGGGGATAGAGTAGCTTCCCAACGGTGAAAGAATTTTTGAAATCGGTCCAGTGGTTTTGGAGCCTATTCGGTACAAACAAACAAACAAACAATCAAACAAACAATCAAACAAACAATCAAACAAACAATCAAACAATCAAACAAACAATCAAACAAACAATCAAGCAATCAAACAAACAATCAAACAAACAATCAAACAAACAAACAATCAAACAAACAATCAAACAAACAAACAAAAACATCTTTCCTCTTAATAATATTTTATTGTAGATTCCAGAGATGTAAATTATGTAAAATATATTATTACACTTTCAAAAAACTGTAAGTAATCAGAAGATACGATACGATACGAGCGATAAAAATATTTACAGAAGCTTTTTATGTGAACCAAGACATAAGAAATTAAATTTTAGCCTTCAAAAACGACTACTTCAAGTCTCCAATACAGGCTTTCCCTTTAACATTTTTACCAGTCTCCAGAGACCTTACCCAACAAACTGAACAGTTTCACTTACATTCGTCTGTGTGAAGACTCATACCCACAGTTACTTTCACTCGAACTGCTACCACAAATACACACCCAACTTTTTCAAAGTCGTTTAACAAACCAGGAAATACGTGTTTAGTTTAGAGAAACGTGCTTTTGTTCAGCAGGAAATCGACGACAGGCGTAGAAGTAAGCGTGTAGATTTATCGTCGGTGGCCGAAGCGTATTTCAGCGCTTCTCTTGCAAGCGTTGTGATGTGAGTGATGAGCGGACGCGAGAGAAGTTTGTGTGATTTAATTGCATGTGGAATGGTTACTAAGTTGAAGCATTATTTATTTAATACTTCAATCAATTAATCAATCAATCAGTCTTTATTTGTAAACATAAATAGGCACTGCGATTCACAAATAAACACTGCGATTACCACCCAGTCTATATAAACGGCATGCAAGTGCCGTATGCAAATACAGCAAAATACCTTGGCATAACTCTTGACACCAAGTTGCGTTGGAAATCTCACGTCAAGAAAAAAAGACAGGAACTAGATACGAGTATACGCTACAAAAATATGTATAGGTTACTCGGAAGAAAATCCTGTTTATCAATACACAATAAAATTATAATATACAAGCATATTCCTATGCCAATTTGGACGTATGGTATCCAACTATGTGGCTGTACTAAACAAAGCAATGTTAAAATTATACAACAATTTCAAAATAAAGTACTCAGAGATGCTGTTAATGCACCATGGTACATCAGAAATGACGACCTTCACCGCGACCTTAAAATGAAACTCGTCACCACCGTTATCGAAAACTTTGCTGAAGCCCACGAACACAGACTTCATCGACATGTGAATGTGGAAGCAATCCAGCTGCTAGATAACACAGATATAGTGCGTAGGCTAAAGAGAACTAAACCATTTGAGTTAGTGTAGTGTATAATAAGTGAATAAATAATAGCAACAATACTGTGCTATACATGTAACACGTGAACTAAGTGTTTTTAACATAATATCAGACTCTAAGAAAGTGCTACTGAACTATATAAAAGTGCAAATGGACTTTTATATAGTTCTATTCTTAGTCATAACATCATACTATATAATAATAAGTTAGTGTTAAATTGCTTATTAGTCTATTAAGGCTAGATTGTAATTTATTATTAAGAACCTTAGTTTATATAAAAAGAGAAAAAAAAATAGGTTACAGCAGTGTGCAAGATGTTACAATAATACGAGTTTCTACATGTTTTGTCATGTGGCGTAAAAATATACATTTATGTGAGGCTTTTGCCAATTAGGTAAGATAATCTATAATAACTCCGTAATCAAGATCAATTTTTGTGTAATGTCAATAAGTAATTATAAATGTGATCATGTCATTAATAAATAGTTATAATGTCTATAAGTTATTGTTAACGGAAAAGTTTAAAAGTGATATTGTCCACAGAATTGCAAAGTCATCATTATACATTTTTATGCATGGGGCTATGGTCATCCTAGTATCATTTTCTATTCTAGAGATAACAGTTCTGTGTTGGCGATTAGATAACGTTTAAGCCAATCATGCGCTTTGTCTCTCATGCCATATTTCTCAAGCTTGTAGAGTAGTCGTTCGTGTGATACAAAAATCAAATGCTTTGCTTATATCTAAGAATACCGATAAAGTAGTATTTTTTTTTTATTAAGAGCTTCGGTAATTAGTTTCACTAAAGAAAAACAGGCTAGAGTAGTTGAATTGTCTTTCCTAAAACTAAACTGACTCTCCACAATTAAAATGTATTTAGTTACAAAGCTATTTATTTTTGCAAACATTGGGATCAGTGTTATGGGCCGGGAGATTGTATCACGTGCTTAATGATAACGAGATTAAAAAGCGTACTTCTGAGTGGCAAACTTACATGATGAATACTGTATAAGGAAGCAAAATTGTTACCGATATACTACTAGATTTTTCCAGAACTACCTCAAATTCTAAACAAAAACATTAACCTCTTACAAAGCCTTCTTCCTTTACTTTAAGCTCCTTCCTTTAAAGGATATATTTTTTACGAAAAAATAAGGCAGATCCAGATACTCTCAAGTGACACATTACCTTAACATTGTTGTTCAAATGTTTTCTTCTGGTGTCACAAACAATACTTAAGCAAACCATGTTGTGTATGTAGGCATTTGTTAAACTTTCATTCAAAAATATTTAAGTAGTGACATAGCATTGCAGTCACAAAACAGTTACAGTGCATTCACTGTTATCAACTTCTGACTGCAACGAAACAGCAACCTTATGTGTATATGAATAAAGATCCCTGAAATACAAAATCAGAGGTAAAATAAATGTGAACAGACAGTGTATAGGTACAACATGCCCTTTCAAAGCAGTTGCGCACACAAAAACATATTGATGGTATCATCATTTCAGCCGTCCACTGCTAGACACAGGTCAGGCCTGGTTTAAATTGCATTATTGTTATATTTTTTTCAATCTTTTTAATGCCACGACGATTTTCAAGACGGTAAAATAAGGGGGTTATAAGTTTGACGTGTTTGTGTATTTGTCTTTGTTTCTTATGTCTTTGTGAATTTAATTCTTTGTGTCTTTTGTATTTGTGTATCTATCTGTTGCATTATAGCTCCTCAATGGATGAACCGATTTTGACTACGTTTTTTTTTGTTTGAAAGGTGACTTTATAGACCCAATGGCCAAGACCTCGACTCTCGTACGAGGTCTTGGGTTCAAAAATGGACAAGTGCCAATGTGATTTTTCAATTCATATGTACTTTCTAAGTTTATCTTGGGCATCGCTGACAATGGTAAACATCGTGAAGAAACTTGTACTTTTAGTATGTTTGTGCCTCATTGGTGTAATTGCTGCAAGGTGTTCCAATACGAGGGTAAACGAATACATTAATAAAATTGAGAGTGTCCTTAGCTATGTTTGATGAATATCGGTTCAGCCTTTCAAGAGTTATGGGCGTTTTACTGTTTGAATCGGAAGTGTTTTCGCAAGATATCGCGCAATAGGTTTTCGATCGAAGCGCGTCTACTATTAGATAATAAATTATGTAGCATGTAATAAAAATGTGTCGTGGTATTTTAAATTTTGCTTGTTATTTTAAGGTTTCCGTATGTATTATTGTTTTTATCTAGGTGTACAATAAATTATATATAATTAAAGAATGTGGTACACCCATATTTCGATGTGGACAACATACCGTTATCCATATCGAAATGTCGGTGTATCTGCATCTACGATTTGTAACAAATATTACGATCTAACACTTTACAGACATTGTCATCTAGCTGTTTTAACCGACTTGCCAAAAACGGAAGAGGTTCTCAATACGGTTGTTTATATTTTTATTTGTATGTATTTTGGGGCATGACTCGTCATATATAAACGGATTTGCAAAATTATTTCTTTGTTCGAAAGTTTAAATCGAAATGGAAGTTTAATTTAATTTAAATTTGGTAAAGATCTAATGAAGAACTTCGGAGATGTACAGTAGATCTTCAATAAATGAAGGCAAATCTTTCGGGATTGTTGCAATCGCATGTCCGTTTAATGTTTACGCCATTTCATAGCATACCATCACGCCAGTATGCTCTAAACGGGTACACAGATATGTATAGGTTACCCTGGTGTAATCTAATTTCACTGGTTATGTTCAAGTTACATGTTATTCGTGTAATCTATACTGTCATCACTGTGGGCATTATAGGTACCTTACTATAGCAGTTGTACATTATGTACCACTAAAAAGTGAAATATTAAATACTTTTTACAAAAAAATACAACCGACTTCCAAATAAAAACACTATAAAGTGAAAAATTACTTTCTTGGTGCGGTCTTCAGAAAACGAAATATTTTTCACATTGTAGTGTTTTTTTGGAAGTTGGTTGTATTTTTTTGTAAAATGGTTTTCTTTTTGTCCGTTAATCAAAACCATAAAATTTGTTCAACAAGCACGTGCTTCTTTATCTGAAAACTATTTATGAAAATATTTATGTATAATAAAACAGACTTTACCTAGATACAACAAACTCTGGCAATATCACTCCCTGCGTATGTTGCTTATATTTCAAAGATTTAAATCATTGGAATTGCCATCACCGCCCGCCGCCGCCGCGCTATGCAGAGTTGCGCAAAATTGTCTATACTAAGAATAGTGAAACTCATAGAAACAAACTTTTCCAACCACTGCTCTGAGTAGAGCCAAAGACAGCCTGGAAGCACCTCATCAGTGAATTCGTCAAAGCTCACCAGGACGGGCACGACCTTCAGCAATTAGGGACACGCATAAGAAGAGAAGAACTATCTAAATTGCTAGAACTATCTTCTCTATCAGCTTGATGCACTTGAGTCGATTGACAGACGGGCCAAAAGGCTTATTGGCAACGTTGCACTGGTCGCATCAAAGCTCCAGAGCCTCGAACATCGACGGCGAGTCGCCAGTCTGTCGGTCTTTTATCGGTTACATTTCGGGGAGTGTGCGACGGAACTGCACAATTTGATTCCGCCTAGCCCTTTCCATCATCGGACTACAAGGCGTACGGCCATGCGCCATCGGTACATGGTAGACATCCCTCCCATACGCACAAAGCGTTTTGCTAATACTTTCATTGTGCGCACAGCTAAGGAGTGGAATTCCCTTCCGGAGTCTTTGTTCCCTGACAGCTACAACCTAGGGGTCTTTAAGTCAAGAGTGAATAGGTTTCTTCTAGGCAAGCGTGCTTCACCGTAGACCACATCATCGCTTAACATCAGGCGAGATGGTGGTCAAACGCTAGTCTATAGTTTATAAAAAAAAAAAAAAACTATATAAGAAACTTTATAAATTGGCCAATTTTTAACATCAATTCTGACGTCATATTAATTTGCAGATATTGTGCCATCTTGTGACGCGGTAGGGGTGAATCTAAACAATTTACATCTTTGAGTGCTACGAGCTACGGCCACGATGCTACGGTACTACGAGCTACGGCGTAGCTTTGATTCGGTCGCTTTCAATCGGCACATTACAATTGTTTGTAAAGAGTCAAATACGAAAAATGTTTCGAATCTACTGTCACTAAGAAAGGGTATTCTAAGAATAAATACAACAAAATGGTTAAAAGATATAATGGAAGAGTAGAGTTGTGATTAAAGCTGAAAATAAAAGACAATTTTCAGTATCTTGAAACTGTATAAATCGCCTTGATTTGACATCTGTATCTTTTGTTTAGCTATATTTTACAAAATAAAATGTATGAATTTGATTATCACACCTAAATATATGAAAACACAATAAATAACATAAACGCAAAGTTTGATTTCACGTAATAGGAATTCGTGTGAAATTATTTGGCTGTGAATAGTCTATCATAATGTTAAAGTTAACGTGTTGATTGCCGCTCCAATTCTCTTTGGAAGGAGCTCCATACAACACCAATGTGTTTCTGTATTATTTTTATTCTGAATTTAAAAAATATTTGAAGTACGGGTTGGCACATTGCCATCACGCAGACCCAATGGTGGCCCACTGGGCCTACGTGAAGGGTACAAAAATATACCGGGTAAACTCCTTAGCCGGTTCCCAAAGCAAGTGTGAAATTGTTCCCTCCAGGGGAGGAGTCCCGAACTCCCGACTAGACTATCTCACACAAAGAGGAAATACACGATTTTTTTTTATACACTATAGTGTATAAAAAAAACAGCCCATAGGCTCGCGCTTGACCACTATCTCACCTGATTGTAAGCGATGATGAGGTCGACGGTGAATCACGCTTGCCTAGAAAAAACCTATTCATTCTTGACTTAAAGAACCCTAGATTGTAGCTGTCGGGAAACACAGCTTCTGGCAGGGAATTCCACTCCTTAGCTGTACGCACAATAAAAGTGTTACCAAAACGTTTTGTGCGAATGGGTGGGATGTCTACCAAATACCGATGGCGCATCGCCGTACGTCTGGTAGTCTGATGATGAAACGGGCTATGTGGAATTAGATCATGCAATTCCATCGCACTCTGGCCGAAGTGTAACCGATAAAAAACCGACTAGCTGGCAACTCGGTGACGATGTTCAAGGCTCTGGAGCTTTGTTTTGACCAGTGCTTCATCGCCGATGAGCCTCTTGGCCCGCTTTTCAATCGATTCCAGTGCATCAAGCTGGTATTTGGCAGATCCGTCCCAGAGATGAGAACAGCACTCCATGCATGATCGAACTTGCGCTTGATACAAGTTGAGCAGCTATTCTGGCGTGAAGTACTTTCTCACCTTTGCAAGGATCGCCAACTTTTTGGCAGCCAGCTGAGCCTTTGCCACAATGTATGGGCCAAAATTGAGATCGATGTCAAAGTAACGCCAAGAAGCCCAATATGGTCCGTTATAGGCACATCCCGGAAAGTTGGAGCCGGGTGAAATTGGCTCTTTTTTGCGGAAAAAAGACTAGCCTGGGTTTTAGTAGCATTAAACCTGACCAGATTGGCATTTCCCCATTCGGAGACTGCCTGCAAGGATAGGTTCAAACGCTCCACCATGGCCTCAAAGCGAGACTGGATCTGCGGCCCGGTAGCCCGTGCGTTAGACAAGTATCTCTCAGCAACAGTGCTGTCGTCTGCATACCCAAAGGTAAGCAGACGACAGCACTGGTAGGAAACAGTTTCGATGTTTTTTCAGCGCATCTGTAACGGGTCGCCCGTCGTCAGCCTCTGTCGAGCTAATTACGTAAATTCATTGTTACCTATCCCTCCCAGGATCAAGGCTGCCAGAGCAGGGATCTAGTAAAGATTGGACAAATTGGACTTTTGCTCCCGGCAATTTTGTGCGTTGTTTTTCTGTGGTTGTTGTTATAATGAGGTTAGAATTCTGATTTATATCGATATGAAAGCTCAACGCCGTCGTCTACATTTAATTTAACTTCTATGAAGCCATTAGAACACAGCTAAGTAAGTAAACTGTTAATTCGGAAAATTATAATATTTTATCCATATGTCCAATATTTTAATAAACTTCCATATAGTTAGAAATCAGAGACAGTCATCTCAGCTTAACTACAATTATTAATAATATTGTTCACCTTATCTCATAAAACTAATCAGTGACTTTAAGATAGTTATAATCATAGTCGTCAGATGTACCTTCACACAAAAGGATATGCTGAACCACCTCAAAAAGGGTTCATGACCTTAAAATATAATAAATATCACACGGAATAGCCCCATCGACATAAACAGACGATTTATATTTAGACTCACAAAACAAAATAAAATTGATTCACTACTAATAAACTTATAATACAAGCAATAATATAAACTAAGTGTTCAATATGATGCGAGAGTCACAGCAACTTATATATTCGAATAAATTTTATGTAGATAGAAACAAAAAGTAGTAATGTATGGTGATTATTTATTTTTGGTGGACTTGACGCTTGAGTTTTTGAAGTGACGTGTAATAAATATCAATTCTTCTTCATTAAAATTACTAAGAAGCCTGCACAGTCTGTAGATGGGAGTGATTTATAGGTAAATAGGCGCACCGTACACGGCACCGTACCGCGGCACGACGCTGCGCCGTTGATGATGTGTCCACGTCCTTATTCGCCGGCGCGTGGCTACCTTTCTTGAGATACACTGTAATGGCCGCCTCGTAGTGTTACGTATTCACAGTTTTGTGACAAAGTCTGCGCCATGTGGCTCTACTTAGATTACATGTTAGTTACGACTCTGAACTAAACACTTTGACGGTTCCCCAGAGCACTGGTAAGCTGGAAATTTAATGTTATGGGTCTCCTTAAAACAACGAACACAAATAGAAGTGCATATTTCTAATACTCTTTCAGAGGCTATTCTTTTCCATAAGTATTCAACGTAAGACTTGATATTTTCTTCTGATATGATGAATGGTATACGAGAAGAAGTGAAGGTCCTCTTCTTAAGTCAAGCTTATTATTATATCTTTATTGTACACCAAATAATAAAATTCTTATTCTTGTTAATCATTCTATGCCAAAAACGAACAACGAACACTCACGAACTTTAATCATAACCCTTATTACACTAGTGTCTCCGACACGGCGCTCTCGTGAGAAAGTTCTTGAAATTTCTTAACGTCACTTTACATGAAACTTCCATCTCAGATGCAATATATTAATTGAATTTTGGACTCCTTTCAAACATGTGCTCCTGGAATCTGAGCATTTTCAGTTATATTCAAGTTCCTTCAGTACTATGTATATGTATGCTAGCAAGCAATATGAGTAAATTTGTAAGGAAATGACTCTAATATGATGCATTATTATAAAGATAGATATATACTGTGCCTCTAGGTTTGCCTATTTTCATTTGTAGTTGTCAAATTTGTACACTGTCTCTGTTGACAGCGCAATTTTGAGCATAGTTTGAGGGTTCTAGTGCTTCTAAAGATGGAGAAAGGAATGTATCATCAAAAAGGAAAAAATAAAGGCGCAGTATATATCTTTTTTTTTTCATTTTATGGAATATGTTTTAGTAGGTGCGCTTCATTATTTCGGTTAAGCAACAGTTGACGAGGTCGGTCCGTGGATGGGTGGCCATTTCAACATACCGAGTTTCCTCCCTGTCTCGGCAAACACGTTAAGCCGTTGGTCTCGGCTGTCATTTGAAGATCTTTGACAGTCGTTACGAGTAGTCAGAAGCTTGACATCTGAAACCAGTCTAGCCAAAGGGTACCGTGTTACCCAGTTACTGGGTTGTGGAGGTCAGATAGGCAGTCGCTCCATGTAAAACACTTGTACTCAGCTGAATCCGGTTAGACTGGAAGCCTACCCTAACATATTTGGAAAAAAGGCTAGGCAGATTTTGAGTTGCGCTTCATTATTTGCACTTAAAATAATGAAGGATCAAACCCAGCGCTTCAAGGTTTTCAACTGTATCCTATTATTTTGGTACCTTATCTAGATTTGCGATAAATAAAGTTTTCCTCTCTTTTTTCTTTCTGTTAAGGTTTCCTAGGCAAATTCTTGAGAACCTGATGATTTCGTTCATGGTAAAAGCTAAGAAGGTATTATTGATAGACTCGTTTTTTACAATTATCTCACTATATCTTAATGTATGTATTACGTATAGCCAAGTTCACATATTTACTGCAATTTGCGAAAAAACCTGCTGCTAAAATGCCAGTAGATAATATATAATAGTAAAGTGGAATTATTATGTACCAGTAAGTATCTCCTTTTTCTGCCTGACGTGATTAATCCTGTCCTGTCCCAGCGAGCAGTGCCGCCTTCCTACTTAGAGAAACATTTTCTAACGGAAATGTAAATATTTTAAAGAAAATGGTATGACAAATTTAATAAGATGCAATTGGATGGTCACCCATTGACGGACCAACCAGCCGGTTTGGATCTTATTAAGCCTCAAGCCGTGTATGTGACAATCATATATGTGTGACTCCAAAATCTTGTAAATCAAAATCCTGACTGACACACTGGTTGATTTATTAACGCCCAGCCCAAACCCTTGGATCTAGAAAGTTTGGCTTAGAAGTTTTATTATACAGACAAGGAATAAGAAAGAAATAATGTTTTAATGGAACAGAGAGGTGCATACTCGTATAAATGATTTACTTTATTCATCATCATCATCATCTTTTCGATTTTTTACCAGTAGTCCGATTGACGGTCAGACTAGTCTTTCCAACTGTTTTTTTTTTATCCCGTTGGTCACATTTATTTGGCAAAACAACAAAGAAAAGCATTTTAATAGGTATCTTACAATTTTATCTTAGGTGTTGTAAAAAATGACCAACATTAAATTCTCTACTAGTTAACATCATTTGTGAATATATTATGAATTCGTCTCTCATAACATTTTCCTTTGTCCGTTTATTTGTAAAATCACTTTTCAGTAAAATTTTCAGTAAGTTGATTATCCGGGGTAATTTTTTTGTTATTTTTTTATTTCGTTATTTATGCCAACTTACTAAACAGTTAGTAGTTCTGTGCCTCTGACCAAAAGCAGACCACTTTTGCTTAAAATGGGACTTCTCTAGCCACTGCTTCTGAAAATATTATTTAAAATTTGTATTTGGCCGAATCAGGAGCATCATTAATAATATATTGCAAACCTTCGTCCGCTAAATGTGGCGGTAGTAATGGCAGAATTCCCAAAAGTGCAATTATGCGTTTTGATGTTTTTGATTTTGTTAATTTTATTTTTTTTAATCGTTATAGGAGAAATGAAAATAATTACTATTAAATAAAACAAAACCTCAGTATTTGGTATAAATTTCAACTTGCTAGGTCTAGCCATTCCTGAGAAAATTGGTGGTGACATACGGACAGACGAACAAGAAAGTGATCTTATAAGGGTTCCCGTTGACCAAGAATCACGAAATTTGGCATAAAGTAAGGTCTTACAGCACAAATAGAGAAAAAATCAAAAATTTGAAAAATTGAAGATTTCGGTAAATTATGTTATTTTCAAGTTATCGCGAAAATTTAGATTTACCTATATCTTTAAAACTTAGCCACCAATAACCCATTGTTTAATGGCGGTAAAATTCAAATTCTGAATCTTAATTTCGAGCGAAGACTCTTAAAAGGTTAGTAACAATGTGCGTTAAAACTAAGTATTAGTAAACAACACGATAAGGTGACATATGTAACTGAAAGCAGTGAACTACGTTTATATACGAACAGTCCACTCTGTCAGCAATCATTTTCAGAACCCTGTTAGGGCTGTCCATAACTCGGGCCACCATTGAATGCGCATTATCGCGTAAAAACAAACGCGCACTACAACTCCAAGGCAAACCCATAAGTTTTCTGAACGCGTTATTAGACTGGACACGAAGAGCTCCATATGACGCCTGTGAATACTTATCCCACAGGCTGCAAGTGTAGAAGGTGGTACAGAATGCTCTAAAGAACATTACCTTTATTTCTGCAGTAATCATATCATCATCATATCAGCCGAAAGACGTCCACTGCTGGACATAGGCCTCCCCCAAGCGTTGCCACTTTGACCGGTCCCGTGCGTCTCGCAACCAGCGTATCCCTGCAACCTTCACCAGGTCGTCGGTCCACCTGGTAGGAGGTCTTCCAACACAACGTCTTCCGGTTCGCGGTCGCCACTCCAGAACCTTTCTGCCCCATCGGCCATCCGTTCTGCGAGCAATGTGCCCTGCCCACTGCCACTTAAGTTTGGCAATTCTTCGGGCTATGTCGGTAACCCTGGTTCTCTTGCGGATCTCTATATTTCTGATTCGATCACGCAAGGAAACTCCGACCATAGCTCTCTCCATTGCCCTTTGGGTGACTGTAAGCTTTCTGATGAAGCCCATTATAAGCGACCACGTCTCAGAGCCATAAGTCATCATTGGCAACACACACCGGTCATAGACTTTCGTCTTGAGACACTGTGAGACGAAAGTCTATGACCAGTGTGTGTTGCCAGTGATGACTTATGGCTCTGAGACGTGGTCGCTTACAATGGGCCAAATTCTGCAGTACAATGTGCAAACCTGCGTGCTATCATTTTCGCACGCTCGGAAAGAGCCCTCCGTTCCCTTTCAATGTCAGCATTGTCCTTTAAAGCTTATTATTGAAACAGACACCGTCAATATGACAATCGAAATGTTGACTGCTAAGCGCCTCAATCAGGGCATTCATTTATACAAATTGCAGAGGGCAGGGGAGGTCAATCCCCCCTGTCTCACTCCACACTCCAATTGATAAGGCTCCGACAGCACACCTGCCCACCGAACTCTGTTGATCTGGCTTCCATATCAAAGCCTGGAGATACTTATAAGCTCGATAGGCAAGGTTATAGGTTCAAGTTTCCTCCATAATATATCTTAGAAAACTAGATCAAAAGCCCTAAACCGATCGAGGAAGCAAGCGAAAATAGGTGTTCCTCTTTTTGTGTAGTACCTGACAGCATGCTTGAGACACAGAACTTCACTCTCTGTAGAAAGTCCTGGCTGAAACCCGAACTGATTGTCGTGCAGCACAAGATGTTCGTTTAGCTGTGTATCAAGCAGACCATCATGCATCTTAGCGACTATGGTTTCTAGAGAAATAGGTCTATAGTTTCCCCTATTCGAAAGATCACCTGTTTGACTTTTAACAATGGGAATCACGATCGTCCTCATTAGGCAAGTATGAATTACCAATACATCAATTGCAACAGCAGTGCCAAAACCCTCGGCAATTGAGGACCGGCGTATTGCAAACGCTCGAGCTACTGAGCCCATCATGTCCAGGGGACTTACCTCTAGACGTAGACCTCATGACCCTGGCCAAATATTTGGCACTGAAACGTGTGCCCACCTTGCCAGAACGGGGCTCAGCATCCAGCATCTCACAAGAGCTCCCTGATGACTTTAAAACAAACCGATTTCTAAAAAGGTTTGCAATATCCTTCACATCACTCACACCATTCACACTAACAGGCAGGCCTGGCCAAATGCTCAATTTATTAGCGCTCTTCCAGAAACCGCGAAAATCACGCTTTGAATTTTTAGAGGCAATTGTGTCCATCTTTATCTGTATCTTTGTCTGTATAATGGGTAGGTACGGAACCCTCGGAGCACGAGTTTGACTTGCACTTGTTTTATTTCGGTCTAGCCCCTCAACCTGCAAACAAATCAGAACTATAACGTGCGATAAGGATTCAACTCACTTACACCATAAAAGCCACAACGTTAATCCTTATATTTAAAATAGTTCATAATGTGCTTTTTCTTGAGGTGAGTTTCTATTTATAGTAGGACAACTGTCTACCCTTATCAGTCAGTGCCTTAACCCTTTCAAAATAGATAGGAAAGACAAGTCGCTAAACTAATTGAAATTCGGTCCACACCGACGCTGCTAGGTAAATAGGTAACATCTACCAGACAACAAAGATTGTTCTAAATTATGTTCATAGATGACTTGTACCAATGAATAAATTATATTTATTGACGAATACGTCCGTAGAATATGTCCCAATTGTCCTTGTCGAGCGATCGATCCCCGCTCTCACTTGTCTGCACGGTGGCTCCGTAGTCTCACTCCTGCCTCCTAGCACACCGGGTGCGGAATAAATAATTAACTCCTATTAATTATTCCTTAATTAACAAGTGTATGAGCATAGCAAGCTTGCTTGTGGTAGAGCTGTGAATATGGGGTAGTAGGTTAATCTTCTGTGTAGTTTGTTTATCTTACATGCAAACATAATAAGTATATAAACTCACACCTTTTTAACAAGGGAGTATGCAGAATATCCTCTCGTTTTACCCTTTTCTTTTTAGGGTTTTTTGCTTAGTAAATACAAGATAAAGCATTCTCCACGGTTTACGACAACGCATACATAGCTCCATCGAAAAGTCATGTGACAAATCACTGTTATTATGGTATTTTGACCACGCTTTTGCTGACATCGAATGACACTAAGGACCGATATTTTAATAGTCTGATATCTTAACTGAGGAATAAAAATGGCCGTTTGACGTATTTTCTATACAAAAGCTGACAAACGGCCATTTTTATTCCTCAGTTAAAAGTTATCAAACTATTGAAAAATCGGCCCTAAAACTTGTCTAGAGCCTTTTATAATTAATGTAGAAATATTATGCTATTAAATTATGACGTCACAATATACACCTTCATCTCCAATCACAAGAATGCCGTGAATTTTAATGGGAAATAGCTTCCGTCACTGTTACAAATAGAACCGTAAAGCGATTGTACTGAATTTATTACTATAGCGGTAAATTCGTTTCCGAGTAATTTACCTCAAAGTGGATAGAGTGTGAAAACAATTGCAATTATATTAAATCGCGTGAAAACCACGGCTCGAGTTTCAGTACTTTTTAACCGCCTCATTGATTTAGTGGCAAAGGAAACACGTTACCAGCCAGAAACATGTTCACAAGTAATATTTTTATTGTGATAGCTATACGCCCTTGTTTACAAAAATCTTGTGACTGTTTAGCGATTGTTTAGCACATTCTATATTCAAATTTTCTATAGAGAATCTTCTGAACAGCTACTATTTACTATCTGTTCAGAAGATTCTTCAGAGACCCCAGAGATTTTTTTATTAGGGTTCTGTGCCCAAAGGGTGAAAACGGAACCCTATTACCAAGACTCCGCGGCTCGTCTGTCTGTCACCAGGCTGTATCTCATGAACCGTGATAGCTAGGCAATTTCACAGATGATGTATTTCTGTTGTATACTAAAAACAGAATAAAATATATATTTTAGTGGGGCTCCCATACAACAAACGTGTTTTTTTTGCTGTTTTTTGCGATAAATGCATGTAACTCTTCGTGAGCGAGTCCAAATCGCACATGGCCGGTATTTTTTTATTCCCCCTCTTCTTTGATTGTGACGATCCAATAATGTTTACTGAACTGACTTTTCAAATACGGAGTTTTTGACAGTTAGGTCAACGAATGCACTATAGCTTTGAGCTGCCAAAAAGGCTCTGTGATATCGTTACGATATTTAGGCCGAATGGCAAAATTGTGTTGACTTTTATTACCCGACTACGGTTATCATTTAGCAGTCTATGTATGTATTGACGTATGTAAAAATAAGGACAATCGATTCGTCATTATGGCCCGGGTAACATAGGCTAAAAAAACCGTAGCCGGGTTACAGTTTTTAAACTTTTTGCTTGTTAATCACGAAGTAAATATAACAGCATAAAATAGTTTACTTTAGTTCACTTTGATTTTTAAATTTAATGTAGTGATTTTGCGCCCTCTTTCGGTAGGCACCCGGGGCTCGTGCCCTACTTGCCCCACCATAAATTCGCCACTGATCTAGGCTACAGTGCATCGGTACAGCTCTTGTTTCGTTCAACTAACAATGTTGATTCGATTGTATGAACCGCACACAATGGTGGCTAGGCTTTGTATCATAAGCGTAATTGTGGATTGTTATCGGCTATGTAACCGTTTGGTGTCCGTTACAGGCATCAACATCATGATAGAGATAAGGCGAAGACAACTGTTGAAAAGTCATGAATTTATATTTGACCGTAAATTTATAATATAATTTGGAATATGGAATGGATACAAGAAAAAGAAGAAAGCGAAGATTGACTTCAAGTAGCTTCACGTCTTCAAAGTACAGCAGTTCACTGCATATTTTCATCTTAAATGTATTTATTTAGTATTTTTATTACAAATAAGGAGATAAACAAAGCAACAGAATGCGAGCAGCATAATATCTAGGTATTTGTTATTATATACACACATTTATTATTAAATAAACGAGAAGAATGAACAGAAAACTAAGTACAAAAGTAATGCTTATTTCTCAAGAAATCTCTTCCAGCATGTAAGCGAAAAGAGAGTTGAAACGACTTGCAGACACCGTGCGGCAAAAATTAAAAAAAAAATGCGGTTAGTTGTGTCAAAAACCTGATTTCGTAGGTCACAGGAATTATTCATCTTTATAATAATTATAATGGATACAAGAAAACGAAGAAAGCGAAGATTGACTTCAAGTAGCTTCACGTCTTCAAGAGTACAGCAGTTCACTGTATATTTTCATCTTAAATGTACTTAGTATTTCAGGAGGAGGTTGGAGGTTCCTCTTTCAGGAGCCCTGACCACCGGTAGCTTGGACCCTGTTCCCGATACCGGCGGGCTACTATTTTTTTATATTTTAAATGTTTTCTTTAAATGAGCTAATATTAAAAAATGTAACAAATATGTATAAAAATGAATAAATGAAAAAATAATAAATATTTGGTTCTCCATAAATGCATTACATTATTTTGATCTAAAAATTGCTTAAGCTAGTGTTCCAGAGTGGAAAACCCTGACTTCTTAACCACTTTCTTAAAAAAAAAAATCGCTTTATTTTCAGGCAGAGTAATAATGGACAAGAAAGTGCAATACGTGTAATATTGGTAACTTTGAATCCCTAGAAAATGGTTAGACCACGGAAGCAAGGCTACGGAAAATAACGAGCTGTCTTTGTTTGTACTTGCTACCAATAGTATGTCAGCCGAAAAGTCGCTTTTTTACTAAACCGATAATATTTTTTGAAGAGGCTCGGAACTATGGCGAGCATTTTAAAAAGTAATTAACTGGTATTAAATGTGGTACAAAAAAATGTGAGCACTATAACACATTTTACCATAAATTGGCTTTCAGACAGACTTTCCAATTTATCAGGCTTTCCAAAAGCCGTAGAATGAACTAGAAAAACCAATCAAGCATTTCGATTTTGGAATAGACTGTGACAAACTCAATTATTTCCCCGATATTCATTGCGGCACTCTGAAATTAACAGCAAAAGATGGACCGAAGGTTAATCGGATTAATTTTATAAGTAGATTATTTTCAGGCAGGATAGGTATGGAATTACAGCAGACCATTTCAAAATTAAATATTATATAAATTGCTGACGAATTTTATCAT
The DNA here is from genome assembly GCA_964057195.1 of Orthosia cruda. NCBI lineage: Eukaryota > Metazoa > Arthropoda > Insecta > Lepidoptera > Noctuidae > Orthosia > Orthosia cruda. The sequence goes on along the minus strand of OZ059825.1, from coordinate 73,114,288 downwards.
ACATCTTTTTGTACCTAATGGGATCAATTAAAATGGCGACGGCGCGTACATGTTTTTGCGTCAATTTCGTCAAACTTTACTTACTTACTACTAGGCAAGGATGCATTCACCGTAGATCACAGCATCGCTTACCATCAGGCGAGATAGTGGTCACACGCGAGCCAATTGATAAAAAAATAGATTTATAATGGTGAACAAACTTCAGGGGGGTACCATAATTTGGAGTGTGAGTTAGGGACAGATGTATATGACTTGTATACATCTGTTCTTTTTTTACAGTCAGGTTTGGCACGTCATGGTTTGGGGGCAGGTACTGACTTCCAAAGCCAGACAGTACCTGAAGACCAAAGCAGTAGTGGAGAGTGCGTAATACTTAATGAAATTCCTATTATATTCTATTAGTATTTATATATTTATTTTTATTATTTATTCATCTAGGTACTCACGATTGGTTGCTGGTAGCGAATGCGTAGTCGCGTAAAGGCCACCTTTGTTCCCATTTTGTACATACATGAAGTTTAATTAAATAGATAAATAAATAGGTATTCTAAATTTAGTTCAACTGAGGATTCTCGATGTATAATAATTATAGGCACCCATCAATATACAGACCACGGCTAGCGTTCTATAAAAACCGATTTTATCTGTTTTTAACCCCCGACGGAAAAAGAGGGGTGTTATAAGTTTGAGGTGTGTTGCTGTGTATCTGTGTGTCTGTCTGTGGCATCATAGCACCTCAACGGATGAACCAATTTTGATTTAGTTTTTTTAGTTTGAAAGGTGATTGTGTCGAGAGTGTACTTAATTATGTTTGAATAAAATCGGATCAGCCGTTCAAAAGTTATGGGCGTATAACTGTTTGAATCGGGATGTTTTCGAAGATAAATGAGACGGGGGTTTTTTAAATTTTGAAATTTTACTTGTTATAAACCTTATTAAAAATAGAGACATATTTATGACAAATAAATTATAAAGCAAATAATAATTAAACTATTAATAAATTTACGTGTGGTTAAAATTAATAAGTTAATTTACAACTAATTAATTATGAACACGTGTGCGTGGTTTAAATAATTTCGGTTTGATTAACCATAACGGCAACACCACATGTCAATGATAGTAACAAAGAAGATATTTAATAATTATAGTACTTAATGTTAAATCTTAGTAATATTATAAACTCGAAAGTTTGTGAGGATGGATGGAAAGATGGATGTTTGTTACTTATTCACGAACTTTTTTTGAAACTTTACAGTAATATGGCTTAGAATAACAGAATAACATATAGGCTATTTTATAAAGATATTGAGTGGAAGTACTAAAACCATCTGGGTGAAGCCGCGGGCGGCAGCTAGTATCATAAATGCGAAAGTTTGGATGTAAAAAAATATTTTACACTCTGGAAAGGGATATATGTTTGGTACTCAATTACGGATCTGAATGAAATTTGGCACAGAGATAGTTATAGTCTGGATTATTTTTCATCCCGGTATATTGTTCCCTCGGGATGAGAAAATACTTTTTACGCGGGCTAAACCGCTGGCAGAAGCTAGTCAAACATATTTTGGACTTTAAAGATTGTCACGATTATTAGATTTTAAATTCTTCATAAGAAAATTTTGAATTAGAATCTGCTAATCAGCTATTGTTCACACAGTTCAACCATCGTTTATTTGGTCCCCTTGAAGGTTTTATATCTGGGCTTTAGCATATTATTACTGGCCACAAAAAAAAAAATTAGCTTCTTTATTTTAAAAGAGATAGTGTTTTGTTTCCATATATTTTCGTTCTGAAAGATAATAATCGAAAATGGACGTTATTTGAACATTTTGTTTTTAACCGACTTTCCAAAAAGGAGGAGGTTCTATGTTCGACTTCATGTTTGTTTTTTTTTTTTTTTTTTTGTGTATGTTCATCGATTACTCCGTCAATTGTGGACCGATTTTGAAAATTCTTTTTTTGTTTAAAAAAGTATGTTCCGAAATTGGTCCCATTTTAATTTGGTGAAGATCTGATGAAGAACTTCGGAGATATACTACAGAACTCTTCAATAAATAACGGCAAATCTCTCGGGATTGCTGCAATCGCATGTCTGTTTGTTGTTTATAACATTTCATAACATAACATCACGCCAGTTCGCTCTTAAGGGGTAAGCAGATCTCTCATTTCACCGGTTATGTTCAAGTTTCATGAAATCTATTCTGGCGAAATAGTTCCCTTACTAACTTGCCTATTAGGTTCGTACAACTAAAAAGTGAAAAATAAAAAAACTTTTCGCAAAAATATACTACCGACTTCCAAATACAAAACTACAAAGTGAAAAATAACTTAATCTTTTGAAGTCGGTGTCCATAACGCAAAAAAATGATACCTACGAAAGACACCGACTTCAAAAGATTAAGTTATTTTTCACTTTGTAGTTTTGTATTTGGAAGTCGGTAGTATTTTTTTGCAAAAAGTTTTTTTTTCATGAAAGCGTTAATTGATTAATTATGTACGTGTGTATATTAAGAGTAGTAGCTACAGGTAATACTTATATTGGTTATCTATTCAACAGATTATCATAATTAGGTTTTTATGGCAGTAGGGCCCAATTATGTGCGTCCAAAGTGCAAGCCTAAGTAAAATACATAAGAAGGTGGAACTCAAGTGCGTTCTTTTGTTGCAGATCAAGCTCCTAAAAGGAAAATATAGATTTTTGGCTTTTTAACCGGTGGTGAGTATTTTTCATTGTAGCTTTTTATCGTCTCTTTAGTCAAGTATGATGCAGGTTTTTGGAAATATAATTAAATTTTTATAATTTCTCTTTGGACTTGTGGTCACGAGCGCTACTATGGAACATGAGGTTTTGGATTCGATTACTAGGTCTACCAAAGCGCTTTTAGATATTTCAATCTAGAATTTATCAGTAGCTCCCTGGAGCCTAGATTTTTACTCGGTTAATGGCAGGTTATCTATATTACATGGGACTTAAAACATGTCACCATCCTTACAAAAAGTGCAATAAGCCTCACAAAGCTGCATACATATCCGTAATCAGCAAAACGAGTACCACATTTTCTTCTTACACACTTTTTAGTATCTATCAAAAATCCCGTTTTATTATAAAATATACATTAAATCTGGGTTCTGGAATGGCGACCGCGAACCGGAAGACGATACGTTGGAAGGCCTCCCACTAGGTGGACTGATGACCTGGTTAAGGTTGCGGGAAGGCGCTGGATGCGAGACGCACGGGATCGGTCAATGTGGCGACGCCTGGGGGAGGCCTATGTCCAGCAGTGGACGTCTTTCGGCTGAAATGATGATGATGATGATGATACATTAAATATTATGAGGATGCAGGCGGGCAAAAAAATTATAGAAATACCAAAACATCGTTTGTGACCGCTGGCAGCACCTCATTATATTTAATTTGTATTTTAATATGTTTAATTATTTCCTTGAATAAATATGTCACCAAAAAATATAATTATTATGGTGCAATCTAGATTACTTCGCAGAATTTAATAAGTTATACCTAGTACTGGTTTTTCTCTTTTAATTTAATATTTTTTCCAGTCGGGTTTTTAGTTTTTATAATAATTTGTTTTTTATCCTACTATTACTACTACTGGGTGGGTTGTGAGTTTAACATACTATCTGTATGTATGGATATGATAGTTCCTTCTTTCCGCTGAAAGTACTCATAAGATTTAAACAAGTGAGGTGTCGTAAATTTTGTACTATTACTTCGTGTAAGATAGTTTAAGACGTATGGCGTGTCGATAAATCTAGAATGGTTGCTAAAAATAAACACAAAATACTCAACACAAAATAAAATTACAATAACATAATTCACAATTTGTCGTAAACGTTAAAATCGGACAAAATCAAGATTTTTCCAAAGTTGGGATTAGTTTACTATATTTTTTTATTACATCCAAACGCAAAATAAGTCTGGAGCAAAATCTCATTGCCCTTGAAACATACCTTCCGAAGCTGACCTCCAAAATCGTCCACATTACACAGGGGTCATATAACCATCGTCCACAACAGCCCATTAATGCAATTATATTAAATCTGCCTCCTTAATTACTTGGCACAGTATCCAGTGACCATTCCCCTTACTATTACGAGATTACGAGTCTACGAGATTGCGAGGCTCAACCCTTCTTTCAACATAAATAAAAGAGTCTCTTTGTTGGCCTTTCATGATACAAACAAGAATTGATAATGATGCTTGCAGACCACCTCAAAGGTTCCGGAGAATAATTACGCTCAGCAACTGTCGATGGTATGCTTAGAGGTGAAGGTTCATTCAATTCAAAATGGCGATCGATGAATTGTGAATTTCATTTAGCGTATTTTTTATATCAGTATAATGCCTTTATATTAGCATATAAGATACAGGTAAGGACAAAATTTTCACACTTTCTTCATTCCATTCTGTGCTTTATATTAAACAAACTTTTTTGTATTATAATATCTGCTGCATTATTTTAAACAAAATCTACGATACAAGACAGGGTTAGAGATATTGGTATATTCCTGTCTGAAAATCCTTTATCCTTAACAACTTTATCATCAAAGCGTGCTCATAAAAATATTCTAGGTCAGCTCACTAAACGCTGCCCACTCGGCCGACACAACTACCCAACTTACTCGGATCCGCCCACCATTTGCCGCACGTTTAACCCTAAAATAAGCGCCAGCAAACCCTTTTTCAAAATACGATGTGAACTGTTTCCAAACGCCATTAATTCATAGCCGTAGTATCGGTGGTCGTTACATAAGTAATATATCGACGGCTAACAATGATCGCATACAAAACCCAGCCATTACTGTTTCGGGATAGTTTCTATTCGAACGATAACACTGTCTTTGAGAATTTCGAGGTCAGCAAATGGAAGGTTATCCGTGAGAATTCGTAGAAGCATTGTGTTAGCACTTTCAGTGGTGTGAGGGTTTTCTTCTTTTATATTTTTATCAATGCCATCTGTTTATGAGAAGAGGCCTTTGCCCGTGGGATAGTTATAGGTTAGCGTTTTATTATAATTTTATATTTTTTAGGATTCTAAGAAAATGTACTACCTCAATTTATAACTGTCGACAGTTTTGGAAACAATAACGTTTACCAATACATTAATACACCTTCGACAATTAATGTAAACTCACATTACACGTGGCATTAGATAAACTTCTTACTCGGGTGAAGATCATTATGGCCAACACTTCAAATAATTAAACATTCTTAAAATATCGCATTTACGAATTTGTGTGCTCTAATCAGGAGTTAAATTATTGTCTCTTTTAAAATGTTTGTAAAGCACAGAGCAAATTATTGTGTAAAGTTTAATCGGACCAAAACATTCAAAACGTCCCGCATCAAGCCACAAGAACAATGCAATCAAAGGCACTGTATTTCTCTCTCATCCAGGATAATATTTGAAATATTCGATGGAAATTCGGGGCAATCTGTCCGGTCAAATGAATTTGCTTGCTGAGCGTATGGATTAGTGCATTAGTGCATTAAGCTCCAGAACCGTTCGGTGTTGCCATCCTACTGATTTGATGTTTGTTGCGCTAAGTGGCCGCCTAAAGTGCACTCGTGTTTGTGCCTTGTTCATCGTTGTACCAGATTAACTAATAGCTTGCTATTACTACTGTTATGACCTTGTATCTGCGTAGTTAACAACTTGAGAATATTAATAAGACATGACATAACATAATTAAATTCACGCCGTTTTTCTAGAAGGGTATGCAGAAACTACAGAACGCCATCTGCTACGATCCTTACGAGTTATTTTTGTTTTATGGTAATTTGTCGTTCATACATTAACAGCCCTGCTCTTAACCCTTAAGTGCATAGTTTATCAAAATTGATAACAGAAATTTACTTGGCCGTAACTTGTGAACGCAACATTTTTTGTTAAGGGGTAAAGTTTCTAAACGCATCATAACCTGTCATCCTTCAATACGTCAAACAAAAAAAAAGCTAGCTTACACGTAATTGGTGGAAATCTGACAATTCTGGTATTGAGCCACATAGTTCACAAAGTGACTGTTTTCAAAAGTTTCATCCAGTTACATCTATATAAAATTGCATATTTTTCCTGAGAAAAAAATATATTTAGCAAGGTAAGGATCATTATTATAATAAAAATTAGTAATTTTTGCACTATTCTTTGATGGCGGGTACAAATTTTGCTTTTGAACTTTGTAATCAAAAATGATAATGCATGCAATCCTGCAAAAAAAAAGTTGTGTTTGTAATATAGCCGCTTTTTTTTGCCGTTTTGTTTTGGAAGTAAATTGGTACCGCGTTTTTATGCTTTGGTTTTGGTTATGCATGGGTTTTGTTCCTTTTAGATTCAAGCTTGTTAGTCATGGATGAAAATCGCATAGAACAACTTTTATGGCAGCTGGAAAATGGGGATATATCAGAGGATGAAGGTGATCTTGCCGAGAAATCAATTGATTATTACAATAATGTGGGTGATTTGGTTGCTGACCTTGAGGATATTGAGGAAGAACAAAGGGAAGCCCCAGAATCAAATATAATTAATTTAGATTCTGAGGCTCCAGTTTTGCCTGACTCTGTACCTGACGGTGAAGAAAAACATCGTGAAGAAACCGGCAAGTCCAACAACCAAAAATTCGAAGACGTGTGACATTCACCACGCGGCCTCTTTCTGTGAGAGATGTCTCACAGAGAGGATGCCTGTGTCCCAGCAGTGGGAACATTATCAGGCTGACGGTATGGTGTAACATCAACAGCATCATTACGTAAGCGAATTCGTGAATTCATTACGTAAGGCACAGGGTTTTACCACATAAAAGAGTCATAACAAATTATCTTTTTCCAAAAATAATAGGACTCTTTTGAAAAGAGTATAGCTTCACCAATGAAAGCGTTCAAAATACCTAATTATTTAAAGAATTGTCATACTTTTTTATGGAGTCAAACCCTTTGCCTAGCCGCACGCCTTCTTAGTAAGCTTTATTCTTAGTAAACCTTCACTATAATAATATTTCTCTACGATCTAATCACTAATTCTTACTAGAATATTGATATTATCAAAACTAATATCACAAAGGCAATAATATTGTTTGTAGCAGGTACCTAAATGATAGGAAGATCGGATGTAAATACTGAACCTATGATATACAACTTTTCACTGTTATAATGCTACGTAAATATATCACTGAGTGCTATGACACTAGTTTTTCCAAGAAAGTGTATAGGTCCTGTGGCCACGAGAGCGAAGCCGTAGATAAACGATAGTTTCAATATAAGTATCAGTTCATAAGTTATTCTCTAGTTAGTAGTATTACATTAATAATAATGATACTAATATAGTATGTCATGATAATAATATACTAATATAGTATATAGTCTGTGGCTCGACTTGACAGACGGATGCCAAAACTTTTCTCTACCAAATTTATTACAAAATATAAAATTTCAACCATCTAAATTGTGCAGATATATATATAAACAATAAAACCAAGAAAAAAAAAACATAAAACAATCACATTATCAAAATCATGACCGATTTATACATTGAATTACAAAATATGAGAAAAATGAAGAATACGTCATGTTGACGAGAGCTGCTGCTGCAAGACGAGCACGCCCACCATCTCCGGCCTCGTTGCCCAGCTCCGCCTCGCCGCCGCCGGAAACCAGCCCCACCGTGAGTGCTGTGACACCGGCTGTGGCAGTTGCGTCGAGCTCGAGCGACCAGTACTTCTCTCCGCCGACAACACCTGCGCGTCGACGGGAAGGACGCCGGCCGCCGGACCGCTTAGGACCTCGAGGCTTACCGGTCTCTGATAGGGTCCCAGCACCAGGCGGAAGTGTGCAGCGCATGAGATGGACACAATCCATAAACGAAAATGTCCTGCGCGCATATTTTGGGGCTACAGAGGGAGGAAACAATCTGACCGCGTACCGTGTCCGGATGCTCTTTTTGTTTCAGGTGCTTGAGCCAGCCGTCAACGTTTCGGCCCAACGACTTTCGGATCAGGTGCGGGTCATCCAGTGTAATCGTATGTTGGATGATACTGTACTTGATCGCCTCCGCACGGAAATGGGTAACCGTGTCACTGCCCCATCGTCGCAGGCTGTGGTGCTACCACAGTCCAACCACGCTGACGAGGAGAGTAGTGACAGGGTTACAAACGTAAGTACCCAGTGCAATGAGGAATTGAGGAGTGCTTTGGAGTGTGCTATTCGGGAGTATCGCAACATGCCGCCCGAACTTAGGCCACGATTACCTCGTTTGCCCATGCATAACAAGAATAGGGCGCTGGTGGCTGTTCTGGATTCGCAGTTGACAAACTATTTTGATGACTGCGAAGATCTCACTGATACACATTCGATCATGTACTGCGCGGCTGTAGCGGCATGTCGTGTAGCTCATGTCAAATTTGCAGATGACAGAGCTACACGACCGAAACAAGCCGTACCGGCTTGGCAGTGCAGGATCGAACGTCGTATTGGTGGGGCCAGAGTACTCATCGGCAAACTAATTTGTTTCAGGGAGGGCAATAGCCGCCCAAGAGTGATGCGCTTTGTGAGACGGTCGTTTTCGGGGACTGATGTCAGCCCCCGAAACTATATATCCCGTGTTACAGAGCGCATCGATTTCCTAAAAACAAAAGTGTATTCATGGGCAAACCGTATTCGTAGGTCCAGGCGGAGAGTGGAGCGATACACCCAGAATCGCACATTCCAAAGTAATGAAAGGTGGGTTTATCGGGCTTGGGAGCGACCCAACCAAGGTGTGACTGATACGCACCTGCCGGATGATGACGGTAAGTGTTCATTCTGGCGCATTCATCTGGTCGGTGCCTGTCAGTCACACCGAAGGTGTATGGACTCGTGAGGTCGAACGAGCGTGTGATCCAATACAAGAAATGGGGGCTATCACGATCAGCCCCCAAGATATAGCCCGTGCAGTCCGTCCGTTGCCGAACTGGAAATCTCCAGGACCGGACAGACTGCACAACTTTTGGATCAAGTGGCTACAAAGGTCGCACGCTCGTTTAGCATTTCAGTACTAGGCAGCCTTAGAGTCTGGTTCGCTACCCAAGTTCCTTACAACAGGAATAACTCACCTGCTCCACAAGTCTGGTAGCACCGTGGCATCCAAAAATTATTGACCAATTACATGTTTACCAACGGTCTATACGGTTCTTACATCCAACAACCATCAACATTAATAAACACGTCGACGATAACTCCATCATGTCGGTCTCTCAGAATGGATGTAGGAACGGGTCCCGCGGTACTAAGGAGCTACTCCTTATTGATATAGCCATTAGCCAACAGGTTCGGCGTTCCAGAAAAGATTCTGTCGACATGTTGGATAGATTATAAGAAGGCCTATGACTCGGTGCCTCATACATGGCTCATGAGGGTGCTAGAATTGTATAAAATAGATACAACTCTACGCACCTTCCTGATGTCGTGTATGAGGCAATGGAGCACAGTCCTTCGCTATCCAGGATGTCGAAATATCCAGAGGAATAGCGAACCTGTAAGGATCGAGCGAGGTATATTCCAGGGCGATAGTTTGAGTCCACTTTGGTTTTGCCTAGCCTTGAATCCTCTAAGCATGATTCTGGAGAATTCAGGGCTAGGCTATCGGAGGAAGAGAGGTGGTCAGGTTATATCTCACCTCCTTTACATGGATGACTTGAAGCTCTTTACTCCCAGCAATCTTCTGCTGATGGAGCTACTGAAGGTAACTGAAACTTTTAGTAGCGCCATCAGGATGGAGTTTGGTGTGGACAAAATGTGCGGTCATGCATGTAAAGCGAGGGGAGATTGTGGAATCCGTAGGAATTTAACTTGCGGATTCCATAAACCTGAGATCCCTCTCTCCAAATGAAACCTATAAGTATTTGGGTATGTCGGAAGCGTTAGGTATCAGTACTAGTGACATGAAACAATCGTTGAGGGAACGCTTCTTTGGCCGCCTGAAGAAGTTATTCAATAGCCTTCTTTCGGGCGGAAACAAGGTGCGCGCCTTCAACGGTTGGGTCATGCCGGTACTGATTAGTCTTTCGGCATACTCAAATGGACTCAAACGGAACTTGACGCGCTGGATAGGCGGGTCCGTACACTGCTGACTGCATATCGAATGCATCACCCACGATCGTCAGTCATGAGATTGTATATCCCGCGGAAGTGTGGAGGCTGAGGCTTTATAATGCCAAAAACCTCCACAACCGCGAGATATGCAATCTCAGAGAATATTTTCTAAACACCGACGTGGGTATTCATCGAGATGTAGTAGCAGTGGACAAGTGACTCACCCCGCTCTCCTTGGCGAACGAAAACTGGCGCAAGCCTGTAGTGCTTGACACTAGCGACCACAGGGAGGTATGGCAGAGTAAGGAGCTTCACGGACGCTTTTTCTGGGCCCTACATGGGCCCGATATAGACCAATCAGCGTCCGTGGCGTGGCTGCGGTTCGGTGACCTCTCTGGGGAAACCGAAGATTTCGTCTGTGCAATTATGGACGAAGTTATCATGACGAATAACTACCGGAGATTTATTGTGAAGGATGGCACGGTTGACATCTGTCGGGCATGTCACCGTCCGGGTGAATCGATCCGCCACATTATCTCTGGTTGTTCTCGTCTAGCTAACGAAGAGTACTTGCATAGGCACAACCTTGTAGCCAGGATTATCCACCAGCAACTTGCTCTGAAATACACTCTTGTGGCGTCGGAGGTGCCGTACTACAGGTATGTGCCCGACCCAGTTCTCGAGAATGGCAATATCACATTGTACTGGGATCGGTCCATCATCAATGACAGGACTATTATCGCCGCACCGCATGACGGGAACCTCGTGAAAGCCGAGAAAGATAAGCAAATCAAGTATCTTGACTTGGCTCGCGAGGGTGTCGACATGTGGGATGTGGGTACAGCGATCATTGTACCGATAGTCGTGTCAGCCCATGGCTTAATAGCCACGAGCCTCGACCAACACCTTAGGAGGCTCTCGTTAGGCGGCTGGCTCAAGGGTCTGATCCAGAAAGCAGTTCTGCTGGACACGGCTCGTATTGTTAGGAGGTTCCTCTCTCTGGAGCCCTGACCGCCGGTAGCTTGGACCCTGTTCCCGATACCAGTGGGCCTCTATTTTTTATATTTTTAAATGTTTTTCTTTTTTGTGTGTGTTTTGTAAAAATATTTCAAAATGTAATCAATAAGAAAAAAGTTGAATAAAATACTAATATAATACTTAATTTACGCTCTAAGTAGTTATTCTGGCTATATACCTAGTATTTACATTATTAGTTCTTATTGCTGAAATATGTGTGATCTATTACAAATATAATAACCTTCAGAAGAAAACAAGGCGTAATTATAAGAGCACACTTTTTCTCTATTCAAATCCAAGCTCGAGGTTTTTTTATATTTTTCAGTAGACAAAAAGTTCGATTCAGAAATTGGAATCACAAAGGATAAACAAAATCCGAGACACTTTATAATGCGAATGACAACGTATCAATATTGGCTCTCTTGAATCGTGCCGTATTGACACTGCAGCGTCGATTGAGCCATAAGGCACACACTTTCCTATAAAATGAGGGGAAAAGAGTGTCTCCATTCTACCTCCACAAAATTTTACGACCAAATGCAGGTTTATACACATATTCCTGGCTGGGAACAAAAAGTAGTTTGACCGAAAAGGTTGTGCTAAAGGAAAGGTTTAGTAGTAGTAAGTAGGTAATATATTAGAAATAGTGTGTGGTTGCAACTTGCAAGTTACGATTGGGACCGTCCCGTCGTGTTTTGTGGTTGTCGGAAACAACTCGGGGGATCGTTTTCACGCACAGGCTGCGTCGATTGGTTTGTTGGTCGCGTACATAGATCATGGAATCTATTACAGAATACATTGTTCATAATATAAGTAATAGTTCTTTTTTTCTTACTCTTACGTTCTTATTTTCTGATTTATTTTGTTGCTAGATCTAAGACGATTGTTGACGTTTTGCCGGGACACGTCAAGCATCATTGTCTCAACCGTTATCAGGCTCTCAGGAATTGCAGTGCGGGCTTGTGACATGCAAATATTAGGGTGCGCGCGACGTGTACTGACCACATATTTTGGCTTTTATAATTAGACCCGTTACAATTTAACAAGCACAGTTTTGTTGATTTGTAGCGTGGTTTCTTTATAAAGTTTTCATAATGGTTTCTCTAACAGTAGCCGCCGTGACATTTTGCTGGTCTGTGGTCGCTCATTTTGTTAGCTCGGATTGTAGGCTGATTTGTTAGCACTCAAGCGAGTTCACTCAGGACTCCAAGATATGCAACTGAATTATATTGCTGGTCGTAGCGTAGTTATCTTGTATATGCGTCTGATTTTGTATCCGCCAAGAGTTTGAAGTTAGTTCTGCCTTGTGTCTTTTAAATCTGCCATAACAAGAATCTGGCCAAACCAGAATCTGTCCTAAACTGAATAATCCGTAATATTTATAACAGCGTGGATTATTCTCTCTGACTTCAAAAGAGACTTTAACCTGTAAGTTTGATTCGGTGTTTCTTCTTAGAGTAGTCAGTTAGGCAATATCGCCGTCATCTACTTTAAAATGACAAAATAGATTGATGTGTTGAAAGACCTTAAACAAATTTAAAAAATATATATCATTATGGAAAAAGGTTGGGTCGCAAATAAATAAAAATATAACCTTTTTATATTCAAAACAGAAGTCCTTGCAACCCGCCCGAGCGAATATGATGACTAAACAGAATTACGTAATTTCCTCCTATCCAATTAGCTGAAATGGATCTTTGTTTTTACCTTTTACTTTCAGAAGCTTGAAGTTTATTATCCGAAAATTTTAATTCCAACTTGAATTCGTAAGAGCTCACTATGTAAATGCGGTGAGAGAAGTACTGGTGGATCAGCTGCTGATTATGTTTTGTGGGTAGCCGTTACAATTTTTTATTGCTTTACTTAAGATCTTTTTTGGTTGATCGTTACAGATAGTACCCACGTTATAGGTAGATATATGTTGATTCAAAATATTAAGCTAAGAAACAGTTCAATAGAAACTACCAAAAACATTTTTATTTTTATTTATTCTAGATAAATCGCGCTTGGCCACTATCTCCCTTGATGGTAAGCGATGATGTGGTCGACGGTGTAACACGCTTGCCTAGAAGTAACCTATTCACTCTTGACTTAAAGACCCCGAGGTTGTAGCTATCTGGAAACACAGACTCCGGCATCGAATTCCAAGCTGTACGCATAATGAAACTATTTCCAAAACGTTTAGTGCGTATGGGTGAGATGTCCACCATGTAGCGATGGCGCATCGCCGTACGTCTTGTAGTCCGATGATGAAACGGGCGGAATCAGATCATGCAATTCCATCGCACACTCCCCGAAATTTAACCGATAAAAAATCGACAAGTTGGCAACTCGACGACGATGTTCAAGGCTCTGGAGCTTTAATTCGACCAGTGCCTCATTGCCGATTGCCTCTTGGCCCGTTTTTCGATCGACTCTAGTGCATCAAGCTGGTATTTGGCAGATCCGTCCCAGAGATGAGAACAGTATTCCATGCAAGATCGAACTTGCACTTGATACAACTTAAGCAGCTGTTCTGGCGTGACATAAATTCATTCAAACTATGTAGATTATGACAACGGATAGATTCTAAATAAAAAAATGTTGGGTAGGAAGAAAGTATATCATAGAACAAAATAGAACACAACATAGTATAAAATAGAACACAATAAAAAAAATTGTAGAGAAATAAAAGTAAAACTCAACCGGGTGTTAATTTGCAAGCAAAGAACCAGCTATTACTTAGAAAGGAGCGATTGAATTCTTTATCCAATTATGAGACCATTTTCATTTTACGCGTTCCTATTCGCTATTCCACTACGCTAGCAAGCTCTGTCATTGTCACATTATCATACTTTTAGCACAAACAACCAAACTTTGCATTCAAAAGCCCTCTATAGTGAAATCTTCGCGTGGAAGGCAAAGATAACATTATATAGAATTTCACATTGGAGAGGTAAATAGTATAATAATAATACCAGCCTATATTATAGTTTCCCACTGCAGGGCAAAGTTAGAGACCATTGAGAAGGCTGGAGCATTGATCACCATGTATGCTCAAGACGGGTTGGCGATTTCAAACTTATATTAACTATAAGTCAATATTTTCTCACGAATTTTTCCTGCATCGTTCTCAGCGATGTCTAAGATAAACTAAGAACGGACATATGAATTTGAAAAAGTTACTTGCCCGGATTTGAACCTATGTCCTCAAGCACGAATGGCGAGGCTCCAGATAGAGTAACATTCTACCAGCGGCAAAGTTTGTCGAAAAGTCAAAATGTTAGGAAACTCTCTATAACTTAATGGAATGTAATCATTTCAGTTACGAGAATAATTTACCTTACTCGCAGCAATATTTGACATTGGAAAATTGATTAAAGCCAAAAACAAATGAATAGAATTTACCCGGGAGAGCTGTATAATAGGAGTCACAACTCGACATGGCTTAATGCTCCGGAGTCTCGCTTGGAGCGTGGCTCAAAAGCGCTATTTACACCGTCACAATAAATCGTTAAAGATGAGCAGGCTGTGTTATTTATTTAAATTGCGACATAAATGATTAAAGTACTTCCAAACGCCATGTTACGACTATTGATGTGACTTATTAGCGTTGATACGAGTAATTTAAGTATGTCGAAGAGACCAACAATGAAAGTAAGACAAATAAATAATCATCAGAACAAGTGCATTTTGTGTTAAAACATTTATTATATTTTACAATTTTATTATCATTGGAATAAAGTTTGCAACGACGAATCGAAAATGCCAATAGAAACAAAGATCCAAAATCACTAGACCAATAAGATACCAAACATATTCCTCAACGTAAAATAACATTGGATGAACAAAAATATTTTGTAACAAAGTTTTCGACAGACCGTGCGTCGAATGAAGTTATCTGTACGCGAGAAGTTATCCGAGTGTCGAGTGAGCTCACGAGCGACTGTTTGTGCATATTGAACGGGACGAGCGAAGAGCGAACATTCACGACTGAACCATATTCGATTTGCATCAAGTTTTTCACTCTGTGTTTGTGGGGTGTTTAACATACGTTTGAATCAACTTTTGAGATCTAACTTTTGCTGGCGCTGGAAATGGGTTTGTGATGATACATATATTACGGCGATGTCTGTGTTTTGAAAATATTTAAGAAAATTTTACACGTGGTGTCTTTTTAACAGCAATAAATGCCAATAATAATATATTTGGCATTATTGTTTTTCTGTAACGGAAGATGTTTGTACGCTGTTGGACGCTGAAAAGAGTGCACGACATCGGTGCGGTTCACAGTTGATTTATTGCTGGTCTAACTTAAAATATGGTATATGATAATCTTGATACGCCGCCTCGAAATCGAGTAATCAACAAAAGAGGGTTTTCATTTTCTGGTTCAGTACGGGGAAATCGGAAACCATAGTAGATACCAGAAAATTATCTAAGGTGCTTTGTTGTATATAATATTTGACTATGGCAAAACTGTTCTTACAGTTTTTCCATTGTCAAATATTTTTGGTCAAGCGTGTGTTACCCATGAAAATTGAGATTTACCCACAGTTACTACTACTCAAGTCGTCACAATCTAAGAAGTCCGTTTCTCATTTTACATGCCGCGATAACTTTCTACGTAAGAAATTGAAAAAACAAATTCATAATCATAATTAATTACTATGATACCCATACACTATAACATAATATATAATAAATAGCTGACCCTTGGAGCTACGCTCCCGTCAACTGGTTACCTATCTACTTACCCTGCCTAACTTGCCTACACTGCATACCCTGCCTACCCTGCTCATACCCTGGCTACACTGGCTGCCCTGACTACTCTGGCTACTCTGCCTACCCTGGCTACCCTGGCTACCTTGCCTACCCTGCCTACCCTGCTTACCCTGCCTACCCAGTCTACCCTGGCTACCTGCCTAACCTGCCTACCCTGCCTACTGTAGCGTAACGTTTAGCTCAGAGGGAGCTAAACGTAAGCCACGTTAATAAAAATAAATAAATTATTAAAAATAAACATAGAAAAAGGATATAGGGTATAAAATCTAGGGTCCGGCTTCGCACGACGTGGGCAGCTAACCGGGCAGCAGGTCAGAGAGGAAGACGTGGTAGGCCCTGGGTAGGCAGATTAGCTGGCACCACGACGGACAAGCAGGCAATCGGATAGGCAGGCTGTAGAGTAGGCAACAGGACGGATAGGCAGGCACAAGCAGATAGATGGTCGAAGGCACAGGCAGCAAGGGGTGTGGAGACCGGGCTGTGGCTTCATACGCCGATCAAACGAGCCCTTTAAGATGAAGCGGTGACCGACGAGGTTAATGAACCAGTAAAAATGCTCATATTTAAGTACCACACTGAATAAATTATATTGCACTCAAAGATTAGATAACATTCACAGCCGTATGTTATTGTTTAAGGAGTTTTCAGATACGATAGTACACTTGGTAGTATTAAGAAGTCAACCGTCTTTCGGCGATCAGCCCAGATCCAAAACTAAAAACTAACGCCCGTTTTTCATCGTTCTGTGTCATATCGTCTACATTTTAATTTCAAATTTCAATTAAGAAATAAAGACCAGAACGAATAAAAACGGTTCACAAAGGGGTCAGTCTACGCTACCCTTATAATAGTGTACACCTAGCTTAAAGCAGGTTTAGTCCATGGTACCTATGTTACGGTCTATGGTTTAAGAAAAATAAAATAGACAGACAGATGTTATGTCAGATGAAAATGTCACAGTAGAAAATATTCCAAAATTTCACAAATTAGCAATATAATTTAAGTTGTAGATATTAAAACAATCAGAGATAACTAAAAGTATGCTTTTCGGATGATAACAACAGAAAGAAAATATAAAAATGAATTACAAATGTTTATACAATATCAACAGATATGAAGGTATGGTTTGTATAGTGTTATGTATTGTAAATAGACTTAAAATATGTGGTTCTGTTTAGCAGAATACCACACTACCCTGACTAACCTGCTCACCCTGCCTGCCCTGCCTACCCTGCCTACCCTGACTAACCTGGCTACCCTGCCTATCCTGCCTACTCTGCCTACTCTGCCTACCCTGTCTACCCTGCCTACCCTACCTACCCTACCTACTAATTTTTATCTATCATCAATAGTTTTCTCAGCGCACGCCAAATAATGTATTTTACAGGCAACATTTTGCTACCTTGGGTTACCTTATTGCAATTTTCATAAGGATCTCTATTTTTTTTAAATTATATTATAGCCAATGATACTCAGGAATAATGTAGCTTTATACTGGTGAAAGAATTTTCAAAATCGGTTTAGTAGAGCCAGAGATTACCCCTTAAAACGGCACAAACTTTCCCTCTTTATAATATTAGTATACGAGTAGATATAGATATAGTAGACACGCTTCGATCGGCAATCTATTGAATACGTAATTATGACACGATATCTTGCGAAAACACCCCGATTCAAACAGTAAAATTCCCATAACTTTTGAAAAGCTGAACCGATTTTATTCAAACATAGCTAAGAACACTCTCGATTAAGTCACCTATTTAACAAAAAAAAAAACTAAATCAAAATCGGTTCACCCGTTTGGACGCTATGATGCCACAGACAGACACACTGCAGCTACACAGATACACAGATACACAGCAACACACGTCAAACTTATAACACCCCTCTTTTTGTGTCGGGGGTTAAAAAAAACAACGAGTATCATTCGCAAGCATCAATTTTAATTATTATTAAGTATTTTTATAACTATCAAAACGGGACTTTTATTCTTTGACAACTTAATATTGTTCAAATTGCGCGGAATTGATACAAGAAACCAAAAAAGTCACTAAATTGCAAAAATATACGGGTGTGAGGGTATATGGGTGTGTATACCCATAGATTAGTCTCATCATTTAGATTATTATCATCATGGAAAAAGAGGAAGACAAATTAGATTAAGCCCCGAAGAGGAGGAGGAGGTAAAAGCATATTATGGTAGCTGCATCTCAAGTCTTCCACTTTTTACCAGATAAGTATGTTTTCATTTCCCGGACCATGATCCACATATTTTTAGTTCTAGGTTAAATTCTATCTTAGAGCAAGAATTGAGAAATTTTAATGGGAAAGGAAATCCCAAAACCATTCAATTTAAAAGGAACAAGCAAGAACGGTTGCAAGCACGACTGCAGATAGTTGGGCTGCTGATAGTTGCACCGCTGCAGTCGACTGACATGATACGTATTTTTTTGAGTTTGAGCGAATTTTCGGATTTGTTGTCTCATATTTTTGGAATATAAAACTCTAGGAAATAATAAAAAAAAAAAATCTGAGAACTGATTTCAAAATCAAACAAATAAAATTACCGAACGCAGAGTGACATCAATTAATTGGTAAAGTTTTAGCAATGGAGGCACTTCATCCAGTTGAGTTAGAAGTTGAGTTTATCTCCGCGTACTTATGGACTCCGACATTTTCTGCAAAAGTGTATAGAAAGTTGTTCGAAGAGTTATCGAAGTTACATCGACGTTTGGGAATATTTTATGTGATATATAACTTGTGATGTTCATGCTAGTTTGCAATAAGTAGTGGGTTGAAAAAAAAAATTCACCTATAGGTATTCAAATACTTAACGGTCCATTGATTTAGTGAAATGTTTCAGTATTTTTCCAGTTTGATTCCGATTTTGTATATTGAATGCTACAACATTTCCACGTAGCTTTCAACTTTGCAAATAAAATTTTATTATATTCATGAAATACGTGCTTGTTTGTGAAATAACTTTTATCGGATCTGGTTGGATCCGATAAAAGTCACCCATTTTTCAAATAACGTGTACATTCCTCACTCGTATTGTGTAGACGTACAATACGGTGCGACAGCCAGCCGTCTCCGATCTTAATGTATTACTCGAGAAATTGAACAAAAGTGTCGCACTTTGTGACACTGTACTACCAAGTTATGGATGTAGGTTCTGCAGCCTCGCATAGCTCCAGCCACGTGACAAACTAAGGTCACATGTTTACCATATCTGGGAATGATAAAAATTAATAAAAATTTGGAAGAAGCATTTTCTACTGGTATAACATTATCATCAAAAACTTTAAAAAACAATAGCCAATGTTTCTCTGTGAAAATGCAAAACAACAATGTCTGTTACATTATCATGCCATTCGGTTTTGCTGAATACATTTTTGCCTAAACATGCTTTGGGCCTTAGGAAACTTTACTTGTGATAATTTTCAACTTTCACGCGAGCTAAGGCTTTAGAACAAGAAAGTTATTATACTCGTTACTTATGAGAAATCTAAATCAACAAGTCAACAAGCTCTGTTAAACATAATTCAGACGTTTACATAAAGAAATGTCCTCATTTGAAATCCATTTCTTTTTCTTATAACACTAATTACTTTAAATACTTAATGAGACTCTTTAATTACTCAATTGGGAAGCTTGAGTACAGATTCATTCTCCGGAACTGCTGTCAAGAGTGCGCTTAAGGAACCGACAAATACAGAAATACGTTTTATTCTTACGGATATTTTAGTTTTACTAAACGTTTTTATGAACCGTTCCGTAGTATAGCAAATCAACAACTTACATGGAAGGTGTGGTAACGTCTGAGCTCCTGATTAAATACTTTAAAAACTTTAAGTATAGCAGTATAGCCGCCATAAACAAATTTCAATAAAAACAGCAAGTTATTGATCTAATTTAGCAGTTTGTTTGCTATGTACGAGTAAATCCCAGCCTCGCCGTCGTAAATTACTTCATTCCTAAAACACGCAAGGACCATTAAAAATTTTAAGTGAAAAGGGTCTCAGCTGTACTAGATCACTTTGTAATCCAGCGAGAGATACCAATTCCGTACAAAAATAATCTACAGGAGCATTTTAATTACTCTTAAGGCTCCCTTGTTAGAGCTGTATTATGTATTCTGTACAAGACCGGGATTACCTGGTGCCCGTCATAATATATGCTCGGGCTTTTTCTTTCATGTGTGTGGTTATATGTGTGTCTCGTTTGCTCTGACCTGTTTTTTGACATGTCGAAGTAAGCTGGCGACCTGTGGAGTGTTTTAATGTTGTTTCGTGTGAATCGTGTTAGTTATTCAGGCATGGTGATTACGGGGCGACAGTCTTAGCCTTGGGGGATTCAGGTAAGAAGGACGTCGGCGTAACGTTGTGTGTGGTGTTCGTGTGTGAGATTTATTACGGTATCAGCCGCATTTGGTTAAACTGGATGCCAAGGCAACGTCCTTGGCAATATAGACTATAATATATAATAGAGTACTTATTACGTATGTTGGTCGTAGCTTTTGTTCTCAGACTTGTCAATTTAGTATCGTGAAAGCGATTGGAATGCGATGGAAATACGTGTATTTACTACTACAAGAATGCGCCTGTATGCTTTTCTTAATAAACAAGGGATCAATTACGGCAACTTCATCAGTAATTCTCAATTCCAAACATCGACTGACTTATAGTTAACTTTACAAGAAGTACCTACTTATGTGTAAGACAAAATTTCAAACCACCACATACCTTCACACAATGTAAAATCGGTGTATTAGTACCCGCGTCCCTCTAAAACCTGAACTAGAGAAAATGTGCCTATTACTGTAGCCTGCAATCTCCATTCTATCCACTTTTATAACTCGCTAGATAATATCAGAGCTACAATGTACTGTGTTGCTACATTGTAAAATCTTCGCTTAGATTACATAGCGGTAACTTTGTAAAGTTTTAGTGTTTTAGCTAATAGGAAATTTAGACCTGATCCTTTCTCACTAGCAGCTTTGCACCCGGTTGCTCTCAATAATATGGTGGACTGTGAGATACAAATAATAAATATCCTTTAGAAAATACGTAGAAATCTTAGTAAGTTAATCATTTTATTAATTTTAGTGGTCTAGCTTCAGTTTTCACGTTAATTCCTAGATAGTTTCAACTGAATCTTAATAGTTTATTATTGGTAGCACATATTTGCGTGGATCAAAATTGGTTGAACTTCCAGTTTATACATATACTCATGAAAAAAGATTGTTACTTGTGGAATGTATTTCCTTATATTAAAAATGGTTTTGCTGGCATATAGATTTATTTTTTCGTGCTGTAAGCTAATTCTATTTCTGGTATCGCTCGCGGCGTTTTAAACATTTTCTGTTCTCTTGAGTATTTGACAAACTTACTTATTTTGTACTTTAGTTTTATGAACACTGCATGATTTTTCGAATTCAGAAAACTGAAGACGACTCACCATTAATGACTAAGTTTAGCAAGTATTTAGACTTTAATACAGTTTCTCAAACACTCAACAAGAAATACTTGGGGCCGGATTCAAGTACGTGTCAAATGTCAATTAATTTCTTCTACCCTAAACTTTGAGAGAGTTTTCAGGCTAAAGTACAGGTTGACAGATACTCAACTTCACATTCTTAATTCAGAAATCTTGTTAGTTACGATGCGACATTCAAAATGTAGACTATTCAAATTGTTTGGCATGCGAGTGTACTGGCTCACGGATGCACGTGTGCAGCAGAGATATACCAGTAGAGTTAGGAATTCACGTCGTTAATTA
The DNA here is from genome assembly GCA_964057195.1 of Orthosia cruda. Taxonomy (NCBI): domain Eukaryota; kingdom Metazoa; phylum Arthropoda; class Insecta; order Lepidoptera; family Noctuidae; genus Orthosia; species Orthosia cruda. Next base: position 73,092,642 of record OZ059825.1, on the reverse strand, counting down.
GCGACTGTACTGTCGGCCGCTGTTGGAACTCAATGTTCATATGACACATAGCTGGCATAATGCACTGTAGCAATGTATGTGACACCATAACTTGTGACAAATATTTCCTCCTGCAACTGCCTCGTTAGGCGAACAGAAACTGGCATATAACTACGAATCAGGAGACAAATCAAGTGATATTTATTACAATAGATAGTAATTGAATACCAGACGACCTGGTCGTAACTAATAATAATTGTCAACCACAACTTTGGCTTTCCTTTTTCTGGTTTACATAAATGATCTCCCTTTTATGATGGCCAAATTATCGGATATAATTCTATTTGCTGATGATACTTCGCTAATTTTTAAAATAGATAGGCAAGATACGGATGTTTTAAATGTCAACGAAAGTCTAATTGTTCTCTCAAAATGGTTCGCAGTTAACAATCTTTTACTGAATGCGATAAAAACAAAATGTCTAAAGTTCTCTTTACCAAATGTACCACAACATGACCTAAACTTAAATCTTGACGGCAAAAATCTTGAAGTTATAACGGAAACTGTATTCTTGGGGATTACTATCGATTCAAAATTGCAGTGGGGCGCGCACATTAGAACTCTTTCGGGTAGGTTAAGTTCGGCTGCATATGCAGTAAGGAAAATAAGGCAGCTAACCGATGTAGCTACAGCTAGGTTAGTATACTATGCTTATTTCCACAGTATTATGTCTTATGGCATTCTGCTGTGGGGATCAGCAGCAGACGTTGACTCAATTTTCATCCTACAAAAGAGGGCAATCCGCGCAATCTATAAAATGGGTCCTCGCGAGTCCCTCAGAGAAAAATTTAAAGAGATCGATATACTGACTCTACCTTCACTTTATATTTTGGAATGTATTTTGTATGTCCGTAAAAATCGGGGGCTTTTCAAAACTAGAAGCGACTTCCATAATTTAAATACACGCAGTAAGCACGAAATTGTAATACCCAAATTCAGATTAACGAAAACTAGCAAGTCTTTTCTTATAAACAGTATACGCTTTTATAACAAGTTGCCAAAGTCAGTTATAGAACTGACCGATGGAAGGTTCAAAAACTACATCAAACGTATCCTTATTAAAAAAGCATATTATAAAATCAAGGACTACGTTGAAGATAAAAACATTTGGCCTTAGCTCCTTCTGCGCATGCAGCTTCCCTGGTAACTTGTAAACGGCACAAATATGTGGATGTCTCTAACTATTCTCAATCTCATTTTTCTTTCCTTCTTTTAATTAGACTTTTACAATGGTTTTCAAACATCTTTATAGCCCTTTGCTAAGAATAGTTACAGCACTGATAACAAAATTTGTGCAACATGTTAAATTTAGTCATGTAATACTATTTTTATTTACCTTTGTATAGATTCTTTTACCGATTGTTTTGTAAATGTGTGAACATTGTAGGCCTTCTAGATGCTAGTTAACATTTGTTAACTTTTTTATAAAATATATAATCCTTTTATTTTATTTTTTTAGTTTCTTACGACTTATTGTCATAAGTCGGGCCTACGTTGTCCCCCCATGTCTAAGTACTAATGCTGTAACATGGAAATATTGTAAAACCAAACCATTTTTAAAAGAGTAACCATGGAGTTTCTTGCCGGTTCTTCTCCATAGGAAACGACCAACCCGAACCGTGCACCTTTTGTCGACGTTTTATAAGTGCCCATGTAGGCCTATGTGAAATAAAAAATATTGATTTTGATTTTGAATTATTATTGATTACGACCAGGTCGTCTGATGATGCATACTTGCTTGGAAGTGATATATTTACTCCAGAATTGACTAGCGGGTTATCTGGGAATTAATAGGTTTGACCACAATCTAATCTGATGCTAAACGAGCACGCTTGCGTAGAAGCAACGCATTCAGTCTTGACTTTACAGCCCAGGTTATAGTTTGTTTTATTGGGACAATCCCACTGCACTATTCCCGAACCACTGCAACTCCTGAAAGCCAGAATCAAACATGGCAACCACCAGAAAAGCGCCGAGGCAATGAAGCTCGATGAAGTCCCGGTGAATGAATTTAACTGTCTTGGATCCCGCAACGAAATTAATTAGAAAAGAATAACGGAGGAGTAGGAAAAAAATATACAAATTTCCACTTTCCTCCATATCAAGCAGGAGACAGAACAAACAAGGCCATTAGGCACAAAGGGTCGTTATAGTTATCAGGAACACTATTTATTGATAGTTGAGATTTAAATATTTCTATCATACTTTTCATTGTTTCCATATTTGTACTTAGCTATAAGCCTATAGACACTAATTACGTTTACCACAGTCGGGTGATTGGATAGAAACCTGAAATGATTATAAATTTTTAATTATTAAGGTTAATTAATTACAATTAATTATTCTACAAATGCCCATTCCAAGTCGAGGTTGGAACATGGAATGGTTACAATAATTAAATAGACTAACTATAACTAACTAGCCTACGAGAATCTATCCTACACGACGTAGGAATATGGAATGCCTTCTCCTTACAAAAAATGCTTATTTCGAAATCGATTGATTTACCGACGTTCAAGACTGCATTGGCTTCAAGGTAATTCCATCGTCAGTAACTTCCTGTCTCAATGTTACGTAGTTTCTGAGTCAGCAAGTCAGCTAATTCCTGAGCTGTGCGTTTCGTGCTCAAGGTAACTGCACCGTTGCTAGGTCTATGTACACTTAGTTTCTGCAATGTCAGCAGATTCCTAGGCATACGTAACACACTATTGCATGCAATAAATGCATAATAATATAAAAATGAAACTAAGACTCCGATAGAGATTACCACTCATTAGCTGTATGCACTATTAATTTTTTCCCAAAACGTTTTCTGTTTATGGGTTCGATGAAAGAAAAGCGATGCCAACCATGTAACGGCGGTGCATCACTCATATCATCTTTGGCCATTCTCTAATTGTCTTCTTTGTGTCTTCCAATGTTTTAATAACCTTTTTCTATCGCAGTAAAGATGATTAACCGATGTGAACGCCGCTCGGTGCTTGCTGCGTGCCATCATAGCCGTGGTGGCAGCCCTACAACCGGGAGCGGTTGGAGTTCACCAAGAAAATCCTGGAGGAGGTGCCTCTCACTGACGGGTAAGTCTTGATAACATGGAAGAAGACTTTGAGTGGTTGGTCCAACACTCAGAATGTAAGTCACTAAAACTTAATGTGCCACAAATCTGTCTGTCTTTCTCCGTGCTTATTATGAACATAAAGATAGATAAACTACACTCATAATTATCACTGTCAATAACTCAGATAAACAGCAGTGGAACTCAAGCTAGACTGTAACTGCCTGATAGAGCCTACCGCTAACATGGCGTGTTTTGTGTTACATCAAGCAAAGATTGGAGAAAGTGATGTCATAAAAACGCCATTTCTAGTGCGTGAGCTTTATCTTCTTAGTATTGACTTTTTAGAGTGAGTGAGTGAGTGATGAGAAATTACTAAGTAAAGGCAATTATGCAAAAACACAACCTCACTACTCATACGTCTGGTGTGGTCACACTCGCGACAGCTCGCAGATTCACCAAACACACATTACACTGTTTCTGAACTAAAACTAATACATAAAACACAGCCTGTTTTCACGTGGAGTGGAGCCACAAACCACATTACGAATAATTACGTGAAAGCGTGACTTAGTTCTAGAGGGAGGGGATGGGTTAGTGGGAGAGGGAGGAATTCGCCTAATGTTAGTTACAGCGTGTTGAAAGAATGATTAAATGAGTCTGAGTCGTACAGGGCACACGTTGTGAATACGCGGGAACTCACCCTTAGGAATTGCTTAGAAAACGGGTGACTGATGGATTGGTGCTGAATTTAAGTAATTTAAAGATTGCCTTCTTAGAAGTGGTGACCCAATGTTAACGGCCGCATTTGAGTTACTGTTTTGGGTTGGAAACCAGACAGAAACTTTATTTTGTGAAAATTGCTCTGAAGTCGGTACCCGTGAAAAAATCGGCATATATTTGAGGGCAAGAGTAACAACCACCATTGCGCTTTTGACCCGCGTCGTGGATTACAACATTTACATACTCTATACTCTCTACTCTACTCTATACTCTATACTCTCTGGATACAGGACGCCTATTTCCGAGCAGTGGCAACATTACAGGTTGAAAGCTGGCCTTACTTCGCTCCCAAAAGCTGATTGGAGTGACATCTAAAATAATTTGTATATGCTGAGATGAATTCTGCAAGGTATGAATGCATTTAAAGACTGAGTTTCTCTATTAGCTCAATGACTAGACAGAGTAGTAAATCTTTCGAACTATCCAGACAGACACACGCTTACCTCTGTGACGCGGTAGGAACTGAAATGTGTTAGCCTTGCGCGCATGACTTCCCGCACTGACGTGCTGCTGTTCACTTAATGATTTTTTGATGTTACTGTTGCGTGCGTATAAATGCCACAGAACACGGAATTGTCGCGTCTTTGACAGTGCTGTTCAACGCACAATTATTGTGATGGACATCATTCAAAGCCATCAGTTTCCATACATGATGTCATGCGTGAAAAACTCAGCACAGGAAGGCCGCGTTGGTAATTTGAAAGAAGCCATTACTAATTATGGCATATCAATTCCTTTGAGTAATCGTTGACACTGCTACGACGGGTTTGTATGGAATTTATTGACAATGTAGCGACCGCCGAGACGTTGCTGGATTCTATGATCTGTGAATTTGCACAACATTACACTGAATGTATAAACTAATTTAGTGGTTGTGAGTAAACATCGTGATGAAATAGGTATGTCTTGGAATCACACATTCGAACACATACAAAAACCTCTAATCCAATCTACCTCCCACTCGTAGCAAGTCCTACCCATCAATAATTCCTTTGGTCCACTCCTTTTCGTAGTGTATTTGTGTGATTATAATGATTATGCTATAAAATCGTTTGAGTATGCCTAAATAAATTAACTCTGCTTGTTCTATGTTTATTTTATAACGACAGAGGCAATGAGAAATGATGTTTGAAAAACCATCCCCTAAAGGGGAAATGTGATGAAAGTTTACATGAATGTTTGCTATTTTCCGATGGGCAATCCAATCGGGCCCACAGCTTGTTTCTTCAATAAAACGCTACAAACATTATTGCATGATATCTTCTCAGTCGTGAATCAATGTTTTCCCTCAGCACAATTGAGACAAGTTGTCTCTCCGATCATAACGCTTGTCGTCGTTCAATTCCTCACTACACCGATACGCGATGTTTGCACAAACGTTACAATATGCCGAGATTGTCAACACAATTTGTGACGCTCTGTAAATAAGGCTGAGATGTAGGTTTATATGTTAATACATATAAACCATGCCAACAAAAAAACACATTTAACGAATGGTCATGATTCTCACAAAACAAACACGGTGAAGCAGCCTGTCATTAGACCCTCCGTTAAGTGTACCACTAATCTATTTGTGAAAAAAAAAGGCTAAAGCAACAGCCAGATAAATAACTGTTTGAACCCTGGTCACACCGAAAGTGGTATAGCGGGCACTGAGATCGCAGCAGAGCATGCTAGTAATTTCAAAATGTACCAGTATTAGATGGCACATGGTATTACAGGGACTGGTGCCTAAGTAATAGTTGTCGCAAAGGTCGATCAGACGATCCGTAGAAGGGTGACAATACTGACATACACATCAATCCCTCCGCGTTCCACGGAAAGGCTGTTAGATAGAGATTATATGGCGATAGATACAAGAAAATTATAACTCGGCTGCCGCGTTCTGTGTAACTACAACCTAACTCTCCGACGCTACGTCTGTTTGTTTGCTTGCCAAATTCCAGATATAGCTTTTAAAAGTTTTCTAGATCAAAAACTGTTCTACTTCAAACTGCGGGATGATAATTTTTGCGGTCAATATTTAGAAATTGTTTTTGTTTACCCTGTTCTGAAAGAATCTAAGAGTGAACAGATGGAAATAATGTTTTTGGACTACAAAGGAATGTTGATGCAATTTGTTTATTGAAACATTTTGAAACAATAAAATATTATTTAGGTAAATGGGAATAGTAAACACTGAACTAAAGACTAGTGTTTCGATACATGAAGTTTACTTCAGTAATAGACTAACCTACAAAATTTGTCATAATTTTAGCTATGCGAACTTAAAATGACCCAATGACAGCAAATTATCTGGAATTTACAAAGATAATCTGAATCACAGGAATAAGGATTTTGGATTCCTTTCCACTAATAGACTAGACACTTTTTAGCTATTCACTTTATGATTTTATAAACGCTTCAACACTTATCTCAAAAATTGTTCTCTGCCCTCATTCACAACAACCTTCTGTGGAACACCAGGAAGTTCCTGCGCAACCAGATCAACAAGTTCGAGCTAAACACCAACCTGGCCATAGTGGAGCCCTGGTCCATCTCCAAGTACTCGCACACGTTCCTACCCAGGCTGATGATTACGATCTTATTTGTTTTATCGATGCGAGAACACCACCGACCGAGCTTTACCGGCCGATGTGGCAACGCTTGAGGGAACTATGTCCATGCAGTGGACATAGGGATGATTTCTGGTCTATCAGTCAACGAATATAGTCGTTCGCTCTATAAAAGCTCACGGCTAACTTTTTATTAAGCTTTACTTTGAATTAAAATGCACGATATCTTTACAAATACGTAATAGTCGTGATGCTTTGGTATTCTAGATTCTAACAAACTGTAATGTTTTTTCTAAAATCCCACCTTTATCATCGTTTAAAAATGCAGCGTAGATAGTAGTTTTAGAATTACTTAAATGAAGTATGTTCTGTCGCAATGTGTTCCTTACTTGTCGCTCATTGATCATCATAGAGATGACAGTTGGCGATAGGTGCTCAAATATTTGAATTGCCGGTCTAGTGGTTGCAAGCGCAAAGAATATGAGGTCCTGGGTTCACTTCATGGGTCGGGCAAAGCGTCATTGGGTTTTGATATCAGTAATTTCTCAGCAGCAGCCCTGCATCTGGATTTGTTTTATGTCCAGTTGATGGCAATAGGCTCACCCCCATTACAAGAGACTTAAGGTAAGACCGCACTAGGGGTAACCACTCATCAACGGAGCGACGCGACGCGACGCGGTCAAATATACTTTGTATGAAATTGTAAGCGATATAATGCGGAACTACGCGACGCGCTACGGCGCGTCAAAGTTGGTAAGTTGGTCTACTTTGTCGCGCCGTTCCGCTTCGCGTAGTGCCGCTGCCGCTAGTGCAGTGTAGCAAACGACGCGAGCACGCTATTGCAAGTCTTACGTATTTGGTTTGTGAAAAGTATGTTTTTGTAAAAATAGCATTAAACGAGGAACAATTAATTATTCTTATTTGTCAATATTCAGAAATATATAACCTCCAAAATTGAATATTACCAGAAAAAAAACAACGTTTGGAAGGAAATTGCCGAGCAATTGGGAGTTAAGTAAGTACAGATATTTATTTTTATCAACTTAATCATAACATAGATATAAGTAAGCATAAATAGTGTGCTTCCATCTCGCTCAGAAGTTGCCGAACGACTGACGACCAAAATTTTGATCCATAGTGTCGCGGCGGCGGTGCGGTATAACTAGTAGGGTCGCGTCGCGTCGTTCCGCTGACGCGTAATTACGCTTAGTGCGGTCTTACCTTTAGACTTAACTGGCGATATGTGTGTGTACATATAGATGCACCTCTGCCGAACCCTTTGGGGATACAGGTGTGATGTCTGAATTTATATTTGAATGTTGAACCAAAACGGAGGACTTATGAACCATGAGATTCCAAACGACCCCTTTAATGCTCAATCGTATAATATTAATATCAGGACCATAATCACGACTTTCGCAGCCGGATCGGAGTTCACAGATTGTTATTATGGCAGCCCGGGTAGTAGTTACGTATCCACGCCTTTTACGATACCAATAAATGGTGATGGTGACCAGTTAAAGGCTTATTTATCTGTAAACCCTAATATAGAAGATGAAGTTGGTAATGGAACTAAGTAAGTTCTTTAAATGTGGAATGGCGGCGGAATGCTTGTGGAATGTATAATTATGGTCTCTTGATTGGAACACACAACGCTGCGGTATGCAGAGTCGGACAATAAATGTATGAAAAACGGCTAGAATGGTCTATAGTTCCGTCTCAGTAAGCGTCAGCGTAGAGAAGGATTATGTGAAAAAGCAATGCATACCGCAGCGTTCCTCTTGCTTCTTACCTTAGCTCTATGATCTATAGGCTCTAAGATAAAAACAATAAACCAGTTAAGCGTTACCTACTTACACCATACAACAATGACAAGAATCTCTATTCATGACAAGAAACTTTTCTTTGAACAACTTTGACTTACGCAACACTATTCAATGCAAACATTCCCGTATACAATGCTACGCACAGATCTTAATAATTACAACCGACATCAGTCCGTACCGAAATCTTCGGCATAAGTTTCTTTGTATTTGGGGCACTCCGACCTTGGGAAGACTCGAGAACGTTAGGAAACTAAATAGATAATAACTTTGCTGTTATAGTTTGATATGGAACATAATTGCTTCGGCGGATAGTTGCCTATTCAGTTTCTTCTTTTCTTTCTTATTCTTCACACTTCTAAAGATATTTCTGGCGTAATATTTAAATTTCATTCGCTTTATTGAAATTCTGCCTTTATTGTTACAAAGGCCTGATCACCATGGCGTTTTGACACGCGTTTAATAAATCAAAAATCCTTGTCTAATCAAGGCACAAAACGCGGTTAGGACTATAAATAAAACCGGCCAAGTGCGAGTCAAAGTCGTGCGCCGAGGGTTCCGTACCTACCCATTATACAGACAAGGATAAAGATGAACATAATTGCCTCTAAGCATTCAAAGCGTAATTTTCGCATTTCACAAATTAAGCATTCGGCCAGGCCTGCCTGTTAGTGTGAATATTGTGAGTGATGTGAAGGATATTGCAAATCTTTTTAGAAATCGGTTTGTTTTAAAGTCATCGCTAGGGAGCTCTTGCGAGATGCTGGATGCTGGGCCCCGGTCTGGCAAGGTGGGCACACGTTTCAGTGTTAAATATGTGGCCAGGGTCATCAGGTCTACGTCTAGAGGTAGGTCCCTTGGACATGATGGGCTCAGTAGCTCGAGCGTTTGCAATACGCCGGTCCCCACTTACCTAGGGATTTGGCACTGCTGTACAATTGATGTATTGGTCATTCATACTTGTCTAATGAGGACGATCGTGGTTCCCATTGTTAAAAGTAAAACAGGTGATCTTTGAGATTGGGGAAATTTTAGACCTATTTCTCTAGCAACCATAGTCGCTAAGGTGCATGATGGTCTGCTGGATACACAGCTAAATGAACATCTTGTGCTGCACGATAATCAGTTCGGGTTTCGGGCAGGTCTTGCTACAGAGAGTGCAGTTCTGTGTCTCAAGCATGCCGCCAGGTACTACACAAAAATCTGCTTCCTCGATCGGTTTAGGGCTTTTGATCTGGATTTTAAGATATATTATGGAAAAACCATGAACCTATAAGCTTGCCTATCGAGCTTATAAGAATCTTTAGGCATTGGTATGGAAGCCAGATCAACAGAGTTCGGTGGGCGGGTGTGCTGTCGGAGCCTTATCAATTGGAGTTTGGAGTGAGACAGTGGGGATTGACCTCTCCTGCCCTCTTCAATTTGTATATGAATGCCCTGATTGAGGCGCTTAGCAGTCAACATTTCGGTTGTCATATTGACTGTGTCTCTGTCTGCTTTAAAGGACAATGCTGACATTGAAAGGGAACGGAGGGCTCTTTCCGAGCGAGCGAATATGACAGCTCGCAATGTGCAAACATTGTACTGCAGAAATAAATGTGACGCTTTTTAAAGCATTCTGTACCACCTTCTACACTTGCAGCCTGTGGGATAAGTATTTACGGGCGTTATATGGAGCCCTTCGTGTCCAGTATAATAACGCGTTCAGAAAACTGATGTTTGCCTTGAAGTTGTAGTGCGTCAGGGATGTTTGCGGCGGCGCGTTTGTTATTACGCGATAATGCGTAAGCGCGCAACATCAATGGTGGCCCGAGTTATGGACAGCCCTAACAGGATTCTGAAAATGATTGCTGACAGAGTGGACTGTTCGTATATATACGTAGTTCACTGCTTTCAGTTACTTATTGTCACCGTATTGTATTGTTTACTAATACTTAGTTTTAACGCACGTTATTACTAACTCTTTAGGAGTCTTCGCTCGAAATAAAGGTTTGGTATTTGAATTTTACCGCAATAATATAATTGGTTATTGGTGGCTAAGTATTAAAAATATAGACAAATCTAGATTTTCGTGAAAATTTGAAAGTACCTTAATTTTAAATTTCGTGATTCTAGGTCAACGGGAACTACCATATAGGTTTTCGACCCAAAACCTAAAGGTTACTTCCGGTTGACCTAGAATTGTCAATTGTGTTTAAAATCAAGGTCAGCACAAGTAAAAGGATAAATCCGAAAAATAAAAAAGGTTGAATATTAAGGTAAATTTTGGTACTTACAAGTTTTCGCGAAAAACTAAATTTGCTTATATCCTTTTATCGTGGTGACTCAGGAGCTTAGCTTTTATACATCTAATAGGGACTATAGACCTCAGTATCTGGTATAAATTTCAACTTGCTAATTCCATCCGTTCCTGAGAAAATCGGTGGTAACACACGGACAGACAGACAGACGGACAAGAAAGTGATCTTATAAGGTTTCCTTTTTTTACCTTTTGAGGTACGGAACCCCAAAAATCGTACATACAGACAATGAATATTATATTGAGCTGAGTTTGACGAAGTACAACAGATGGCCACACCGTATCTTAGCATTGGTGGGTGCAGAGTTATTCCAAACTAGACTAGAATCTTACTAATATTATAAATGTGAAAGTTTCGATGGATGGTTTATATGTTTGTTACTCAATCACACCGGAAAGGCTGAACGGATCTGTATGAAATTTGGCAAATATATAGATAGATAGATAGTCTGGAATAGCACATAAGCTACATTTTATCCCGGTACAATGTTACCTTGGGATAATAAAAATCTTTTCATGCGGGCGAAGCCGCTGGCAGAAGCTAGTAACTCATAAATGGTTAAAAGCACATTGGTTACCCCGGTACAATGGTCTCAGTGCATGAATGTAACCAAATATTCATATTCTGAGATGATGATTGAATATTGAGCTAGAGATCATTGTTTAGACCTGTTTAAAACTTCAGATACACTCATCTGATAAAACCTAAGAAGAAACTAGCGTTCAGAATCACATTGCCTTTTACGACTGCAATAAATCAACATCAGATTAGCACAACAAATGTGCCAACATCAGTCTATCTCAAAAAAATAACCCTTTAAAATTCTACAGCCATAATAAATTGTACCCAATAACTCTTTGGTAGGCAGCAAAAATATTTATTGCTGGCATAAATTCTAATTAGACCCCAGTTTGCGATTGTGGGTGCAAACACACCGATCGGTGTAAAGGAGGGTTTTATACCCTCGGAGAAAACCTACATTATGTAACACAAAATAATAGGACACGCGTCGTCTTTCATCCGTAGATTTTAAATTTTATCCTTTGATATATGAAACCGAGAAGACTGGAAGCCTACGGGCGAGAGTTTTCCCCAGCAGTGGTACAGTAAGAGTTTATTAAAAATTAAACAAATCTTTGATATGAAGCCATTGGTATCCTTAAAACCTATGGATCTACTTCACGTACATTCAGGTTGGCCCGAATAGCTTAAAATATACTAAAACGGAGGGCACTAGTCACTGTGGCATGGCAAATGCAATCGCCTAGATTCTAGGGGTGGAATACAGCATGCTGGGGTGAAACTACGATGCCGCGACAAATCGCGGCTGGTCGGACAGAGCTCCGGCTGAATCTCATGGCGACATGGAGAGGGCGACTGTCGCATACCAGCGCTGGGCACGCCACAATTATGGCAATAAGGCCCGTCTTTGAGGACTGACTTGAGAGGATTCACGGCGTCCTCACTTTCCGCCTGACGCAGGTCCTCACCGGACACGGCTGTTTCGGGCGTTTCCTGTTCAGGATAAGGCAGGCGGGAACACCCGGGTGTCACCATTGTGTGGACCGCCCAGAGGAAACGGTGGAGCTTACGGTGAAGATCTGCCCCTCTTGGGAGCACCGCCATGTCCTCGTAGAGGCGATCAGCGGTGGCGACCTCTGACGATAGAAAGAGTGAGGAGGATGAGGGTGAGGAGGCATGGGAAGCTGTCTCCTCCTACTGCGAAGCAGTAATGCTCGCAAAGGAATAGGCAGAATGTGTGAGGGAGACGCAAAGGAGACGCCCTCACGCCAGTAGCCATCGCAGGAGACGCTCCGGGCGTCGGGAATCGCATGCAGATGCCCGGCCACCGTAGACGCGGGCTTGCAGATGGCAAGTAATGGGTAGCTCGCCGTCTGATAAGAGATGTCAGCAAAAGTGATGGGGCCACGCTAGGGTCGATGCCTGTCTGGGCCCTGGCACAAGCAACTGAAGGAACATGAACATTGGAAGAATGTTAACTTTCCACGGTTAGTAGGTATAATATATATACAACATTATTAAATTTGTTGCACTTCTTCTACAAAAACTAGCCATTTGAGTTTTGGGAGAGTAAGACTGCACTTTTGACCCTTGACTGTACCTGTATCAGACTAACATGCAGTTCTGTGGTATAGTGACCGAAGCACAGCACGATCGCTAAGCGATTCTCATTCCACGCAATATTTCACCACAACAGGTGCGCACGTCTTACCAAAGGGGAATACGTAAGATATTAGCTGGGAGCGGTTCTAACGTGGAATACTGTTCTACTTTGTTGTAACGAAAACAGATTTTGTAAAAACGCGCAGTATTTTCACCATTTTTTTTCCTCTTCCTAAGTCATCTCAATGCTGATACTATACTAGTTATCTAATAAGTCACAAGCGTATAGCTTGTGACTTATTAGATAACTGCTTATAGTTATGCTCGATGGTATCACTCTGACAAAGTCTTCTACTAATTCTAAATTGCAATACTCGTAGTTTTAAAATTCACGACCCTCAATTCTTATGTACACATCAAACTTTTATAATTTATTTCCTCCTTTCGGGGTGAAATTAAAAATCCTGCATCACATTCCTAGTATAAAAAACTCGTGTGCAAAAAGTTATGATTCTAAAAAAATCGAATTGTCTCTCATTAGTCAAAGACTTGGTTTGTTAAATTATATCCAGAAACTCATTCGCTGCCGAGGTTACCGCACACTCCAATCCCATACATAAATACAAAGCACGGGCAGCAATCTATCTCCCGCTGGCAGTGACACACTGCGCTACAAGCTAGATTTGTTGCTACACGTCGTTCCAAAAAGAAGCCTACATCTTGCGCTTAGTTGAGCAGATTGAACTTCTACATCAATCAATCGGCCCAGCCTTTCGTAAACATGTTAGAGTACAACCGAACAGTCTAACCAAATGTAACAGTATTACATGGAAGAGCGTTAGACTACCGTCAACAGTTCACAAAGATCTAGAATTGACAGCCTGGACCAACAGCTTAACCAGTTTTTCGAACCATGGCAGAGACGTTTCCCTTCTATGGTTCGAAAAACTGCTCTGGAATGATCACCATTCATTGCATAACGTTTTATGCAATGAATGGACCTAGTAACTTAACTTTGACCAAGATCAACCCGTTGTTACTCGTATTACGCAAGCTCCTCGCAGAACTTCTACGAAATGGAAATACTCAGCTCAGCTTCAAGAAAAAAATGTTCATAATTTATTCCATCCCTTACCCCGCATTAATAATGTCGGACTACCCTTAGACTATTTATATTGAGGTCAACGACATCATAGCAATATACTTACCAGTGAGAAATTGTGGATCGTTGAACCCCCAGGGTCTTGGGGCGATAAAGCGCAACTATTTGTAAAACTCGTAAAGTTTTCGTTGAGAGTTCTTATCATGAAGGGAGCGGATGAGACCTGTCTTTTACGAATGTTTAGGACATTCGGATTTTTTTTTTAAGGATCCAGATATACATAATGTAGTTTGAATTTACAATTTGTCAAATGAAAAGCAATGTTATCTTAACCATCAGGTGAGATAGCAGTCAAACGTGAGCTTCTATTAGAAAAATATATCTTTGAGAGAACTCATAGTTATTTCGTTTAGCATTTATCTATGTTTTAGCGAACGTATATCAAACAATAATTATTGTCCATCTATAAATCCAGGTTCAATCTTCTGATATGGGTGCACCGCATTTATTTAATTTAGATAACTGCCCCCGTACCCTGACGTATCAAAACTATCATGGTTTGACTGTAAAAAAGGGACGGACGTTTTATACAAGTCATATACATCTATCCCTTACGCACACTCAAAATAACCTTGTTCTAAGAGCTTATGGTCACCCCCAGGAGGTGGGTTCGAAAAATCTCAACATATTATTAATAACCAGATAAGACGTAATGCAATGGTGTGTATATTGTAGCCATTTCCATAATTACTTTAATTTTCTTTTGGTCTTTCTAATATTTGACATTCTTGCATAATTTTTATTATGGATAGTACAAATTGGAATTATATATTAAGTTTTGCCAACATATATTCAAAAATGAAAACAATGGTCATAATTATAACAGGCATTTGTTGTTTAATTTTATCTTCACGGCACTCAACACGGTTCTTAAGTACGATTAGAAGCGGATCCCAAAACAGCTCGACTCTATCGGAATCCTTTATTAAACCGGCGGGTTCATACGCGCTCATACAACACACAGACTCAGATTCAGATCTCGCTTCCACACCCAACACCGTTTACGAATTTAAAAGAGAAACCTTTACAACTCAGATTCAATTACGTATAATCTATTTATTCTCATTCCATTTAAAACCTTAGCTTCTGGACTTCAAAGTCGATATTTCTATGAAGCTTTTTACCTCGAGTAGGAAATGATTTGTTTTGTATACATTGTTGGGATTTTCCTTAGCAAAAGTGTTTATCTGATGCGTATGGAAATCGTGGACCATTATAGGAATACTGGGCTGATTTTAGAGAAGTAAGTTGTTTAAGCTATACTAGAAATTATATTGTGATATAATTATTTCCAAAAAGCTGTTCTTCTGTCTGTTTATTTTTGTAGTATTTTATTAATGTCATTGTTCTAGCTAGAGCTAATTAAGCTGGTCACTGGCGCCTGAAAACAGGTACTAGTTACCAAACTGTGAGGTAGCAAACTATAAAAATAAACCTTATACTAAATTAACCAATTACGTAAATAGTAATAATTTTCACTCCGGAACCGTGATCCCACTGCGATGTCCCACTGGTGGGACAAAACTTTTTCGTGGTCCCACCAAACACACACTTGACAGTTTTGTTACAATGTGGTATGTAATAGTCACTACTTTCTTGAAACAAAATATAATAATAAGTAAACGAGATAAAATTGTAATAATTAAAAGGCAATAAAATTAAAAATAATTCTAGCATTTTTTTTACCGCAAAGCTTCTAAATAATGGCCAACTGAAATTTCGCCGTGAACCAACTGCATTTGAAGTTCTATAATTTCGTCGTCTTTTTCTATTTCGTTTTTTCTTCGTTTTTGCAATGTGTTATTATGATTTTTATTTTTTTGGATAGTCACGTTTTGTTGGAGCACTTCAAGGAGTTTTGCCAATGTCACATAGTTTTTGTTTATGGACTTGTTTAATAAAGAATGCCAGCTTTCCATAATATTATTTGTCCTGTGTCTCTCTTGGGCAACACACCATTCATTTATAAAGCAATTATATTTCATCCATGTTTTCTTTACGTATGCCATAAAGATATTTAATTTTTCATCTTCTTTATTCTTAGTCCGCGATTGGATATATTTCCATCCATCGTCAATTTTGTCAATAGGAACCAGCGGTAACACTGCACATAAACCAACTAAACGTCTGTAAAGTTTGTGTTTGATGCCCAACGATGTCGCGTTCTTCCAGATACAATTATTAAAATTATAATAGCATCTCTTTATAACCATATCAGGTATTTTTTTTTAAACCATTAGATGCAGCTATTTCGAAGTCCATATGAATCCTTATTGGGTTCCACCCGTTTTTAAATCCGGTCTTTATTTTATCAAATAAAGCAAAATACGACGCTTCTTTCTTACCGCTCATTAGAGCATAAAAAATTGGGACTGCTAGGACTGAATTGGGGGAAATACCCATGTCGCCGTGTATACTGAATAATTGGTAAAACGGATCAGGAACACTCTTAAATGTTGCATCTAGGAAAAAAATCCTTTATTTGGGGAAGTAACTACGTCACTTCAGTATTGAAGAATATCAGTATTCTAGTATCCTTTTCTATAAATTCCCCTAGTAATGATAGTTCGCGTAAAGTGTTTAATGATAAATGATAATGATAAATGATTTTATTTCTGTAAGTTGGTTTATACAAACACTTTTACATGTCGAACATATTTTTTAAAACTAGATGAGGTCGGCGTTTCCTATCTGACTACTCTGAGAAGAAAGGCCGAAACAAACTCAGAGGTCACAGTCTCTTTTAAAGTCCAGACAAAATATTGGTTAGATCATGTGAAGACCATGTAGACTGATGTCTGAAATGGTCTTTTGAGGAAAGAACCATTCAGATTGAGTGGACCTGTCCAGTCAGTGCACGCATTTGTCAATAACCGAGCAGCTCAACTCAGACTTTAAGGAGCTCAACGATTCGACGAACAATACCAAATGTTGGGCATACAACCTCAGTAAATTTTTGAAATTTGACTTTTTCCACATTCCATGACTTTTTACGGGCAGTATTCAAGCAACCCTTTTGATTTGAAATATTTGATTTGATTTGACATTCCGTGCCCGCCGCTGATGTTTTGTGCTCGATTTGTTTAATTACTTTGTCCGTCTGTCAGAGAAAAATAATAAAGGGAAGTTGTTATTTACACCTCTGTCATAACTTTCTCTGCCTGCTATAGATATATCGGACCCTGACTGTACCAAATGCAACTATGCATCTAATTCGATATGGAGATCAAAACATATTAATAGATACGTAGGAAATTTTGCGTACCCTAACATATAAAAGACATTTGGATAAAAATCTTACCTCAGTAGTTATAGATCCAGCACATTTTAAATTTCGCTTTTGGCTACAGTTCCATATCACCAGTGCATATCACAGATTTATTAGAATAAACTTTTTGACGATAATATCTGCGTCCACGGTAGAGCAACACTTGGCCACCCTTTCCGTTTATAATTTTATACTGACAAGTATTATCCATATTTAAGTAATCTTAGTATTCCGCAAAATTATTTTATTGTGCTAGCTTTCAGTATATTAAAATGTACTCTGTGGTGCTAGCATAATATTTTCCATTAAGACAATTTCAAAAACAAATGAAATTAATATTACTGTCAGTTCAAGTCATAGTATTTTTTTTTTCGTGCCTTTCAGATTTAATAAAGAGTTTTATCAAATTAGGGAGGTATACTTCAAAATCGAGTGGGTCCTCTCTAGATTGCTACCTACCTAGGTACTTGCTAGGTACGTAGGATAATACCACAGAATAAGAAAATCTTTTTTTATAATGTGGGTAATATTTACCATATGGCGTTCCTTCAATTCGGCGTAACAAAACGATCAAGTGTGTGTTTGGTGGGACCACGAAAAAGTTTTGTCCCACCAGTAGGACATCGCAGTGGGACCACGGTTTCGGAGTGATAATTTTGATACTTCATCTTGTTGTATTTTATGCTTTTCAAATTGTACATCAGTAAAAAAGATCAAAATTTGTTAAGAAATAAAGAAACTGAGAGACTTTCCTGATGACTCGCCTCGATTCGACTTATAGCACACCGACAAACATTTTTTTTCTATTTTTATTTATTCATCAGGAACAATTTACATTGTGTTTGATACATTACCTAACATTCAAATACATACATCATTATTAATAATTAATATAAATTCTAAAAGTACATGCAGCAATAAAATAAACAACAAAAAATGATCAATGAAAACAATAATAATTATAAATATCATCATTATTCCTTAAAAGTTGAAAAAATTGAATGTCAATATTAAATTATAATTCGTCTACTGAGTACAAGTTTTTTTCCAGCAGAAATGCTTTGAGCTTAGCCTTAAAAGAGCTAGTGTATACCAACATTTTTAAATCCACTGGCAGTTTATTAAATATTTTTACAGCTTGGTAATGAGGACTATGCTTAATAATATTAAAATTAGGAACAACTTTATTTTTAAAGTCCTTTCTCCGAGTATTTTCTCTGGCTATTCTTTCTTCCCTAGACTCGTATTCATGGATATATTTTTTAAAATTGACTAACAATACGAGTATGTATAAGCTTGGCAACGTGAGAATATTTAAACGCTGAAAATGAGATCTACAGCTTTCTCTTTGTGTAATTCTAACAATTGTACGTATTGCTCTTTTTTGTAGAATGAAGGCTCGCTGAGAATTATAACCGTAGCTTTTCCCCCAGAACTGTATACTGTATCGAAGTCTTGATTCGACAAGAGCATAATATACCATCTTTAGCCGTTCAGTATTTATTACGTCTCTCAATGACCTCAACGCATAACACGCAGATGAAATAGTAGAGTCTACATGTGCCAGTTCTTTTTTCCAATTCAGCAAATCATCTAAATGGATACCTAGGAATTTTACGTCTCTCACTAATTCTATCTTTTCATTGTTAAGGGTTATATCTATATCATCTTTATTGCCTGCAGTGGTTCGAAACAACATGATGTTGGTTTTTTCAATATTTATTATTAATCTGTTTGTATTGAACCAAAACTGAAATGCCGCCAACGTAGTATTGACCTTGTCTTTGAGTTCACTTATACTTTTCGCCCCCACTACAGCGTTAGTGTCATCGGCAAAGACTACGATGTTAATGTCTGGAATGATTTTTTTAATATAATTTATCAAATCGTTAGTAAAAATTATAAACAGAATGGGACCTAATATGGAACCCTGCGGTACGCCAGTGGTAATTTTAATCATGGATGATTGGTATGTTTTCCGTTGTCCATTCTGTTCTATACTGCTGGTTTCTACATACATTTTCCTGTTTCTTAAATAAGATGTAAATAATTTCAGGGCCTTGCCTCTGACACCATAATAATTTAGTTTAGCAATCAGTAGGTTGTGATCAATCGTATCAAAGGCCGATGATAAATCTAGAAAAATCCCTGCTACCTTTAATTTATGATTTATTTTGCTAATTACATCATCTAAAAGTTTATAAATGGCATCTCCCGTACCAATACCTTTCTGGTAACCAAACTGTCTATCATGTAGGACTTTATTTAAATGAAGGTGAGTCAATAGCCGAGATTTTAATACTTTTTCAAAAATTTTTGAAAGTGTGGGTAGAAGCGAAATTGGTCTGTAATTTTTAGGGTCCTTTTTTGACCCTTTTTTATGTACTGGTACTACCTTTGCAATTTTCAACTGTTCCGGAAAAATACCCTGCTCAAGGCAGTTGTTAAAGAATGTAGACAGTGGCCCAGCCAATCTGTTTATGTGTTCTTTAAGAATAGCAATAGGTATTTCGTCATATCCACTGGAGCGCTTGTTAGTCATAGTTTTAATGATTTGTGTTATTTCTTTGGGGGTAGTAGGCGTGAGTGACATATCATTTATAACCCTTTCACAACTTTGTTGAAGAAGGAATAGAGCTTCCTCAGTCTTAGTTTCAGATGAATCACAATTTTGGCTGAACTGTTTTGCTATTGTGTTAGCTACAGCAGTTGGCGAGTCTATAATTTGATCGTTAAGTTTTAGTAAAAGTGGTTCCTGTTGCCATGCTTTTTCTCTGTTTGTGCGATTATTAATTACTTTCCAAGCCTCTTTACCCACATTTTCAGAGTTATCAATTTTCTCTGCAACCGCTTTTTTTTTGGCTTTGAGCATGACTCTTCTGTATATGCGAGTATATTTATTTTTATAATTAAGTATACTTTCATGAACATGACTACTAGTATTGGTGCATAAAACTCTTTTCATTTTACTAGACGTTTTTATTCCCTTAGTTACCCACTTCAACTGTGATCCCCTTTTCAAATTTATTTTTATTTCCCGTTTTGTGTAACTTTTCCGAAAAGTATTATTAAAATTTCTTAAAAATGAATTAATTCCCATCGAACTCCAATTCTGTTGCAACAGTTTGTTCTTAAAAGACTCACTATTTCTACAATTAAAGATTCTTTTATTAATGACTAAATACTGATTATTTTTATTTCCTGACAGTTTTTCTAGTAAGAAGTCACCCAATTGTGCTCCATGTCCGTCTCCCAAACCATTATGGTCAATTATACTACTTAATACCTGTTCTTCTTGTAGGTTTGTTATGATATTGTCTAAGCAGGAATATGAGTTGTTACGAATAAAAGTGGGGCTATCAAAAAGACATCTAAAATTGTAACATGCCAGCAGACTCAAAAACTCAGCACTTTTTTTGCTATCGAGAAGCAAATTGACGTTATAATCGCCGCAAATTATGCATTTCTTTTTAAATAAAAACTCAAGCAACATTTCCATTTTCTTCATAAAAATATCATAATTGCTATTCTTTGGGTTACGATACACACAACATACATACACTCCAGTTGTGGTATCCTTTATGCAGCATACCTCAAAACTCTCTACGGCGTACAATCTATCAATTGCTATTACATTCTCTACATTCCTATCTGCTTGAGCTAAAATTAAACTCCCTCCTCTCTTTTTCTTATTTCGTGTATTATAAGACGCTAGTTTGTAACCATCTAAGTTAAAAGAAGTTACTGACATACTACTCAAAAAATGCTCAGTCAAACATATGTAAACTACATTTTTCCCAAGAGTTTGTAAATAGGCTTCTAATTCGTTTATCTTGTTAGAAATACCACATATATTCTGGTGAAAAACTATTAGATTTGTACAATTTATTGTGAAAATATTATTAACATTGTCACTACATTTTACAGATATATCATTGTTCGTATTCACGAAAAAAATCTGATTGTAGAGTTAAGTCGTTTGTTTTTATCGCCGTATCAACATAATCAGTCTGAACCCCAACATTTTTGAAAAATTTTGATTGTACGCTTATATTCTTTGTGGATTGTTCACTACTCCTACTAACTAAATTTTCAATATAAGTCTTATAATTGTATTTATAATTTGTATGTAGAATCTGCCTATGTATTAATCTACAAGCATGCAATTTATTTAAGTAAGGCATGTAAACATCACTATGTAGCGATATAAAGGTAGAATTTGTACAATTACCGCACACAAATTTTAGTAGTTTATTAACTCTATTTACATTCAGAGAGTTGTGCTTGTAAATTTGACCTACCAAAACATTAGTGGATTTTAATTGACATAATGTATAATATAAATAAGTTTGAATATTCATAGGATTGTTATCATTTGAGCCAGCTAATATTATAACAAAATCGGTTTTACTAAAGTCTTTACACATGCTTGCACATGATTTCAATACCTGCTCAGTAGTTGCATCTTGTTTAATAAAGGACGTCACGATGAACTTAGAACCCAAATAGCACTGCAGGATTTTACGAACACTATATCCAGCTTGATCAGCGAAGATCGCGACTCTTTGAGTAGCTTCTTTTTGCGAAGGAGTTTGTGAGAGATCAGTCGACTGCTGATTTTCAGCAGAAGTGCATTCAATTTTAGACTCGACTGTGTTCGATGTGGGAATAGTCTCATCAACGTATTGCGAAGTATGGATTGCGTTGACCGGGAGTGTAAATGAGTTACAGATGACATCTTTCGGCGGCTTTGCCTCCAAGTTTCCCTCAGTAATACGTTCAGATAAGGCTGAATTAAATGAATTGTCGACGCTATCACTTATATTCTGTGCCAGTTCCACAGTATTAGGTGTACAATTGGTCACCTTGTGAGAGGGATTCATGTTTGTAGGCGTCGAAAAGCAGCTTGTCCTTAATAAATTTATATGGCGTGAAGACTTTGGTGTCCTATTTTTTCCCTCCAATAAGTTCACTTTCTTATAAGTTACGATAATTTTTTGATATTGACCAATATCCATTTTCAGACGGAAATTTTCGCTATTCAAATTATCAATTTCCTGGTGTGCACTTTCTAGTTCCAAGGTTATTCTTTTTATTGTATCTTTTAGACCCAAGGTGGTGTCGCTTTCATTCAACGATGTGCTCGGCAAACTCATCATTGTAGTATCTAGTAACTTGGAACTATCAATGAAAATATTGTCCAATGAGGTTGATTTCTGTGGTCTACGAATAGTTATGTATTCTGTATCCATTTCCATTGTCAATATTAACAGTAAATGTTTTTTATCTCTAAATAGTAAATATTTTACAACTTTATAAAACACAAAAGGTATTTTTCTCCGACGGGGTTCGAACATACGACCACTTGTTCAGTGAGCGGTGTCTGTTACCGTTACGCCACGGCGCTATGTTTCTGACGCTTCAAAAAATCGATATACGTGTGAAGCTTGTCTAATGATCCATCCAAAACGGGTCAATTTGTAACCATATATGGTAATGAATCGCTTCGCGCACTTGTTATGATGAGTCACCAGTTCACGAGTTATTTTGTAGTAGTTGTTTTTTGCTGTTCATTTATAATTAACTTGATTTATCACGACACTTAATGTTTTTCTGTTTCACTAAAACGTTAGCACGTTTTCTGCCGTAATTTCACTTAGTAAAGTCACTGATAGTTAAGTTTTTAGCACTGGTTTTTTTTTGCACTATTTATTGTTTATTTCTATAAACTTCAATTTGTCCTTAACTTTTGAATACTGATCTTAGTTTTCCAAGATAAATTGGACTTTAACTTTACGTATTTCTATTTATTTGACGAAAAGATCACGGAGACGATATTGACAGTTATTTTTTCTTCGAGCTTCTAAGCTAAATTTCTATTAGACCGATTAGCATTTGAACTTTTCATAGAAAGAACTTGTGCGATATCGTGCACATATTGCACGCAAATATAATTGTATTTGCTTCGCGCCATCGGCGAAACCCCTTAAGCTTAACAAATATAGAAGGAACAAGTTGCTTCAATTTAAATAATAAAAGATAAACACATGATCTTGGCACCCTTGTCTGAGTCCGTAATCTATCTTTCTAGCAGTGAAATTAGCATTCCGAGAGCATGCCAGTTAATTCTGGATAGATACGGCCGGGATTCTAACCCGAGATCTGAGGCTCAGCCGGGTTTAGTATCGGTCTATGATTGATTGCTATGACGAATGGTCTTCTTCTTTGATGACAATGGGGTGCATGTACTATCTAACGTTATCTAAAACCTATCTACTTAGAAGGACAATCTTTAATACGAGTATAACGACTATTTTAATGGCGTAGAAATCAGCCTGGACCAACGGCTTAACTTGCTTGCTGAGGCACGAAGGAGTCTCTCATCCAAGGACTCACCTCGACAAACGTTACTTAACCTTATAAAAATACCCGTGTGGCTATAACTACCTAGCCACGAGCTCAATAAAAGCAGCTATGTACACTAAACTAACAATAAATAACTCATCAAGTCGTTACGGTGGAGCTTTTACTGTTCGTGCTGTCCGCCTCTGGAATAATCTTCCTCACACCATACGGGATAGCCCTTCGTTAGATATCTTCAGGAAAAGAATTAGGGAACATTTCCTGTCAACATGACTCATAAATATGTATGTACTAGCTGTCCCACGCGGCTTCGCTCCCGTCAACTGGGTACCTACCCATCTACCCTACATACATGATTGTTGCGTAACTTAAACCGTTTACGCAGCGCACGCAACGGATGCTCTCAAAAAGGAATAATTTTGCCCGTATTTGCAACATTTTTCATTTATGCGCCGCTCCTATTGGTCGTAGCGTGATGATATATAGCCTATAACCTTCCTCGATAAATGGACTATCTAATACAAAAAGATGAGAAGAGATTAGCGCGTTCAAACAAACAAACAAACAAACAAACTCTTCAGCTTTATAATATTAGTATAGATTTTAGATACGAGTATATATTATAAAGTATGTATTATGTTTATGCATTGTGTGCTTTACACGTATTTGTGTAGTGTATTTAGTTAGTAAGAATTTAAATTTGTTTTTAAGTTTCTTTTTTGTTGTGCGCTTTTGTTCACTGCCCTAATTGTGTAAATCTCGCTATAACACTGAGGTTTGCTGTAAGACAACCCAATTGTGAGTTAAGCTCGCCTTTGTACATAAGTTGTCCTTCTGTATTTGTATATGTTTGTTTAGTGTACAATAAAGAATATGAATATGAATAAATGCCAAATGTCCACTGCTACTCATAAGATCGGATCCACTCCTCAAACTCACATCAACGCGTTCAAGCCCAAGTTATTACATTCTCCCATTGTCAGATGCTTTTCAGTACAAATCCTGACTTAATGCCTCAAGAGCTTAACAACGAAATATATTGGAACTCACAAAAGCGATCAGAATTATAAGAAGATCGATCGACGAACAATGAATATTTCGTTTTAGCCGATGGAGAGGAGGTTCGAGCCTCGTGTAGTTAGCTACATAGAATGGTTTTGTGCTCATATTTTGTATTGTGAAGCTTTCATCTAAACCTTGGATTTATGAGAACTATTTTGCAGTGGAAAGATACCAACCAAAAAAACAACAACACTTAAGTACATCATTGTTCTTGGAAATTGAATGGCCAAAATGGCTCTTGGTAAAATTCAAAAAGTATGATAAAAGATTAGAAAAGCCTTTTTCTACGAAACGTTTGAATAACAAAAACAGTTGAACAAGATCAGTCAAACCAATTTCTTTGGGAAAAGAACGAAAACCTTCGTGTAAATAGTTGAGAATATTAAAATTAATATATATAATTATAAACAACAACGAAAAGGTCCACAAGAAATCGATAAAAACCGGTCTCCGTAAATATATGTCATCTTTTTCCCGCTTAGACGTGGCAGATGACGTCACTGCTTAGCCGCAAGATGATAGATCTATCACCATGCTCAAATATGACAGAAAGTCAGTAGAGCTTGTATATCGACGTTTAATTTCCTGCCGCGACAGCAGTTCTCGCCTCATACGTCTAGACCGGATAATGAAGCACTAATGGTATGCCCCACACCAGTGACGGGCCGGGAATGGAAGCTGTGCGGAGAGTTTGTTCAGCTTACGAACGTTCTCATATTACTCATTAAGGCAACTCATGTTCCTCATCATCTACTATTTATTTATTACTAGCTTTTTCTTAACTAGCTTCCTTTACTAATCCATCTTACAAGCACTTCTTGATATCCGATTCAGTTTAAACTTGCTATAATTTTAGAGATAATTCAAAAGTATAGTAGGTACTATGGTCTGATGATGCAGCTAGATTTGGCCGTAGCAACTTCTCAACTAAATACTAGTACAGTCGTGTTTAAGGTCATATGATATGTATTGATAAGTGATGTTAGGTTTGGTACATAAAAGTTGGTTTAGAAAAAATACATATAACATGCTTTTTGTATTTAAGGTGTAGGATAAGAACAGAAGGAGAGGCTGAATTTAATGGCTATCAATACAGATTGAACAAAAACGACTGTTTCTGATATAAAACAAAATAAATGCTTCACAAGACCGCCCATTGCACACTTATCTTTATAAATGTTTTGTCCTGTAATTATTTAAGTGGTGTACAATAAATGCTCAAGTCAACTGCTAAAAATGTCTGTTGAAAATCATTTAACGAATCATAGTGGCTAATGCGCATTTGAAAAATGTTCACAATAATTTTGAGATATTCGTTCCCCAAAAACAGGACCTAAGATTATGACAACATTTGAGTAATTCACTCAAAAACTTGACTCAGACCACATCTTACATTCAAATTCGATAAATAAGCAATTAGAGCACATAACTTGCTGACGCATAACTTTTTATAAGTTAAATAAATAAAATAAATTCTTATAGAGTAAGAAATGCAGGAGCCACCATTATAAATGTGCTCTCCCTTTATCTTTGCGGCATCTTCGATGGGGGAGCGGGCAGAATCCTAAGTGAATTGGACATAATTCGACATGATTCCACAAATTAGTAAAAGCTGACTTTAAAACGGTCTCACAGCACTTAATTTGATAGCACAAGTTGTCCTAGATTGTACGGTAATGGAGTACTGTTAGTTAACATTCTAGGCTACGATAGTTTCAATGCAAATTAGGCTTGAACAGCTGTGCTAATTACAGAAAGTGGAACGAAATATAAACACCACGAACAGCGGTACACTAGCGTGTCTATGGGGCGAACGTGTTTCTAGAGTTTTAATTATTAGCTTCGTTACTTTGAATGTCTTCTTAGTTGGAACTTTTAATGAAACTGGGATATGCAAGTACTATATTTTATGTGTCCGTGGTGCGGATGTGGACTATTAAACCTAGGGACTGGTAGATACTACTTGAAATCAATAGCCAGCATAAATGGGTATTATAAGTAAATATTTTTCACAGCTTATTTTCATTTATGTACAGTTAAGGATCAAAAGTGCAGTCACACTCTACCAAAACAGCTGCGACAACTTTTTATTAAGCAGTAATATATCAACATTTGACGGTTAGTTCAATCTATCCAATATATTAATGGATGTCAATAATTTAACTTGTTTAACAAAACCTAGCCATTTGAGTTTTGGGAGAGTAAGACTCTTTTGACTCTTTATAGTTAGCTTGCTCACAAGCATAACAAACATGATATCGAAACGTTAACGCAAAAAAAGCAAAGTAAATTAAACCATTTCAAATTATTTCTCAATATATAAAACAATTGTTTTGCAAAAATACTACAATCTCACCCACAAGAGGGTATTGTTATTTGAAAGAAAATAAAGATACGTCAAATTTAAATTCGTAGCGAAGCTTTACAACTAATGTATGTAAATGTATACAGGTCAGACAGACGCAAACTCTTCGCGTTGTTTACCATGGTCTGCTGGTCTTTAATCATCATGAAAAATACACCTCCCCCAATACATACAGTCGGTTAAATACAATTCGATCATTAGTGCTTTAATTTATATGAAATGTAACTAAAGCGAAAGTCTGTATCCCCAAAGTACGAGTAGGTGTAAAGTACATAAATTTTCTTAATATCCCTCGGCAAACTTCGTGTTTCGTCAGTCGTCGGCTTTCTATCAGTAGCCCTTTGCACTTGATGCAGTCTGGACGCTCTCAATCAACTTGGAAGTATAAAGAATTGTTAATACTCTTTTTAACCGACTTCCCAAAAAGGAGGCGGTTATATGTTCGACATTATGTTTGTTTTTTTTTTTTGTGTATGTTCACCGTTATCTCCGTCAATTGTGGACCGATTTTGAAAATTCTTTTTTTGTTTGAAAAAGTATATTCCGAAATTGGTCCCATTTTAATTTGGTGAAGATCTGATGAAGAACTTCAGAGATATACAACAGAACTCTTCAATAAATAACGGCAAATCTCTCGGGATTGCTGCAATTGCATGTCTGTTTATTGTTTATACCATTTCATAACATAATATCACGCCAGTACGCTCATAAGGGGTATGCAGATCTCTCATTTTACCGGTTATGTTCAAGTTTGATGAAATCTATTCTGGCGTTATAGGTACCTTACTGACTTGCCTATTAGGTAGGTACAACTAAAAAGTGAAAAATAAAAAATCTTTTTGCAAAAATATACTACCGGCTTTCAAATACAGAACTACAAAGTGAAAAATAACTTTATTTTTTGAAGTCGGTGTCCATAACGCGAAAAAATTGGTACCTATGAAAGACACCGACTTCAAAAAATTAAGTTATTTTTCACTTTGTAGTTCTGTATTTGAAAGCCGGTAGTATTTTTTTGCAAAAAGTTTTTTTATAACTTAATGTAATTTATTTAAAAAATGAGAGGAAAGCTGCTAAATGAAAATAGTTTTACTGCTCTATATAGTTCACATCTTAATTAAATTAACTACAGTTATTCTAACATAGATTCTGCTTCAACTTCATCTTCCGTTTCACCATCGGCACCTAAATCAGAGTCGTTCTGCAAATTTATTATGAAAGGTTCTATAAGTTTATCTAATACTAGCTGACCCTCGGGGCTTCGCTCCCGTCAATTGCCTACCTACCCTGGCTACCCTGCCTACCTTGCCTACCCTGCCTACCATGCCTGCCCTGCCCCTACCCTGCCTACCCTGGCTACCCTGCCAACCCTGCCTGCCCTGCCTACCCCGCCTACCCTGCCTAACCTGCCTACCCTGCCTATCCTTCCTACCCTGTCTATCCTGCCTACACCTGGCTACCCTGCCTACCCTGCCCCTACCCTGGCTACACTGCCTACCCTGACTTTCCTGCCTATCCTGCCTATCCTGCCTACCCTGCCTATCCTGCCTACCCTGCCTAACCTGCCTACCCTGCCTAACCTGCCTACCCTGCCTACTCTGCCTACCCTACCTATCCTGCCTACTTTGCCTTTCCTGCCTACCCTGCCTATTCTGCCTACCCTGCCTATCTTGCCTACCCTGCCTACTCTGCTTACCCTGCCTACCCTGCCTTTCCTGCCTACCCTGCCTATCCTGCCTACCCTGCCTATCCTGC
This sequence comes from Orthosia cruda, assembly GCA_964057195.1. Lineage (NCBI taxonomy): Eukaryota > Metazoa > Arthropoda > Insecta > Lepidoptera > Noctuidae > Orthosia > Orthosia cruda. The sequence goes on along the minus strand of OZ059825.1, from coordinate 73,063,988 downwards.
CTTCCTTGCCTATCCTGCCTTCCCTGCCTATCCTGCCTTCCCTGCCTACCCTGCCTACCCTGCCTACCCTGCCTTTCCTGCCTACCCTGCCTTTCCTGCCTACCCTGCCTACCCTGCCTACTCTGCTTACCCTGCCTTTCCTGCCTACCCTGCCTACCCTGCCTACTCTGCTTACCCTGCCTAACCTGCCTACTCTGCTTACCCTGCCTACCCAGCCTATCCTGCCTACCCTGCCTTTCCTGCCTACCCTGCCTATCCTGCCTACCCTGCCTACCCTGCCTAACCTGCCTTTCCTGCCTACCCTGCCTACCCTGCCTACCATGCCTGCCCTGCCCCTACCCTGCCTACCCTGGCTACCCTGCCAACCCTGGCTACCCTGCCTATCCTGCCTACCCTGCCTATCCTGCCTACCCTGCCTACCCTGCCTTTCCTGCCTACCCTGCCTACTCTGCTTACCCTGCTTAACCTGCCTACCCTGCCTACTCTGCTTACCCTGCCTACCCAGCCTACCCTGCCTACCCAGCCTATACTGCCTAACCTGCCTTTCCTGCCTACCCTGCCTACCCTGCGTAACCTGCCTTTACTGCCTTTCCTGCCTACCCTGCCTATCCTGCCTACCCTGCCTGTCCTGCCTACCCTGCCTACCCTGCCTAACCTGCCTTTCCTGCCTTTCCTGCCTACCCTGCCTATCTTGCCTACCCTGCCTACTCTGCTTACCCTGCCTACCCAGCCTACCCTACCTATTCTGCCTTTCCTGCCTACCCTGCCTATCCTGCCTACACTGCCTATCCTGCCTACCCTGCCTATTCTGCCTTTCCTGCCTTTCCTGCCTACCCTGCCTATCTTGCCTACCCTGCCTGCCCTGCCTACTTTGCTTACCCGGCCTACCCTGCCTTTCCTGCCTATCCTGCCTACCCTGCCTATCTTGCCTACCCTGCCTACCCTGCCTTTCCTGCCTACCCTGCCTATCTTGCCTACCCTGCCTACCCTGCCTACTCTGCTTACCATGCCTACCCTGCCTACCCTGCCTACTCTGCTTACCCTGCCTACTCTGCTTACCCTGCCTACCCTGCCTACTCTGCCTACCCTGCCTACTCTGCCTAACCTAACCTAACCTGCCTATCCTACCTACCCTACCTACTAATTTGTATCTATCATCAATAGTTTTCTCAGCGCACGCCAAATAATGTATTTTACTGACAACATTTTGCTACCTTGGGTTACATTATTGCAATTTTCATAAGGATCTCTATTTTTTTGAAAATATTATATAGCCTATGACACTCAGGAATAATGTAGCTTTCTACCGGTGCAAGAATTTTCAAAATCGGTTCAGTAGATCCAGAGATTACCCCTTACAACGTCACAAACTCACAAACTTTACCTCTTTATAATATTAGTATAGATACTATCGCGATCCCATTAAGCTATGCTTTTCTTTTCTTGAAATATTCGGCTACTTTAAAACTGAAGGTCTTGACATCACGAAATAAAGCACGACCCATCTTTGGATATTTAGCTCATATGCGTTTGACATAAACAGTCCGATACAAATGACACTAGCTATCGCAACCGTGAGCGTTGGTGGAAGACTAACAGCGGAGCGGCCTGCGTTGCCCCTCCCGTCACAACTCGCACACACCTAAGGCGCGGTACAGCGGTCTCGATCAACCCATAGTAAATTTTTCTTACCTTGATTTATGACCCACAAAAGAGAAAAATCTTAAGAATATCCAATGTTGGAATAGAATAGTTCGAGAGAGCAGGTAATAAATTAGAAAACTCATATATCTCTCTAACTGCAGGTGATTGGTAAAAACTAATACTCTTATGGTGATTTCAGATTAAGTAACATGTTATAAATTATAACGTATGCTATATACACTAATAATACATGCTATTTTACTATGGTTATAACTTATTATGTTAGTCTGGACTCAACTTTATAATCTTCGTCTAAAAGAAAGATTTTCAGCTTGGGTATCTAGTAAATAAAATCTTTTAAGATATATTGATGATTGATACTTATATTCGACAAACGTGAAAAACATTTTTTATATTACGTTTTATAGGACGTATATAGAATAATATTTTCCATATACGTCCCGATAATCAGTTGTCCAATTACTGAGTATTACTGAAAGAGCCGAGGAATCGTTCAGCGTCCGGTTTGTTATTTATTACAGCATAAATACGAACGAAAAGCTCGTGAAATTACTGATGTCCAGTAATTAACAACATCATAAGTTTGTATCGACTATGTATGGAGCACCAACTGATATCAACGCCCGTCCAAATAAATGTGTGGCCAATATTTGTCAGGTATCGGAAACATTTTGTGTTCATTTATATTTAGGATGATTTGTGGTTTCTGTAAAGTTTTATTTGCCTTTGAATTCGTAAACTGCCTTTTCTATAAACTAATATTATAAATCCTTAATGAAATGTGGTGGTGGTGGCCCTGTGGCTTAATATATCTCGTGCATTAGATCATGGGTTCGAATCCTGGCAAGTAAAAATGTGACTTTTTCAAATTTATATGCACTTTTCAAGTTTATCTTGGATATCGCTGACAACGGTGAAGGAAAACATCGTTAGGAGTCCCCTTAATATAAGTCTGAAATCGCCAATCCTCATTGAGCAAGCGTGATGATCAATGCTCGTGCCTTCTGTGTATGAGAAGAGGCATTTGCTCTGCAGTGGGACAGTTACAGGCTGGTATTATTAATCCAATATATTTTTATGTTTACAAAAGATATCTCTTGGAGTACTGATTCGATTACGAACATTCATTGATATAAAGCTATATCTGGAAAACCCTAAACCGACTGCGGACCCTCAGCTTGGCCGTGCCAGTGTAGGGCCCCTTCGCAAGATATGGTCTACCGCCTTGTCTTCCTTTCATGCCCGACCACTTGCACCTTACGGGATATAAACGTAGCAAATGACAGAGCTGTCCGAGTAGCTACATACTGGTCGGACAAAATCTGAATAGTTAAGACTATGCTTTGAGTTAATCGAAACCAAAGAAGAAGAAGATCGCAGAGTATTATAGGATTAAAAGATGCATGGTTTCTGTGTGTCTAACATTCAGCAGTGAAAGTTTACTAGCTAGATCATATACACTAGACAATACAACAACGAAATCTCATTGTATTATGATTTTAATAATTAGCTACCACATGACTTGTAAGCATAAAAATAACCCTTGTTTATTTACTCTACATTCAATCCACACTGCTTACTCCCACTTGAAATGATTGATCTATTTGTTTACTCATATAATGCATGTATGACCACCCATTCAGACAATGTCAGTAAGTAATTTCAGCACCTACATAAACTCTTTACTTTATGAGACTAAATTCCTTACAGACAGACTTTGTAGACAAAACTGTTCGTGATATAACATTTCTAGTGACCCAGCTAGGAACAAGAGACGTGACTGGACATGCGACTACAAAATTACCCCGCAGCAGACGTCAAGACAAAACTTCGCAGTACTATTAGATATTTTGAGACTCGGGACGAAAAATACGACAGGTCACGACGTCCGAGTCTTGGGTTAAAATAATTATAATATGCTCGTCTATGTCAATAACGTGTGTTGTTTTAGAATACATTAATTATTGATTTGAACTAAATCTTATTACTATTATAAACGTGAAAGATTATGTGGATGGATGGGTGCATGTTTGTACTCGTAACTATTTCAAGCAAAAGCTACTGAACGGATGTTGATAAAACTTTATAAATATATAGCTTCTATAAATCAGAATAACACATAGGCTATAATGAAAAATAAAGATATTGGGCGAAGTACTAATACCACGCAGATAGAGCCGCGGGCGGCAGCTAGCAGAATATATTAGGTCCTTACCTATGAAATTGGCGTTTTGTCGTACTGGCCACTTTGATCTCAAATATCTCCTCTTTGGTTTGGAATTCCAATTTTAAATTTATACAGCTATTTACTCATGCTTTTGAGTGCTTTTGTGTTTGGAAAACCGTAATTCATTTGTGTTTTCCTCTTTTGGTTTTTTCTTTGCACCAGTCAGTTTACAAAATTGAAAACTTGAAATATCGCGTTATTTACGAGTACGAGTTCCATCGTGGCACCAGTGTTGCAGAAACGGCTCGAAGGATTAATGATGTGTATGGCAACGGTATCGCAAAAGAAAACACAGTGCGTTTTTGGTTCCAACGTTTTAGTTCTGGAAATTTCGACCTGCAGAACAAGCCCCGTGGATGGGCGGAGACCAAAGTTGATAATGTAGAATTGAAGGCTACTATGGAAGCGGATCCATCGCAAACCACTTCCGAGTTAGCTACAGGCTGCGGTGTTAGTGATAAAACTGTTTTAATCCACTTGAAGCAAATTGGGAAGGTCAAAAAGCTTGAAAAGTGGTTACCTCATGAATTGAGTGCAGCAAACGGACAAACGCACGTTGACTGCTGCGTTACATTACTCAACCGGCCCAATAATGAAGGGATTTCAAATCGAATCATTACCTGTGATGAAAAGTGGATCCTGTAAAATAATCGGAAATGCTCATCGCAATTGCTGAACCCTGGCGAACCAGCCAAATCCTACCCCAAGCGAAAATTTACAAAAAAAAATACTTGAGAGCGTTTGGTGGACTAGTGCCGGTGTCGTTCACAACAGCTTTCTTAAATCTGGCCAGATGATTAGAGCGGATGTCTTTTAACAGCAACTGCAAACCATGATGGAAAAGCTAGCTGCTAAACAGCCGAGGCTGGTCAATTGCTCTAGGCCACTGCTGCTTCAGGACAACGCTAGACCACACACTGCACAAAAGACGGCTACCAAATTAGAGGAGCTTCAATTGGAATGTCTAAGACATCCACCGTACTTCTCGGAACTTCTTGCAAGGGAAAAAATTCAACTCCGATGGGGCAGTCCAAAGCGCCTTCAAAGATTTTATTGATTCCCGTCCAAATAGTTTTTTTAGTAAAGGGATCAATGAACTACCTATGAGATGGCAAAAGTGCATAGATAGCAATGGTACATACTTTGATTAAATAAATAAATTGAATTAAAAAAAAAAACGACTTTGTGTTCTTCTCTTACAAAATGCCAATTTCATATGTAATGACCTAATAAATATTCATGCATGCTTCTTGATAATAGTCTTCATGGATAAGTTTTAATAGTTATCCAATCGGTAAAACAAGCAAGATAGATACATAATATTGGTACTTGTAAACGCACATAACATCTTTTATGGGAAAACGTTGGCTTGAAGTTAAGAGCGATAGCTGCCCAGATGTTCCAATTATCTCTCTGCCAGTTTATGCTTCCCACGTGGCATCTTTATACCAACCATAGTAAACTACAAGTGAATCGCTACTACCAGCTTTCAGCAAGTAAAGATACCTACTCGGACGGGTACCTACTGCCCAATTTTGGCTGGTTAATAACAAAGGAAACCGTAGACTACTTTACAGATTAGAAGGCGAGACTTGGTTTGACTCATTATGATTTGGTAATCAAACGTCACGATGTTAGTTACTTAAACAAACAAATAACACTTACATGTCCAGCATAGTAATGGCAGAAGCACGGGACAGTAGTACGGCTCGATCCTCAGCAGCTGAAGGCTGCTTCAGCTCTCTGTTGAAATATGGTGCCACACGATGTCAGTGAACGATTTTCCTCTTCTCGACAAGATTGTTCAAGCCTCGTTCAGGCTCTCGATCGATATTGCCATTCCATCAGCGATGGCAACTTTAGAATTATCAAAATGCGAATGATTAACGTGACATTTCGATAGCCCTTGTTAATCTCATACATTTTTACAAGCTGTATGTAAGTAGGTCATCCGCCACCGATTAAGATGAATTTCATGCCATGATATGGGTATCAAATGAAAGTTCTTGCCGAGAAGAATAGATTTTTATGAATAATTTTATTGTTATTATTTTTACCAATCGCTATCACCACACTTTTGTTGATAGAATATCACTTGTCTAGGACTTCAAGTCATGACTGCAGACGGCTGCGTCATTTTCTATATATGTCACAGCCATCTGGTTAAATTAGCCTGCTAATTGGACGCCTAGGCCGAAATTAATATGTCCTTAATTATGACTACATGACATTAAGCCATTTGGTTAAATGTTGTGCTCAATGACTAAGCTGGTTGTCCTTTGGCCGTTCATTAAGCCCTTTAAAGATGATCGACCAAGACTCAGTCAAGTGATTCAAATCATGTTCATTTTTTACCACTGCGGCGCTAGCAGTGTGTAGGGTGTCAACAGCGTAAACTGTGAATGTAATTTTTCTTTCTTGTGTGCAATATTAAGTAAAATTAAAGTGTGATATTGTCAAAATAGTATGAAAACATGGATATGCCAAATAATAAAACGTTTTTGCAAGTTTCGTGAAAATATTTGACTCTAAACTATAGTCACCCTAACCAAATATTACAAATTCATCAATATACCTACAATTTAAGTAAATGACTACACGACATTCAGCCATTTGATTAAACGTTGCGCTCAATGACTTGGCTACTTGTCCTTTAGCCATTTAATTGGATGCCGGTGTTTAATGAACGGTGTAGGCGTTCAATTAGCTCGTTAATTTCACCAGATGGCTGCGATATGTACACATCGTACGGACTCCGCCCGTACGTTCCTTGAAGTATCTTAGGTCGTCCATCTTCCTAAAGATAGACACCGGATGGTTTGTAACTACCATTGTCTATCACCACCACTGGCTTCTTGAAGGGGTCACTAATTTTAATTTAGTATTTGATATTTGTCCCCGTTCCAGGCTGCCAGGTACATTAGAAGTGACACATGATAAAAATCACCACACAGTGAATCCCACGCTATATAATAACTTTATTTTAAGTCTCTAATCACAATCTCCGACTCTTCTACATACGTATTTTATGAAGTGTAAATTCGCCTGAAATCATAAAATTTATAATCTAAGCTTAACCTTAACCCAAGTTTAAACAAAGTTTAGAAGCTAAGTTAATACCTTACTGGGAAGTTTGACAAGCGAGATAAAAACAGGGAGGGTTTCACATCACGTGCTTAAGTGACATTGAGGCAATAAAGTGGTATTATGAAGTTTTCAAGAATTGTTGAGACATGACATTAATTTCATATTTCAGTTGAAGGAAGTTACATTCTTACTTGATTCCAATCATACTGTGTAACGTTACGTTTAGTTCAGAAAAGCTAAACATAAATCACGTTAATATTATTAAGAATTAAAGCTATATTAAAAAGATATTATGTATAAAAACTTAGGGCTGCCTTCGTACGACTTACCACCCCTACAACACGTCCAACTATGAGATCCGCTGGGGCCGTTGATGCAAGCGCCCGCTTACTCCAAGCTGGTGAATGGGTAACCACACCAATGCAGCGTGGTAAGGCGCGACGGGACCGCTATTGAAACCAACATCAGGCCGACGTAAACGGTGTGCGCAACCTGCGTGTGTGCTACAGGCGGGCGAGCTGTGGCCGCGCGCTCTACTGTAGTCTTAACTGCTGCAGCTCATGCACCACGTACCGGTAGGTAGGCAGGCAGCAAGGAGTGTTGAGGAACCGGGCTGTGGCGTTACACGCAGAACAGTGAACCCTCCTACAGGGGTAGGCAAGGCGTCCGACAAAAGATACGCAGTAATACACACACACACAATATTTATTGCCAGATACTTGTAAGTATTAAAAGCTAGAACACACAGTGGGTACTTTAAATATAAATGCTAGTTACACTGAACTGATCAGGCTAGAATTCAAGTATTTAGACAAATGGTTTAAATAAAAAGCGCCAAGCAGCATAAATGTAGGCTTCACAAGTCAAAAACCAAAACCAAACTCAAAAAACGGACGCCCGTTTTTCCTCGTTCTGTGTCATATCTTCTGATTTAAAATTCAAATCTCAATTATAAGTAATAAAAAACGGTTTACAGAGGGGGCAGTCTGCCGCTGCCCTTATATAGGAAATTATAATGTAAAATCAGCTTTATAGAAGGTCCCCCGACCTTCTATAAAGCTGGTCTTCTATAAAGAAGAAGTGTCCATGGTATGTTATGTCTATGGCTTAAGAAAATAAATTGGACAGACAGATGTCAGATCAGATGAAAATGTCAGAGTATAAAGTATTCTAAGATTTTACAAATTAGAGGTACAAAATAAGTTGTGGATCTTAAAACAATCGGAGATAACTAAAAGTATGCTTTTCAGGTGCTAACAGTATCAAAGAATACATAAAAGTGATACATATGAGTTGATACAATTTCAAAATATAATAAGGTGTGGTTTGTATAGTATTATAAAACGTAAAAAATAGACTAAAAGATGTGGATCTGTACTGCAGAATACCACAACTGTTATTCTGTATCATCCCACAACTGGGCAAAGGCATCACCCCAGTCATCAAGCTGTTTCGCTCCAGAGCTATTGTGGCACATTGGTTGTTAATTTTGTCTAGCTCGTTCCGACAGTCTCCTTTGATACAATAAGAAAAGACACAAGCACCATATTGAATTAACTCATGATGTCAGTGTTTTTAATTCCTTGTTACGACTTAATATAAATGCTTTTTTTTGCAACATCGGTAAATATGCTAAAAATATCAAGTACATGAAATTCTAACAATGAAAACCAAAGCTCTCAGTATGCAACAAACTTAAAGCGAAATTATTAATCACGGCGATGTATTATCGCTTCAAATAGCAATATATAGTATTCAATGCACGGAATGGCGATATTTTTTCCATATTTTGGCATGGTTTTCGTCCATTTTGTGACGTAATATATTAATCCTAAAGTTGAGTCGGTTTTGTGGTAGCTAAAACCTTGGGGTCTTTAAGTCAAGAGTGAATAGTTTACTTCTAGGCAACCGTGCTTCACCGTGGACAGCATCATCGCTTACCATCAGGCGAGAGTGGTCAAACGCGAGCCGATTACAAAAAAAAGCTGATTGATTGAACGCATAATTGAAAAGTAATGGATTTTCTGTGTTCTGTATAAAGTACTGTTACAGCTCATAGCCCGTAAATAAAATCAATTGATGAATGTTCATGAATTTGTTGAAGTTTCAAGACCAGACACTTAGGGGTCGTCATCATTAATAACTCGACTTTTATAGAATATTACTATCTTGGGATTAACCCTCAATTTCTGAATTAAGAGTTTGAATGTTTGTCAAACTCTATTTTTAATTTTCAATCCTGAAAATCTGCAAACTTTGGTATAGTAGGGTTTAAAACGTTCTTATCTCCAAATACTCAATTAAAAAAATAGTCATTCGGCTAAGTATTAATTTGATCTAAAACTTTGCAGGTATAGACCAATACTAACTTAATTTCTTGCAGAAATTGGCTCATGCATTCAGTGGGATGAATATGTAACGTTTCAAGCTGATGCAAGCTGAGTCGTCGTTTTAACTGCAGACGCTTTCATAATGAACACTTGTCACTTTGATATGCGGCAATGCTAAAGAGCTAGGAACCGCCCGTATCAGCAGCGACTGCTGAGAGAGTCTTGTAATCATAGGGACTTTCTTGACATAGTAATTTAAATTGCATAGATAGGCAATTTCATACAATTATTTTAATCGTTATCGTATAAGAAAATTTAAGTGAAAATCGGTCGAATTGCGTTCATGTGAACATACTTGCAATTTTATTTAGTAAAAATCGGTTAACGGTGTGATATAAATTTAAACCATCAATAAGTTTGCTTACTGATGGGACCCGAAACTACTATAATTCTATTCCTACATCCCATATTATTCAGTCCACATTTAAAAATGAAGTCAATTAAAGACCAGCTGCGTCCCACTGTCTCTGGAGTCATAAGTGTTTCTGGCTTATGTATACCAGTCGTTATTCGGTATGTAGATATATTGTTAGGCATGTTTTCAATATGTACGTAAAGACCATGGTGAAGTGAGTTTTACCGTTTAGGGGTCGTGGTCCAACTATAATGTCCAACTAGTTGGTCTACGGGTCTTCGATAGGGGTAAAATAATGATTGGACAACTGCTCCTACCGAAGAACCGTGGTCCAACTGATTTATTTTAATTATATCAATAAATAATCATTTCACGATTTTGAGATTTCAGTAAGCTGATAAATAATGTTTTGGAAGGGTCGCTTGCAAAACTGAGTCGTATTTTAAATACGATAAATGTCAGCATGTTGCGTCTTCTAAACGTGTTAGAAAAAAAATATATCCCTTGCAAAAATAAGAGAAGTAACAAAAAATTAAGCTCTCAGACGGAAATTATGATGACATCATGGAGATTACAAGTGTTAATTGGTGAAATAAATGTTGGGCATGCTTTAGAAAAACAAAGTATTTTTATTTATCTAATTACATTGTTGATTTGATTGATATTGATTTTTCTTAAATGTATAGGTAATTATAATTCAATAACAGTAATGTTTGATGTTTTATTTCGCTGTTAATGTTCCACTGTTGGGCCAAGGCCTCCTCCATATCTTTCCAAGTGCTCTTTTCGAGCACCACTTCAATTTTAGTTATTAATATATTAATATAAATTAATAAAATAAGTCAGTTGGACCACGGGTCTTCGGTAGGGGCAGTTGTTCAATCATTATTTTTAGTTGGACTGCGAATTGGACAACTATTATGTCGGACCACGACCCCTAAACGAGTTTTACGACCATGCATGGCTCTGGAATTGTCCTAATACATGGTCTCTACCTTCGTCTTTGGGGTTTGCCGAGGTCGGGGTGTACACCTGTATGACCTTCAGCGAATACCTTGACGATATTCTGAGCATAAGTTACGCCACCCTGGTCGACACACTCTCGATCCTCACTACGTTGGCACAAGGGACTTGTGGACGATAAACCCGACACCATCCTGGGACTGCCAGTCTCCCTCTCGGTAGTAGAGTGTGGTGTGCCACGTACGTCAGGTTTGATCTTAGTTTAAGATAAGGTAGATAAGCTATGTTCATAGTTTTACTATAATAAATAGCACGCACGCACTAGGTATATACTCCGTTAATAAAGGGAGCCTTGGGTGTTCAGTCTCCAGTTGACTGATGGCGAAGTACACGTCACGGTGTTTACTTACCCCTCTTTCCCTCCACATCGCAAGAGCAAGTTACCGGATTATCGAGGTCTCCCCCTCTCTTCGGACTTCTGATAACCCTATGGTATGGTGGTTTGGTCATCGTAACCCGCTCAAATCTGCCTTGAGTTCTATAATCTTCTCTTCGGTCCGGAGTGTACGCGTGTTAAATTTTGCCAGGGCCAGTCGTAGTTTTGTATTCTGGTAGCCGGTTCCCGACCGGGGATTCTTCGCACACCTTGCCACGCCGTAACCTCGACTGCTACCGTAGTAGAGGGTAGACGGGCTGCCGGGCACTAGAGGCCATTTCCTCCGACACCATACAGAACCGTGTGTACGTGAATGGTTAAAGAAAAACATCGTAGATGAATAATTGTAAGGAAGGTCATTAGCGACGGAGACGAAACATAACATAACGTATAATAATAAATTTATGACAAGAATTATATTTTTTTGTAATTTGCTTTGTGTTCTAGAAATACTGAATAGAAATTTCACAAACATACAATCTAAAAAATTTACATATTCATTAAATCTACCGCATAACTAATACACCTACACACAATCTGTAGCAAAACTTCACAACTTGTTATGTTCGCCAAAGTAAAATGATATTGTTTCTTTTTGATAAAACAACTCCTCTTATTTTATTACAATACGAATGTGATCGGTTCTCCTTACTACTTGTATCTTATATTGTTTTATTCAAAGAACTGTATGCGAGCGAGTATTCAGAAAATTTAAATAAGCAAATTGAATTTTCCCACGGTCATTTGTGATTCTGATACATACGTGCTTCGAAATAATTTCGAATAATTTTTAGTCAAAGAAAACTGTTTGCCTTGCAAATTGCCGTGTCGAATACAAATATTTTCGAAATTTTTCACTTTGATACGACTAAAATTGACATATTTATTTACTTTTCAGAAATAAAATAATCTTTTTAATTTACTGTGCAATTGTATGCTTGTTGGAAAAATACATGGAACTATGGAACTCAAAAGTGTTCATGGATGTCGAATTAAAATATTCAGAAATACATTCAACTGTAGTTTGAACACTATTTTATTTTAACGGCTTTTATTTCTTATTTTAAATGTCCAATTTTTCAGCTAGTAAACAGCGACCTCAACTATTTTAATGGTTAAAAAAAACAATTGACGTGTTTAAACGAGTTATTTTTACTTATTAACAAAATACATATTATTTGTCATGTAACACGTTTCACCAGGCTTAACATAACAGCTTACAGTGTCAATAGTAATCGTCTTCAAATTATTATGATAGTAACTCGTCACAGCGCTGCCGTGAGGCAACGCGAAGACCCTTAATATTCAAACTAACCTCAAGAGGGAACAGGGGGGTGACCCCTGTTCCCTATTGAGCATGTGATAAGCTCTTACAGCAAGGTTATTTTGAGTGTGCGTAAGGGAGATGTATATGACTTTTATACATCTGTAACTTTTTTACAGTCAAACTATGAAAGCTTTGACACGTCAGGGTGCGGGAGCAGAACACACACCACACACGGAATTTTTGCATCTGCATTGGAATCTGATTGCAATTGTGATTTACCAACAAATAAGGACTGTGGCATTTTATGATGCATTTTTTATGAGTGATCGGGTTTACAAAACTAAAGGCTTTGCTAGCCATCGAAGAGCCTCCGAAGGAACAAAATATTAGGTAGGGTCGGTGCCATTGGATATGTGTCGGATATTATGAAGGAGGACTGTGTTATAATATATATTAACAAAAAATATAATATCTGATTACTTATTTTGCAAAATAATGAAAAAATGCGACTAATCATGCTGGTTTTATCATCTTTATTGTACTCGTACCAAAATTGTATCATAACAAAGTTACTGCCAAATTCTGAACACATTTTCCTCGTTGTAACCTTTCCTTTTCTTGTGGATCCTAACAATGTCTATAAATAGGTAGGTAGGTGATAGCTATGAAAGTCTGTATGTTTGGGTGTTTGTTAATCACACCTCAATGGTTGAACGGATTTGGAAGTATATAATTTAGAATAAAGTTACACAACGACCAGATTAAGAACCTAGGGTATAATAATAAAAAATGCATATAATAAAATATATAATAATAAACATAAATAAACGGAATAAATAAAATAAAAACTCATTAACAAAGCCTTTTATCCTGAAATCAGAGGTAAAACTGCAGTAATATACAATACATCCTTATAATTTACTAGCTGATCCAGCAAACGTTGTTTTGCCATATAAATTATTTCACAGATTCCCAAAAAAAAAAATGCACGCACTACTCAGTGCGTGCACGTTTTTTTTTGGGAATTATAATATGTTTAATTGTCGTTTAATAATGAAATGGTTTATACAGGTAACACAATGGTGGTTGTTGGCGGGAGCTCCTGAAACGAGTTGAATACTATTGATTGATATGAGATCACTTAATTAACTGTACGTGAGAACTATCTTGAGCAAAATGGCACCTACTTACCCTACCCTACAGGTACATACCTACCAATCCTACTCGACTGACCTACCCTACCCTACCTATCTACCCACTTACCCTACCTATCTACACACCTACCCTAACTACCAATCTACCTGCCATACTCTACCCTATCCTACATACCTACCTACCCTATCCTACCCTACCCTACATACCTACTTACCTAACATTTTGTTTATTCTTACCATCTTCGCATTGTCTTTCTAATAAGACATGATAAGATAAGTTCATTTATTTGTCCAAAACATGAGTATACACACACATGGCATGCAAGATGTTACAATAAAATTTATCACTGTCATGTTTTGCCTCAACGGCGTACAAATATAACAAGTAAACATCAAATAATTACAAATTTATCCATTATACAAAACAATCCAAATTTAAACTTAAAAATATGCCACAGCATAGTGGTGTCATCAACTCGTCAAATAAATGTATATAAAATTAGTCAATTAAATGTCAAAATAATTAGGAAAATTTGGATATTTCACACTAGTCAGATTAATTTATCAGTCAAAAAATCGTCAGTGCTGTAATAGACTTTCTCTAACAAAAGACGTTTTAAACTAATTCTTAATTTTTCTTTTGTATATTCCCTCCAAATTTTTGGTAATGTATTATAAATAATTGGCGCCATACAGAATATACTTTTCCGCAATAGTGCTGTCCTAGATCTAGGCACGCAAAGTTTGCTATTGTTGCGTCTATTTCGAAATACTTTATCTGACAATAGGGGAAATAAGTGTGGGTTCGATCTGACAAACATAATGGTCTCTAAAATGTACAAGGATGGTAGGGTCAAGATTTTATATTTTTTTAAATATGGTTTGCAACTTTCGGTAACATGAAGTAAAAACATAGTTCTAAGGCACCTCTTTTGGGTTTTAAAAATTAAATGTTCATTTGTTGAGTTGCCCCAAAAAATTACTCCGTATCTTAACTTAGAGGATACTAAGCCATGATAAGCAGTTAGCAGCGCATCAACATTTAGCATCGGTGCTAATTTATACAGAGCATATGTGGCATTACTAATTGTTTTGCTTAAGGCTTCCGTATGCGCTTTCCAATCTAATTTACTGTCAATAGTAACTCCAAGAAATTTTGTAGTGTCAACTTTGTCTATGTTACTATTACAATAGTGTACATTAACATTTGGAATGGTTAATCTTTGGGAAAAATGCATGATATTCTTTTTTCCAAGATTTATCTTAAGATTGTTGTTTTCCAACCATTTTATCATTGAACCTATAGAATTGTTAATGTCAGCTTCGTAAGTGTCTCTATTTTTACAAGCGATCGTAATGGTACTATCATCAGCTAAAAGTGTCATAGGGTGGTCAATACTTTTGGGTAAGTCATTAATATTAAGTATAAAAAATGGTGGGCCTACGACAGTGCCTTGCGGTACGCCAAATTTGACTACACGCTTTTCTGATTTATGAATTACTTCATGCTTATTGTCTCCATTTACTGCCGAAATTTCTGTAAATTGTCTTCTATTGCTCAAATAAGATTTAATACACATTACACAGACATTACTTCTAATGCCGTATGCTTCGAACTTCTCAATTAGTATATCGTGACGGACATGGTCGAAAGCCTGTGTCATGTCACAGAATATCGTACATACAGGTATATTCGTATCTACTTTTGGCATGACATTATGTAAAAAATCATATAGTGCCAAGTTTATGGTTTTCCCATTTCTGAACCCTTTCTGTTCATGAGCGAGTATATTTTCTTTTTCGATATAGGCATATAACTGTTTATATAAATACTTTTCAAATATTTTTGATATTATACTTATAAGGGAACTGGGTCTATAAAATTGCATTAGCTCTTTATTTTCCTTTTTAAATAATGGATTAAGGACGCTGTTACATTTTCGACGAACTCAAATTTAGGTATCTAGTCACACACAGCAACATTACGCGTACGCATTCATTGAAACTACTGAGCGCTCGATTTTATACACCACTCAAATAATATTGATCCTTGATATTATTTTTTAATTTTATCGAAGTTGATTCAGGAAGGTTAGTTGGCACTTTGAATATGCATTTGGTAACTGTTACAAACCGTCGTCGTAAAAAGTATGTTATTATTTTCAACCGACTTCAAAAAAAGGAGGTTCTCTATCTATTCGACCCGTATGTATCCGCAATTTTCTTAAAAACTACTGATCCGATACTGATCGGGTTTTCGTCGATAAATGTATCTGTTTTCAGGGAAGGTTTTATTGTATAATTTATAAGGATCTGATAAAGATCTTCGGAGATAGACAATGGAACTCTTCAATAATAAACAGCAAATGACCTGCGATTACTGTGATCGTATGTTTATGTTTTGTTTTCACCATACCCTAATATAACATCACGCTCGTACGGTTTAAGAGGGTAAACAGATGTATTTAGTATACCCAATATGGGGTACCAACAAAAACTAAAACAAGAAAAATAATAACTTTCCTGTGTCGAAAAACGAAAAACAATAGGTACCGACACCGACTTCCGAAAAGAAAATTAGTTGTCACTTTATTATAGTAAGTAGGTATTTTAAAAAAATCGCTAGGTGAAATAAGTAGATACCTAAAACGAAATAATTTCCGTTCACAAGGATTAAAAAAATACTTGAACATTTTGCATTACATGGAACATATAAAATATTACTATCTAAATTTTTTGGAGGATTACATAATGAGGAGCAGGTAATGACATATTACCCAACATCCATGAAAATGACACCCATGACGAAAAGATGTAAAATTTTCGTCGGCGCCATCTTGTATTTTGGTTTTGACCCCGTATTCGATACAAGCGACCCCAAAATCCATGAAAATGACATCCATGACGAAAAGTTGTAATTTTTTTTATCGGTGGCATCTTGGTTTTTGGTTATGACCCCATATTCATTACTGGAAACCCAAAAATTCATGAAAATGACACCCATGACGAAAATATGTTTGATTTATGTCGGCGCCATCTTGTATTTTGGTTTTGACCCCATATTCTATATAAGCGACCCCAAAAACCATGACAATGACACCCATGATGAAAAGATGTCAAATTTTCGTCGGCGCCATCTTGTATTTTGGTTTTGACCTTATATTAGATATAAGCGACCCCAAAAACCATGAAAATGACACCCATGTCGTAAAGCGGCCAAATTTACGTCGGCGCCATCTTGTATTTTGTTTTGACCCCGTATTCGTCATACATACCTAAATACAAACCGGTTCAAATCATAAATCTCCTCCCACCCATCCACTTTTAACCTTCACAGCCATTAGCTTAACCTTGCCCATCCAAATCCTAACCTTACTAAGAACTGCTTAAACCCACCCATCCTTTTCCCAACCTTGTCAACAACTGCTTAACACCACCTATCCAAATCCCGATCTTACCCAACATAATTTCTAAATCACATCCTAATAAAAATAGGAAACTCAAACATACTTTTATTTCGGTCCGATAAAATATCAACTCCTTTCGATCACGACAAACGACTCACGCATGCGAGTCGTTTGTCGTGATCGAAAGGAGTTGAAAAGCGATACGCTCGTCCTTCTACGAGCGCTTCTGAGCGCGGAATGATAAGCTTCGAGTGCAAAATGTATGAAGAAGTCGGCAAGTGTTTTTATTTTAGCTAATAATTAAAATATATATTGATTTGGGTAAAAAATAATTATCTGAACCTGTGAAGGCTTATATATACCGCAATTTTTTTATAATATTGAAGATAAAAAATGCTGTAAAATTAACGAAACTGGGACCTATTCCGACCCTACTTTTTTAATATTTTGCGATTATCGTGATGGGCAAAACGTATTTGTGCGAAAATTTCGTATGATGTCATGCAATTTTTCTGATGCCAATCTGGAGCTGAATATATTATCTTTAAATTAAGACCATGATATCTTCACATCTGTGATTGCATATACATTAAAATTGTACGTGAAAAGCACTGTTATTTGTAGAAAAATGTAATAGCGTCCTTAACAGTAGATATTTTGAGTGCCACAGGAAAAACACCAGTCTCTATGCAAAGATTAATTATATGGCTAAGATGCGTTGATATTTCTCCCGCTACTGCTTTTATAACTTTTGTTGATAGACCATCGTATCCTACACTATTTATGTTTTTTAATGTTTTTATAATTTTAAACACCTCGATTGGCAGACATGGGACCAGAAAAAAAGAATATTTTCTTTTATGTATCAATGCTGTAGGGTTTTGCCCAGATCCTGCTATAGGATTGATTTTGTCAATTAAGTAATTATTAAAGGCATCTGCAATGTCTTTTGGGTCAGTGTTAAACTCATTGTTCATACGAATTTTGTCAATGTAAATTTTTCGGAATATTGAATTTTGAGTTTTTATTATTTTCCAAGTAGCTTTAGATTTATTATCAGAAATATTTATTGTGTAGTTATTTTGAGCTCTTTGAGTGAGTTTTACAATTCTTTTAAATAGCCTAGAATAATTAGTAAGTTTTCCTTTATTAATCTGATTTGGTTTAAGTCTGTATTGCCATAAGAGTTGTCTTTTCTTTTTACTACATAGTTTAATACCACGTGACACCCATTTCGGTTTTCTCATAGTATTAATTCTAACATTCATTTCGGGAAAGCACAATTTATAAAATAATGAAAATATGTCAAGAAAAGAATTATACGCTACATTAGGATTATTGCTTTTGTAAATGTCAGAAAATTATAAATTATGTAAGCAATTTTTAAATTTTGTCATGTTTTCATTGCAGTAGTCACGTCTTTTTACCTGCCAGTATTTAATGTTACATTTTTTTTGTACTGGGAATATCATCAATTGTGCTGTATGGTCCGATAGAGCAAGTTCTAGGACTTCAACCTTACATGCTTTGCGAAAATTATGAGCAATATTATCGATACAAGTTTCACTTTTAAAGCGTGTGGGTCGATTCACAGCTAATTTTAAATTAAAGTTAAGAAAAAGGCACTCAAATTCAATAGATTGAAGGTTCCTTTTTAAAATATCGATATCAAAATCCCCTGCAACGACAATATTATGATTACACTTCTTAGTCAGCTCTTTTAGGAGAATTTGTAATTTATCCATGCATGCGTTCAGGTTAATTAACTTGGGAACTCTGTACACGCATGCTAGGACAGTATTATAATTAGGTAATTCTATCGCGCAACATTCAAATACTCCGGGTTCTGATATGTTTGCTATCTTCTTTAATTCAATGAAGTGGTGTCCGTTTTTGACCAATATGCATGCTCCACCTCTCTTGCTTTCTTTTCTGCAGTACGATGCCGCTAGTTGATAATTTGGAATAGTCAGATAAGATTCATATCCTGCCATAATGAAGTATTCGGTTACGCACAATACATCTACATTCAAACCTTTTTCTGACAACTCATCCAAACACACTGTGATTTGTTTAGTAAACCGGCAATATTCTGATGCATAACACAGATATTATTAGTGACGAAAAAATTTTGTTAGCTTCTCTTTATTTACTTAATTAGTTTTAACCGTGTCATAGTACTTAATTTGAAACAAGTTTTCTTTATCTTTGTCAACAAATTGTCGAGTCAGGTTATCTTCATCCTCTTGTGTATAAGGTATCATATTTGCTTCTATTGAGTCTGCGTAACATTGATTGATTTCAAGTAAAAGAACATTTAAATCTTGAAAAACAGCTCGCATGCCAGTGTTATTGAGCTTTTCGTTACGTCTATAGAACATTGTGTAGTCATAGGACAGGTTCTTGTTCGAGTCGAGAAAATAAGCGTGTTCATGAGTCAATATATCACGGTATAGTAAACTATTAAAATGTTCTATCCTCCCATTAAATAGATTCAAATAATTACCGTATTTGAAAGTCGGTGCGCAGATAATAAAATGTGTATGTTTAATTTTACTTATAGATGCTCGTATACTAAATATGAAATCAGGATAGTCTTTTGAGTTGATCTCTTCTTCTATTAATATGATACAGAAATCGTTTATAGTGAATGATTGCACTTTGGTTTCTATGTTTTGCATCATTTGGTCCACCGTACGGGGTGGCATCAAGTAGTGACATATCTCTGACTTGGGTTGCAGAGTAGTGTCTGAGATTGACATAATTTTAATACATTTTTATTTTTTTTAATACATATCTTATTGGTTTTTGAAGCGTTCTGCCTGGGTCTTGGTTCTTGTGTAGATGTGACTGGTGTACACCTGTATGACCTTCAGCGAATACCTTGACGATATTCTGAGCATAAGTTACGCCACCCTGGTCGACACACTCTCGATCCTCACTACGTTGGCACAAGGGACTTGTGGACGATAAACCCGACACCATCCTGGGACTGCCAGTCTCCCTCTCGGTAGTAGAGTGTGGTGTGCCACGTACGTCAGGTTTGATCTTAGTTTAAGATAAGGTAGATAAGCTATGTTCATAGTTTTACTATAATAAATAGCACGCACGCACTAGGTATATACTCCGTTAATAAAGGGAGCCTTGGGTGTTCAGTCTCCAGTTGACTGATGGCGAAGTACACGTCACGGTGTTTACTTACCCCTCTTTCCCTCCACATCGCAAGAGCAAGTTACCGGATTATCGAGGTCTCCCCCTCTCTTCGGACTTCTGATAACCCTATGGTATGGTGGTTTGGTCATCGTAACCCGCTCAAATCTGCCTTGAGTTCTATAATCTTCTCTTCGGTCCGGAGTGTACGCGTGTTAAATTTTGCCAGGGCCAGTCGTAGTTTTGTATTCTGGTAGCCGGTTCCCGACCGGGGATTCTTCGCACACCTTGCCACGCCGTAACCTCGACTGCTACCGTAGTAGAGGGTAGACGGGCTGCCGGGCACTAGAGGCCATTTCCTCCGACACCATACAGAACCGTGTGTACGTGAATGGTTAAAGAAAAACATCGTAGATGAATAATTGTAAGGAAGGTCATTAGCGACGGAGACGAAACATAACATAACGTATAATAATAAATTTATGACAAGAATTATATTTTTTTGTAATTTGCTTTGTGTTCTAGAAATACTGAATAGAAATTTCACAAACATACAATCTAAAAAATTTACATATTCATTAAATCTACCGCATAACTAATACACCTACACACAATCTGTAGCAAAACTTCACAACTTGTTATGTTCGCCAAAGTAAAATGATATTGTTTCTTTTTGATAAAACAACTCCTCTTATTTTATTACAATACGAATGTGATCGGTTCTCCTTACTACTTGTATCTTATATTGTTTTATTCAAAGAACTGTATGCGAGCGAGTATTCAGAAAATTTAAATAAGCAAATTGAATTTTCCCACGGTCATTTGTGATTCTGATACATACGTGCTTCGAAATAATTTCGAATAATTTTTAGTCAAAGAAAACTGTTTGCCTTGCAAATTGCCGTGTCGAATACAAATATTTTCGAAATTTTTCACTTTGATACGACTAAAATTGACATATTTATTTACTTTCGAGTTGAATACTATTGATTGATATGAGATCACTTAATTAACTGTACGTGAGAACTATCTTGAGCAAAATGGCACCTACTTACCCTACCCTACAGGTACATACCTACCAATCCTACTCGACTGACCTACCCTACCCTACCTATCTACCCACTTACCCTACCTATCTACACACCTACCCTAACTACCAATCTACCTGCCATACTCTACCCTATCCTACATACCTACCTACCCTATCCTACCCTACCCTACATACCTACTTACCTAACATTTTGTTTATTCTTACCATCTTCGCATTGTCTTTCTAATAAGACATGATAAGATAAGTTCATTTATTTGTCCAAAACATGAGTATACACACACATGGCATGCAAGATGTTACAATAAAATTTATCACTGTCATGTTTTGCCTCAACGGCGTACAAATATAACAAGTAAACATCAAATAATTACAAATTTATCCATTATACAAAACAATCCAAATTTAAACTTAAAAATATGCCACAGCATAGTGGTGTCATCAACTCGTCAAATAAATGTATATAAAATTAGTCAATTAAATGTCAAAATAATTAGGAAAATTTGGATATTTCACACTAGTCAGATTAATTTATCAGTCAAAAAATCGTCAGTGCTGTAATAGACTTTCTCTAACAAAAGACGTTTTAAACTAATTCTTAATTTTTCTTTTGTATATTCCCTCCAAATTTTTGGTAATGTATTATAAATAATTGGCGCCATACAGAATATACTTTTCCGCAATAGTGCTGTCCTAGATCTAGGCACGCAAAGTTTGCTATTGTTGCGTCTATTTCGAAATACTTTATCTGACAATAGGGGAAATAAGTGTGGGTTCGATCTGACAAACATAATGGTCTCTAAAATGTACAAGGATGGTAGGGTCAAGATTTTATATTTTTTTAAATATGGTTTGCAACTTTCGGTAACATGAAGTAAAAACATAGTTCTAAGGCACCTCTTTTGGGTTTTAAAAATTAAATGTTCATTTGTTGAGTTGCCCCAAAAAATTACTCCGTATCTTAACTTAGAGGATACTAAGCCATGATAAGCAGTTAGCAGCGCATCAACATTTAGCATCGGTGCTAATTTATACAGAGCATATGTGGCATTACTAATTGTTTTGCTTAAGGCTTCCGTATGCGCTTTCCAATCTAATTTACTGTCAATAGTAACTCCAAGAAATTTTGTAGTGTCAACTTTGTCTATGTTACTATTACAATAGTGTACATTAACATTTGGAATGGTTAATCTTTGGGAAAAATGCATGATATTCTTTTTTCCAAGATTTATCTTAAGATTGTTGTTTTCCAACCATTTTATCATTGAACCTATAGAATTGTTAATGTCAGCTTCGTAAGTGTCTCTATTTTTACAAGCGATCGTAATGGTACTATCATCAGCTAAAAGTGTCATAGGGTGGTCAATACTTTTGGGTAAGTCATTAATATTAAGTATAAAAAATGGTGGGCCTACGACAGTGCCTTGCGGTACGCCAAATTTGACTACACGCTTTTCTGATTTATGAATTACTTCATGCTTATTGTCTCCATTTACTGCCGAAATTTCTGTAAATTGTCTTCTATTGCTCAAATAAGATTTAATACACATTACACAGACATTACTTCTAATGCCGTATGCTTCGAACTTCTCAATTAGTATATCGTGACGGACATGGTCGAAAGCCTGTGTCATGTCACAGAATATCGTACATACAGGTATATTCGTATCTACTTTTGGCATGACATTATGTAAAAAATCATATAGTGCCAAGTTTATGGTTTTCCCATTTCTGAACCCTTTCTGTTCATGAGCGAGTATATTTTCTTTTTCGATATAGGCATATAACTGTTTATATAAATACTTTTCAAATATTTTTGACATTATACTTATAAGGGAACTGGGTCTATAAAATTGCATTAGCTCTTTATTTTCCTTTTTAAATAATGGATTAAGGACGCTGTTACATTTTCGACGAACTCAAATTTAGGTATCTAGTCACACACAGCAACATTACGCGTACGCATTCATTGAAACTACTGAGCGCTCGATTTTATACACCACTCAAATAATATTGATCCTTGATATTATTTTTTAATTTTATCGAAGTTGATTCAGGAAGGTTAGTTGGCACTTTGAATATGCATTTGGTAACTGTTACAAACCGTCGTCGTAAAAAGTATGTTATTATTTTCAACCGACTTCAAAAAAAGG
The DNA here is from genome assembly GCA_964057195.1 of Orthosia cruda. NCBI lineage: Eukaryota > Metazoa > Arthropoda > Insecta > Lepidoptera > Noctuidae > Orthosia > Orthosia cruda. The sequence goes on along the minus strand of OZ059825.1, from coordinate 73,040,686 downwards.
AGGTTCTCTATCTATTCGACCCGTATGTATCCGCAATTTTCTTAAAAACTACTGATCCGATACTGATCGGGTTTTCGTCGATAAATGTATCTGTTTTCAGGGAAGGTTTTATTGTATAATTTATAAGGATCTGATAAAGATCTTCGGAGATAGACAATGGAACTCTTCAATAATAAACAGCAAATGACCTGCGATTACTGTGATCGTATGTTTATGTTTTGTTTTCACCATACCCTAATATAACATCACGCTCGTACGGTTTAAGAGGGTAAACAGATGTATTTAGTATACCCAATATGGGGTACCAACAAAAACTAAAACAAGAAAAATAATAACTTTCCTGTGTCGAAAAACGAAAAACAATAGGTACCGACACCGACTTCCGAAAAGAAAATTAGTTGTCACTTTATTATAGTAAGTAGGTATTTTAAAAAAATCGCTAGGTGAAATAAGTAGATACCTAAAACGAAATAATTTCCGTTCACAAGGATTAAAAAAATACTTGAACATTTTGCATTACATGGAACATATAAAATATTACTATCTAAATTTTTTGGAGGATTACATAATGAGGAGCAGGTAATGACATATTACCCAACATCCATGAAAATGACACCCATGACGAAAAGATGTAAAATTTTCGTCGGCGCCATCTTGTATTTTGGTTTTGACCCCGTATTCGATACAAGCGACCCCAAAATCCATGAAAATGACATCCATGACGAAAAGTTGTAATTTTTTTTATCGGTGGCATCTTGGTTTTTGGTTATGACCCCATATTCATTACTGGAAACCCAAAAATTCATGAAAATGACACCCATGACGAAAATATGTTTGATTTATGTCGGCGCCATCTTGTATTTTGGTTTTGACCCCATATTCTATATAAGCGACCCCAAAAACCATGACAATGACACCCATGATGAAAAGATGTCAAATTTTCGTCGGCGCCATCTTGTATTTTGGTTTTGACCTTATATTAGATATAAGCGACCCCAAAAACCATGAAAATGACACCCATGTCGTAAAGCGGCCAAATTTACGTCGGCGCCATCTTGTATTTTGTTTTGACCCCGTATTCGTCATACATACCTAAATACAAACCGGTTCAAATCATAAATCTCCTCCCACCCATCCACTTTTAACCTTCACAGCCATTAGCTTAACCTTGCCCATCCAAATCCTAACCTTACTAAGAACTGCTTAAACCCACCCATCCTTTTCCCAACCTTGTCAACAACTGCTTAACACCACCTATCCAAATCCCGATCTTACCCAACATAATTTCTAAATCACATCCTAATAAAAATAGGAAACTCAAACATACTTTTATTTCGGTCCGATAAAATATCAACTCCTTTCGATCACGACAAACGACTCACGCATGCGAGTCGTTTGTCGTGATCGAAAGGAGTTGAAAAGCGATACGCTCGTCCTTCTACGAGCGCTTCTGAGCGCGGAATGATAAGCTTCGAGTGCAAAATGTATGAAGAAGTCGGCAAGTGTTTTTATTTTAGCTAATAATTAAAATATATATTGATTTGGGTAAAAAATAATTATCTGAACCTGTGAAGGCTTATATATACCGCAATTTTTTTATAATATTGAAGATAAAAAATGCTGTAAAATTAACGAAACTGGGACCTATTCCGACCCTACTTTTTTAATATTTTGCGATTATCGTGATGGGCAAAACGTATTTGTGCGAAAATTTCGTATGATGTCATGCAATTTTTCTGATGCCAATCTGGAGCTGAATATATTATCTTTAAATTAAGACCATGATATCTTCACATCTGTGATTGCATATACATTAAAATTGTACGTGAAAAGCACTGTTATTTGTAGAAAAATGTAATAGCGTCCTTAACAGTAGATATTTTGAGTGCCACAGGAAAAACACCAGTCTCTATGCAAAGATTAATTATATGGCTAAGATGCGTTGATATTTCTCCCGCTACTGCTTTTATAACTTTTGTTGATAGACCATCGTATCCTACACTATTTATGTTTTTTAATGTTTTTATAATTTTAAACACCTCGATTGGCAGACATGGGACCAGAAAAAAAGAATATTTTCTTTTATGTATCAATGCTGTAGGGTTTTGCCCAGATCCTGCTATAGGATTGATTTTGTCAATTAAGTAATTATTAAAGGCATCTGCAATGTCTTTTGGGTCAGTGTTAAACTCATTGTTCATACGAATTTTGTCAATGTAAATTTTTCGGAATATTGAATTTTGAGTTTTTATTATTTTCCAAGTAGCTTTAGATTTATTATCAGAAATATTTATTGTGTAGTTATTTTGAGCTCTTTGAGTGAGTTTTACAATTCTTTTAAATAGCCTAGAATAATTAGTAAGTTTTCCTTTATTAATCTGATTTGGTTTAAGTCTGTATTGCCATAAGAGTTGTCTTTTCTTTTTACTACATAGTTTAATACCACGTGACACCCATTTCGGTTTTCTCATAGTATTAATTCTAACATTCATTTCGGGAAAGCACAATTTATAAAATAATGAAAATATGTCAAGAAAAGAATTATACGCTACATTAGGATTATTGCTTTTGTAAATGTCAGAAAATTATAAATTATGTAAGCAATTTTTAAATTTTGTCATGTTTTCATTGCAGTAGTCACGTCTTTTTACCTGCCAGTATTTAATGTTACATTTTTTTTGTACTGGGAATATCATCAATTGTGCTGTATGGTCCGATAGAGCAAGTTCTAGGACTTCAACCTTACATGCTTTGCGAAAATTATGAGCAATATTATCGATACAAGTTTCACTTTTAAAGCGTGTGGGTCGATTCACAGCTAATTTTAAATTAAAGTTAAGAAAAAGGCACTCAAATTCAATAGATTGAAGGTTCCTTTTTAAAATATCGATATCAAAATCCCCTGCAACGACAATATTATGATTACACTTCTTAGTCAGCTCTTTTAGGAGAATTTGTAATTTATCCATGCATGCGTTCAGGTTAATTAACTTGGGAACTCTGTACACGCATGCTAGGACAGTATTATAATTAGGTAATTCTATCGCGCAACATTCAAATACTCCGGGTTCTGATATGTTTGCTATCTTCTTTAATTCAATGAAGTGGTGTCCGTTTTTGACCAATATGCATGCTCCACCTCTCTTGCTTTCTTTTCTGCAGTACGATGCCGCTAGTTGATAATTTGGAATAGTCAGATAAGATTCATATCCTGCCATAATGAAGTATTCGGTTACGCACAATACATCTACATTCAAACCTTTTTCTGACAACTCATCCAAACACACTGTGATTTGTTTAGTAAACCGGCAATATTCTGATGCATAACACAGATATTATTAGTGACGAAAAAATTTTGTTAGCTTCTCTTTATTTACTTAATTAGTTTTAACCGTGTCATAGTACTTAATTTGAAACAAGTTTTCTTTATCTTTGTCAACAAATTGTCGAGTCAGGTTATCTTCATCCTCTTGTGTATAAGGTATCATATTTGCTTCTATTGAGTCTGCGTAACATTGATTGATTTCAAGTAAAAGAACATTTAAATCTTGAAAAACAGCTCGCATGCCAGTGTTATTGAGCTTTTCGTTACGTCTATAGAACATTGTGTAGTCATAGGACAGGTTCTTGTTCGAGTCGAGAAAATAAGCGTGTTCATGAGTCAATATATCACGGTATAGTAAACTATTAAAATGTTCTATCCTCCCATTAAATAGATTCAAATAATTACCGTATTTGAAAGTCGGTGCGCAGATAATAAAATGTGTATGTTTAATTTTACTTATAGATGCTCGTATACTAAATATGAAATCAGGATAGTCTTTTGAGTTGATCTCTTCTTCTATTAATATGATACAGAAATCGTTTATAGTGAATGATTGCACTTTGGTTTCTATGTTTTGCATCATTTGGTCCACCGTACGGGGTGGCATCAAGTAGTGACATATCTCTGACTTGGGTTGCAGAGTAGTGTCTGAGATTGACATAATTTTAATACATTTTTATTTTTTTTAATACATATCTTATTGGTTTTTGAAGCGTTCTGCCTGGGTCTTGGTTCTTGTGTAGATGTGACTGTTTCAACCGGGCGTGTATTTGTTTTGGCGTTTTGATCCTGATGTTTAATAATCTTAACATTGTTTATGGAATTTTGTGAAGAATGGATTATAGGGGAGGCTGTGGATGGTTTGCTGTATTCCTGGTCCAATGTTTCGGTTTGTGTTTGTTTCACTTTCATAGTTTTACTTGACGTCTTCATTGGAGATGTGACTTTATGTTTGACCGGACTACTCGTTATCTTTTTATATAAGCTGTTCTTCTTTAATAATTCTTCATTGGTCTGTATAAGTTCACAATTTTCTGATGAAAACAACTCAATTTCTCTGTGCGCACTTTGTAACTGTGTCTCTAGGTCCAGTAACTTGTCATTTAAACATTTTATTTGTTCGTCTTCCTCATTGGACAAGTCGGGCATACTGTTTGCCGTACTCTCCAACGTTTGTGACATAATCTCGCTGGCATCGTCAGTTGCTACACTTGTTACGGATCGTGTTCGATTGCGACGAAATGTTATGTTTTCCAGAAAGTTCATGTTGGTACTTGCAATCCCATTGTATGTTTGTTAGAGATTCATTGATGTTTATAGTTTTATAACTGCCAGAAACATTCACAAAAAGACTTCTCGAAGGGTTATGCGCACTTCATCCCATTCGCACTTTGAAACCCAGATTTGAACTCGAGACACTTTGATCAAGAATCGATGTCGCGCTCTTAACCGCAACGCCAACTGGTAACTTATGTTAAATGTCGAAATTACTGATGTGGTCTCACGGTGCGTTTATTAGGACGTTAGAATGCGGTAGGTTGATTTTTCTAAATAACGTAATCAAATTTTTTTTTGTGTTTTTTCGAGGTCACTATAGAAATCACTTAATTCGATATATAATTTTGTTTATAGTTACATTATTTAATCTTGTTTATAGTAACATGGGAATGTTTTATGCACTGCACTGTTTATTTATTATGATTGTGAAAAGTTATTGTCATATAATAAATAAATATAATATGTTAACATATTTTTGGAGTAATTTATGCACTTTCTTTGAGAGTTTCGAAAGGATAACACTGTCACTTGGTATTTGGACTATTATTATGATAATGAACTGTTTGTTTTTCGATAAACTGTGTATTTACTATTTTTAAACAATTAAATGTCGTAGAGCCAATGTTGATCGTAGCACTAGCGCCATCTTTTTCCTCATGAAGCTATATCAGAATTATAGGATGAATTTCAGAAAAATCTACAGCGCCATCTACTGGCCATTCCGGAACCGGCATACAACGCCATGTTAATTTCTGTGTGTGCTTTGTTTCTATCATGTATCAGAGATGGCGCTGTGTTCGCAAAATGTTTGGAAATAAGATTTTTTATCGTTAATTTTTTCGATGTGTTATTATTTTATATCCTATTCCGGACGAAGATAAATCCAAAAACACAAAAAAACATTAAAAATTGGTCCAGCCGTTCTTGAGTTATAAGTGTGGTAACTAACACGAGTTTGTTTTATATATATATATATAGATAGAAGATAAAATGTCCCTAATCTCCGTGTGCCTCTTGGCTTAGGCCTCTACTAACAGTTTCCACTAGGGTCTGTCCTGAGCTACTCGCCTACACTTTGGACCAGCGGTCTTTCTCATATCCCAACTCTGACACTGTCAGTGATGTAGAATCGTAATTTTGTGGGCGATGGTATATGATCTGCGACAGCATTGCGACTGTATTGCTATTATTTTACGTCTGTATCTTAACTGCATCGCTGCAAAAAGTCGCAGTTGGTGACCGCCCTAAAGTTTATATTGTAAAAGAAGTCTTGGCCAAGCTAGTAATAAATAATCTTGCTTTGCATTGTATTGCGGCTTGCAGAGCTTCGTTCCGCTCCGCGCTGTCCGGTGAAATTGATATTCTTAGGTAAAGGAGAGATACTTCTCTTACAAAGGGGTACAGACATGCTGGAATAGTATTTATTTATTAATCTGCATTCTGTTATTTATAGTCTTCTAATCCTTGCAAAAAAACCAAAGGAACATTTTATTGATTGCGAGAAAGGCGTTAATGGCTGAAAAATCACTGCTTGAATGATGGCCGGTTTCCGATTTGAGAATATGGAGTTAAAAGTTAAATAAAAGTTAAAATTAAAGAAGGGCTTGACCGAGTCAAGCCCTTCTTTAATTTTAACCAAAATTTGGTAAATACAGAACTTCAAATTCTTAATTCAGAAACCGGACACTAAATACTATGACAAATACTACAAAATATGTCTAAGTATGGAAGAAGATTCACTGCCGCGACACCAAATTAATTGTAGGTAGGTATTGATGAGAGTATTTTGCGTTTACCTGGCTACAGTAGTATCAGGGCTTTTGGAGGTTCACTTGCAAACCCAGCCGTCGATTTATATAGCAATAGCCTTTATTGCTGGTTACATAACCTATTTACAAACAAACTATACTTATTTTTACTCCGTACCCAAAGGGTAAAAACGGGACCCTTTTACTAAGACTCCGCGGTCCGTCTTTTTGTCACCAGGCTGTATCTCATTAAACGTGATAATGGTACGGAACCCAAGTGCGCGAGTGCGCGTGGTCGTGTCGTCTTGTTAATAAAATTATAAACCTACATTATAATATTTAGTGCTATTAATTTATTTTTCACGGCACCTAGTTATTTTTTCCTCGTACCAGCTTGTCTTTCGACCAAAGGAAAGACCTCTTCCAAGGCTCTCCACTTAATTTTGTCCCTCGCTATCGCATTCTGGGCCTGCTAGTTTTCCTCTTCCGACCGTTCTACCTGTCTTCCCCTACTTCTTTTACTTCCTCTCGGGTACCATTCTGTAATTATTTGTGGCCACTTTATTTTTGTTTCTCAACATGGTTCCGGTCCAACAACACTTAAATTTTAATCATACTACCACCAGCTCTATCTGATTGCTATATTTGTACACAATATCTTCATAAGTTATATTATATCCTACGTTATTACCTTATTTTGATATAAGCTATATTACTATAAAGGGTCACTTAAATCAGTTCTGTAGTTAAGGCGTAAAATAATAAAAAACATCCATCCAACCAACACCGAAACTAACTCAGATGTCTCGTCACCGTATGTTTTACAGTCCAGCTATCACGTCATATGGGGATCAGGCAGATGGCCTTTTGTGGAAAGTACCACACATATTTGAGTAGACCTCTGTATTTGGAACCTGCATGGTTGGAATAGCTGCTACTAGAATAAATAGTTCGACATCGAGCAAACTAGTCAATATGACCACGTCAAAATAAAGTGACGATTATTATATCACCCGTCAGATCGAATAATATAAAAAAATTGTCGTCAAATTTGATGTGTAAACAATTATAAAAAAAAGTTAATTCAAAAAATCAAAAAACCCGACTGCTTAAAAAGCGAACTAAAAAGACGTAAACAAGAAGAAAACCATAATGTGCAGTCGGAGGATACGTATTCGCGAGCTGGCTGACCAAAACCAGATGTATCCTCCGACTGCACAGCATGATTTTCTTCTTGTTTACGTCTTTTAGTTCGCTTTTTAAGCATTCGGGTTTTTTTTGATTTTTTGAATTAACCTTTTTTTATTTATAACATCTTAGTTATTTTTGATTTAGGTACATTTTAACATATAAGTATTAAATATTTTTGAAATCACCTCTTTAAATCCCTTATTTTGATACCCTCACACGATGGGTTAAGAAGAAAAAAAAAATGTCCCCCACAAAATGGCGCCCAAAGTCCGCCATTTTCCTTTTTTTCAATTTTAATGTAGCCAGTGACACTTGCAGGGTTAAGACGAATCGATTGACGTAAGAATCATCAAAATCGGCCAACGCGTTTAGTCTCTAGAACTCCACAAAGGGACAAACATACATACATACTTACATACATACATAGACTGATAAACACATTACCCTCCTTCGGTAGTCGGGTAATGATGCTAGCAGTTCCAAAAAAATAGTTGTTTCTAGTGTTAACGATTTTTGAGAACACGTTCAATTAAAAAAATATCGGAGGAATATAAACTGATTACCGGTACAGTAATTAAAAACCATGCACCGGTGTCCCAATTATTTAATATGTTTGTAATTTGATTTGAGCTTAGTTAATGCTGAACGCATTAACTAAGCTCAAATCAAATTTATTAAATTCCAACAACAATGGAATCGTCGACATTCACACACGTCCGATGTTCAGCGTCATTAATTTTAGTCCAAAAATGTTTTGTAAATAGAATATCCAACTAAAACCATATAAATACTTTTTACTGCACACATTGTTAACGAGATACAAACTAATCTACTTCCTGCCCTTATACCATGTTGCTTGGGGATAAGGGATACAAACTAAATAATAAAGTATTAAATCAATGATAGTCCTCAGCCTTAAGTCTGAAGCCAGTGACTGTCTTGTAGGCTTACTGAGCTTACGTCTAAACGTACGTATTAATACTACGGTCGCAACAAATCATGGGCCGATGAAGTTGGAATAGTGTCTGTAGATCTTGGACACCACTGACGTAAGTGAAGTAAGGAACCATGTACTTCCTCGTAGTTAATATCAATCTTAAATCGCCAACCGACCTTGAACAACCATGGTGATCAATGCTCGTACCTACTCCGTATGAGAAAGAGGTCTCCCTTCAATGCGCTAATACATGATAAAGATACAAAAATAAAGAAAATTTAATTCATGTCTTCTCTTAGCTATTTTTATAAATGTCGCTACATTTTATACGAGAATGAAAAGCTCGGTGCTGCTTGCTGCCATTTTACTCGTTGTTTAAAACAGTTTTAAATTATGGGATCAAAGCTAAGAACCTTTTAAAAGTAAATTAAAATATTTCGAATGAATTAGTTGAGGAGGCTATAAGACAACGGGTCGCATTTGCATCCATTAAAGCCGTTAGCGCTCATGCACACGAAACGGTATTAACCCGGCCCGGTTTTTTGCCACTCCAAAGCCATCAAAGTGAGCCGGCGCTAGCCCCGGTGTCGTGTGTATGGCTCCATAGTGTCCCACACACTCCGCGGTTTGACGCCGGGCTTAGCTCCGGTGAAAAACCGTCTAGTGGGCATGAGCGCTTATAATATCGTTTATAAAGCGCATTTTTGTAATTTTGTATGCTGAAGTGAATTTAATTCAACTTTGATGTTAAGTCTGGCCAAAGCTTGGGTAAGCTTGGATAATCTCAAGTATAAAAGCTATTTGATTGCATTTTGTTACAGTAAGAAGAGATAGGATTTGTTTTTATTTGTTCTTCTTATTAGCTTGTCGATGGCAACCACAGTTTAGAAATTTTATGTTTGTCCCAGTATTCCGCTACGGCAACACCTTTCTTTACAAATAGTATTAGTTGTCTAAACGGCTGCATGGATTTGTATCTTGGCACGTGGGTAGACCATGAGCTGGACTAGGACCTAGGACACATTTTAGTTCGACAATTTGTTTTTTTGGGATAATTTACGACTTTCTTGTGGCCAAAACCTTTAGCCAAAACTTATTTTTGTTAAATCGACTTAATGTAGTCAAAGTAACAGCTTGCACACATTATAGAACACCAAGACAATGCTTAAAGTATGTGTAATTAATGCTTTCTTAAAGTATGTGTAATTAATGTTTTCTTAATTGAAGGTAAAAGAGGCCGAGGTAGACGACGAACATCGTGGACACGGAACATAAGAGACTGGTTGGAGGTGGACAGCACAGCCGAGTTAATTCGCATGACTGAAGATAGGGAGACATACAGACATATGGTCGCCGACCTCCGGGATGGAGATGGCACCTGAAGAAGAATTAATGCTTCTTTTGCATCTAGACACACTAGACATCTGCAAGCATTTTCCAATAAAACGCTTCGAACATACAAAACATTGGCATCGCGCTGGAAAACGCTGAAATAGAACAGCAGTAATTCGCCACCTCCTTCACATTTTGCGAAGCCATTTAAAACATGTCAGTTTTTTTTAAAACCTTGTTAAATCTTTCATGTATCCCTTCCGTGTTCCAGTCATTATCAAGTGCATGTTTAAACTGAAATACTTAGCATTAGGAGGGACCAATCAATCTACTGTCTAGCCTTTTCCCAACTATGTTGGGGACGGCTTCCAGTCTATCTGGATTCAGCTCAGTACCTGTGTTTTACATGGAGCGACTGCCTATCTGACCTCCACAAACCAGTAACTCGGTAACACGGTACCCCTTGGCTAGACTTGTGTCAGTTTTCAAGCTTCTGACTACTCGTAACGACTGTCAAAGATTTTCAAATGACAGCCGGGACCAACAGCTTAACGTGCTTTCTGAGGCACGGAAGAAACTCGGTATGTTGAAATAGTCACCTCTCCACGGACGGACCTCGGCAAGCGTTGCTTAACCTTGAAGATCGACCCGTGCGCCTGTTATTATTTATGTTTTTTTTTCATCAGTTGCACCTCACCAAATGATAATTTCAGAATGCAAATGCTTGACTAGTTGATGAAAACAACAAAATCGCTACACCCCGAATTTTGATAAAAATGCAAACAAGTATATCAATATCAATTTGATAAAGGTCAAAAGAGAATAATAATGCCATATCGGTTTATAATTAACGGAGTTCTAACGTAACATACATAACAAATACAACCACATTGAGAACCTTCTCCTTTTTTTCGAACAAACTCTTGTTGTCAAGTGCATATTTGGCTGTACGTAAATTTTTACTTTTTTTTTACCTAAGAACCCAGCAGATCATACAATCTGCCTACCTTTCAAACTATGTTGTCGGGTTCCAGTTTCATCATCATCATCGTCCTATTAATGTTCCCACTGCTGGAACACAGGCCTCCTCTATGTGAGAGGGAATGGGTCGTAATCCACCACACGGGCCCAGTGGTGCTGGTGGATGTCACATGTCACGATGTTTTCCTTCACCGTTTCAGTTTAACTGGATGCAATTGAGTACTAATATTATACAAGGAGCGACTGCCCACCTGATCTCCACAACCAAGCATCGTCAGTAGTAGGCAGTTGCTTCTGTTGGGACACGGTATCCGTTAGTAAAACTGGTATCAGATATTCTTGGTTGTAATGACATAAGGAACCAACGATTAATCGTGCTTTCCGAGGCACGGAGAAGTCTCATTATGTAATAGATGGTCACCCATCCACGAACCGATCTCGGCAATGGTTGCTTAACTACGAATCTCAAACCAGGCAGGTCATATTATATATGTTATTATATAGCCAAGAACTCATCCAGCTGAAGCCAGAAGATATTTCGTAATATTTAAAACAATGTCCAATCTGGAAGTAATTTTGTTTGCAGAGTTAATTACCGTTTACCGGCTGTTTACCGGGCATTATCCCAGCTAACCTGCTACTGCGAATTTCGCTTCGGACTGAGAACTCTGCTACGGACAATCTTCTTTTAATATTTTTGTTGGGTTTACTCTTGGGTCTCAGAGGTGACAGACATTATTACGGCTTTGAAGTTAAATTCCGTAACATACGTGTAAGTGTATTAACTTCTTAACTACTGCAATTAACAAGTTAATCTTCATGTATAATTATAAATGAAGATTAGCTTGTTTTATTTGTGTCCACACAAAACACTTAAGTTATTTAAGTGTTTTGTGTGGACACAAATAAATGAATAAAAATAACACTAAAGAATCTGTTTTAAATCCGCAACAAGTTGAAAGCATATGCTTACTAAAGCCTGACTTCCAAAGACTTTTCTTTGCTAGTAGCCATAAAGAACAAAACAACAAGTAAAATTTCAAAATTTAAGATACCCCCGATACATTTTTATTTCATTCTACATAATTTATCTAGTAATAGCTGACCCTCGGGGCTTCGCTCCCATCAACTGACTACCTATCTACCTACCCTGCCTACCCTGCATACCCTGCCTACCCTGCCCCTACCTTGCTTATCCTGCCTACCCTGCCTTCCCTGCCTACCCTACCTACGCTGCCCCTACCTTGCTTACCCTGCCTACCCTGGCTACCATGGCTACCCTGGCTACTCTGGCTACCCTGGCTATCCTGCCTACCCTGCCTACCCTGTCTAACCTGCGTACCCTGCCTATCCTGCCTACTCTTCCTACCCTGGCTAACATGGCTACCCTGCCAACCCTGCCTACCCTGCCTACCCTGCCTACCCTGCCTTCCCTGCCTTCCCTGCCTACCCTGCCTACCCTAGCTAACCTGGCTACCCTGGCGACCAGACAGGGTCTGGACAAATGCTACCCTGCCTACCCTGGTTACCATGGCTACCCTGGCTATGCTGCCTACCCTGCCTACCCTGCCTACTCTGCCTACCCTGCCTACCCTAGCTACCCTGCGTACCCAGTTTACCCTGGCTAACATGGCTACCCTGGCTACCCTGCCTACCCTGCCTTCCCCCTAGCTAACCTGGCTACCCTGGCTACCCTGGCTACCCTGCCTACCCTGCCTACCCTGCCTACCCTGCCTAACCTGCCTACCCTGCCTACCCTGCCTACCCTGCCTACCCTGCCTACCCTGCCTACCCTGCCTACCCTACCTATCCTCGCTATCCTGCCTACCATGGCTACCCTGTCTACTCTGGCTACCTTGCCTACCTTGCCTAGGTAGGGTACCTACCAACTAATTTGTATCTATCATCAATAGTTTTCTCAGCGCACGCCAATAATTTATTTTACAGGCAACATTTTGCTACCTTGGGTTACATTATCGCAATTTTCATAAGGATCTCTATTTTTTTTAATTATATTTTCTACTGGTAAAAGAATTTTCAAAATCGGTTCAGTAGATCCAGAGATTACCCCTTACAACGTCACTAACTCACAAACTTTACCTCTTAATAATGTTAATAAGACACGCTTCGATCGGCAATCTATTGAACACCTAATTATGACACGATATCTTGCGAAAACACCTCGATTCAAACAGTTAAACGCCCATAACTTTTGAACGGCTATACCGATTTATTCAAACATAGCTAAGAACACTCTCGATTAAGGCATCTTTTAAACAAAAAAAAAAAATCAAAATCGGGCTACCCGTAAGGACACTATGATGCCACAGAGATACACACAGATACACAGATACACAGCAACACACGTCAAACTTATAACTCCCCTCTTTTTCCGGCGGAGGTTAAATAAAAAAAAAAAACCGGCCAAGTGTGAGTCGAACTCGCGTACGAAGGGTTCCGTACCATTATCACAAAAAACGGCAAAAAAATCACGTTTGTTGTATGGGAGCCCCACTCAAAAATTTATTTTATTCTGTTTTTAGTATTTGTTGTTATAGCGGCAACAGAAATACACCATCTGTGAAAATTTCAGCTTTCTAGCTATCACGGTTCACGAGATACAGCCTGGTGACAGACAGACAGACGGACCGCGGATTCTCAGTAATAGGGTCCCGTTTTTACGCTTTGGGTACGGAACCCTACAAACAGCTTTCACAATACAAGTGCCTTATAAAAATAACAAAAAATCAAAAAAGTCGTGTGGCACTCGGGAACTGCCGCGGTAAAGCTATTGCATAGCATTTATTCTAGATCCAGTCCTGGAAAATGCGTCAAAAAAATTAAAAACGTTAAAAACTCGAAAACGTAGCGAGCCAAACCCGCATTTATTTACGATTAATAAAATTCTAAAAAACAAAACAAAAATACCCTTATTCACATTGAAATAAGGTCGCTTTTCTTTGACAAGCAAAAGTGACCCTTATTCTTATTAGCATAAGGTCCACATTGATGGACAGTGGGGAGCGTGAGGGTTTTTCGTTACTGAATTTCTGGATTCGGTCCCCGCGCTCAAGGCCCGCGATAGAAGCTATGCAATAGCTTAAAAATGTAAACTGTATAAAAGAAAACCGTTTTTGTTTTAAACGATAGCCCGAGTCTTCGTATTACTACGCTTTCTCGTATCGACTAAACTAATTTGTAAGTTTAAAACCGGCTCGAGGTGGATATAGCCGGATTTGTCGTGTTCCGTTCTTGTAATCTAATTTTGTGTTTTTCGTTGTATTTATCTTCATTTACTTATTTGATTTATTTGCATCGTGTAATTGTCTGGGTACTGTTCATAACTGAGTTAATTGACTGATGTAATGGTTCTTTCTGAAGAAGCAATAATTTTGTGGACACAAGTTACTCATTATTAGGGTTCCGTTCCTCAAAAGGTAAAAAAGGAACCCTTATAAGATCACTTTATTATCCGTCTGTCTGTCTGTCCGTGTGTCACCATTTTCTCAGCAACGGGTAGGCCTATCAAGTTGAAATTTATACCAGATACTGAGGTCTATAGTCCCTTTTAGGTGAATAAAAACCAAGCTTCTGAGTCACCACGATAAAAGATATAAGAAAATTTAGTTTATCGTGAAAACTTGTAAGTACCAAAATTTAACTTAATTTTCAACTTTTTTATTTTTCGGAATTTACCTTAACTTGTGCTGTAAGACCTTGCTTTTAATCAAAATTGACAATTCTAGGTCAACCGGAAGTACCCAAAAGGTTTTGTGCCGAAAACCTATATGGTAGTTCCCGTTGACCTAGAATCACGAAATTTGGCAAAAAGTTACGTCTTACAGCACAAATAAGGGAAAAATTCCAAAAAATTTAAAAAGTTGAAAATTGAGGTAAACTATGGTACTTTCAAGTTTTCGCGAAAATCTATGTTTGCCAAATTCTAAATCTTTATTTCGAGTGCTGACTCTTAAAGGGTTAGTAACAATGTGCGTTAAAAATAAGTATTAGTAAACAACACGATACGGTGACATATGTAACTGAAGCAGTGATCTACTTATATATACGAACAGTCCACTCTGTCAGCAATCATTTTCAGAACCCTGTTAGGGCTGTCCATAACTCGGGCCACCATTTATGTTGCGCGCTTGCGCATTATCGCGTAAACACAAACGCGCCGCCGCAAACATCCCAGACGCACTACAACGCCATTAGCTTCACCTTCATTTCTGCAGTACAATGTGCAAACCTGCGAGCTATAATATTCGCACGCTCGGAAAGAGCCCTCCGTTCCCTTTCAATGTCAGCATTGTCCTTTAAAGGTTATTATTGACACAGTCATCATCAATATGACAACCGAAATGTTGACTGCTAAGCACCTCAATCAGGGCATATTATCCCAAGGGTCATCGAATATTATCCCAAGGAAACATATTCCAGGGATAAAAAGATTATTGTCTATTGGCCATTTTAAGCCTGGTGCTAAACCACAACAGCTGCTCCATGCTCGCATGTATTTGGCCAGTACAGCAATTTCGATCTATCTCGAAGAAGGTTGTCAAAGTAATGCTCAAATTTCGGAGCATGTTTGAGAAAAGTTACTGACTTACATAATCACTGACTGGATAATGAATACAATCGTTTTCGTTAAAATTTCCTCGAATATTTACTCAGGTACGTTAAAATGTTTCCACAATGTAAATTCAGAACGGGAGTGTACTTTGTGCACATTTTAACTACATTTAACTTTTGTATTTAATATTCCGGGAAATCTATCTCTCGTGAATTACAGAGGAGTAATGAGCATTATTCTTGTTTCAGTATTGTTGCTTCGCGAATAATTTTCCATATACTCGTATTATCTGCCAGACAGATTCAATATCGATGATTAATTAAGACAAACACTCTACAGTTTCCCATGTTTCGTTTTTGTTACTAACTGGTTTATTTTCATTTTTACTTTCCAATCAAAAAATTTGCACAAAAACAATAATATCGTATTGTTGCCGAACTCGCTGTTCGCGTTCAATGAACATTGATAAAGTTTCCAAACCATCCGATTACATTACTTTACTCTGAAAGCAATTCAGGCATCGGGTAAATAATACGATTTACCGGTTTACCTGCCGCAAATTCTGGTGTTATATGAAGGATGTGGCTATATATTATATTGGTACATTACATAAAGCAAGGAAAAGCACAAACTGCTCCTTGGCACTCTGATCAGTGACTTTATAACGCAGATCCGTTAGAAAACTTCATCCGTACAAGCTGCTCTGCCAACCCTTTTACGAAAGATCATAAATAAAATATTCCACGAAGTTAGCCTTTAGATTATCTTCAACATACTAAAGACAAAAGAAAACTTATTATCTACTGTATTTGCCAGACAATAGAAGCTCCCCTGAGCTAACGGCTATGAAATATTCATCCTAACTCTAAAGCGTTGACATTAATTTATTTAGCGGCCTCTTGCGTCATGTGAATGCAATATTATAAGCACGTGCCTCCTTACCTGTTTGGGAAAGGATTAGATAAGATTGATCAAATGTAGAACAGAAGCACTTCACAGGATTCTATGCTTCTATTCGTAGGGGCCTTTACGAAGTTCTACCTCATTACCTATTGAAAGACGGCAACTGATTTTTAGTTTTGGAAGATTAATGATATGTCGAACGCTAGAAAAAATTTGAACATAATTTCGTTTAGTTTTTTTGGAGACTTCTTCTCTTCTGTAAGGGTCTCCTTAGGCAAGGCACTTTGATGTCAAATTAATTACAAGTTTAAAGTTCCATTTGCTTATCATTTGAGCTCTCTGAGCTAAATCCCCATAATATTCATCCAAAACTAAGGGCGCTGATTGCTAGCGTACACACAGCACAAAAAATATCCGGGCAACAGTCTGTGTCGACGGATTTTTTTGTGCTGTTGTTTAGGTTTTGATTGGCTCAGCAAACAAAAAAATTAGGTAACATTGGTTGCGAATTTTGTCACAAAAATTGCTAGTACGCGGTTGCGTATAAAATCATTAAACTAACTTTCATACTCCTTTCATATATCCTGGAGGCACACAGCGCATGTCCTCGTTAGATCTCCTCACTCATCGGCATCGAGGGAGGCCACTCCATCGCCGACGTGCTGGGTGTCCTCCGCTCCTACTACTTTCTGGGCATCCGCTACATGACCCTAACTCACACCTACAACACCCTATGGTGAGTTCCACTGAGCGATACTCGCAGCAGACAAAGTTGTAACAAACAAACTGAACAAAACAAAAATATTTCAATATTCATATTGACATCGAGTTATTTCTAAGCTTTATTCCATGCCCGTTTTGTTTTTTTTTTTTTTTTTTTTTTATTCGTTATAGGCTCGCGTTTGACCACTATCTCGCCTGATGTTAAGCGATGATATGGTCGAAGGTGGAGCACGCTTGCCTAGAAGTAACCTATTCACTCTTGACTTGAAGACCCCTAGGTTGTAGCTATCAGGAAACAAGGACGCCGGCAGGGAGTTCCACTCCTTAGCTGTACGCACAATGAAAGTATTTTCAAAACGCTTTGTGCGTATGGGTGGGATATCCACCATGTACCGATGGCACATTGCCGTACGTCTTGTAGTCCGATGATGGAAAGGGCTTGGCGGAATCAAATTGTGCAGTTCCGTCGCGCACTCCCCGAAATGTAACCGATAAAAAACCGACAGGCTGGCAACTCGGCGTCGATGTTCGAGGCTCTGGAGCTTTGAGGCGACCAGTGCATCGTTGCCAATAAGCCTTTTGGCCCGTTTGTCAATCGACTCAAGTGCATCTAGCTGGTATTTGGCAGATCCATCCCAGAGGTGAGAGCAGTACTCCATGCATGACCGAACTTGCGCTTTATACAAGTTGAGCAGCTGTTCAGGCGTGAAGTACCGTCTCACCTTCGCAAGGATCCCCAACTTTTTTGCAGCCAATTGAGCCTTTGACTCAATGAATGGACCAAAATTGAGGGTCGATGTTAACGTAACACCAAGAAGTTCGAGATGGTCCGTTATCGGCACGGTTACACCACGGAAGGATGGAGCCGGGTGGAATTGGCTCTTTTTTGCGGAAAAAAGACACGCCTGGGTCTTAGCAGCATTGAAACTGACTAGATTGGCATTGCCCCATTCGGAGACTGCCTCCAAAGACAGGTTCAAGCGCTCAACCATAGCCTCCCGAAGAGACCGGACTTGAGGCCCAGTAGCCCGTGCGCCAGATACGTATCTCTCAGCAACAGTGCTGTCGTCTGCATACCCAAAGGTTCCGGGTTTTAGCAGGTCATTAATGTGCAGCAAGAACAATGTTGCCGAGAGCACTGACCCCTGAGGGACTCCGGCGTTAATACCTAACTGACCGGACGAGCAACCATCGATAACCACTCGGATGGACCGATCCCTCAGGAAGTCTGCAATCCAGTCACACAGACCACTAGGCAGACCGAAGGAAGGAAGCTTACCTATAAGGCTCTCGTGCCAGACCCTGTCAAAGGCCTTCGATATGTCAAGGGAGACAGCAAGCGCCTCCCCGTGCTTCTCGATGGCCTCACTCCAGATGTGAATGGCATACGCTAGAAGATCCCCAGTTGACCGGTTTCGGCGGAAGCCGTATTGTCGGTCACTAAGGAGGCCGTTATCTTCTAGGTATGCCAGGAGCTTTTTATTCAATACACGTTCCATACTCTTACAGAGGATGGACGTTACTGATATGGGCCTGTAGTTGGCCGGGTCCGCTCGACTACCCTTCTTGGGCACGGGTTGAACGTTAGCTTGCTTCCAAGCCTTCGGCACTTTTCCAGTCGCCATCGAAAGGCGATAAAGGCGTGTCAAGATCGGAGACAATTCAGGCGCACAAGTTTTAAGTACAATTGCCGGTATCCCGTCCGGGCCACTAGCCTTGTTCACGTCAAGGTTTCGCAGCACCCTATAGACCTCTCTCTGATGGATGCGAATTTCCGACATACTCGTCTTACATCGAACAGCAGAAGGGGGGGGCCGCGTGCCATCAGTATTCAGACGCGAAGATTCCGCAAAGAGGGAGGCAAACAAGTTAGCCTTGTCCTCAGCGGAGTGGGCCAGCGAACCGTCGGGCCTCAGCAGTGGTGGTAGTGAGGGGCGACAGAAGTTTGATTCAACCGATTTAGCCAGGGACCAAAACGCCTTGCTACCTGCAGGGTGTGAAGCAAGTTTGTCCCCGATTCTGCTAATATGGTCAAATCGTGCCCTTCGCATCGCTTTTTTGCAGGACTTGGCAGCCCTGTTGAAGGCTCTCTTCTTCTGACTCACGTCACTTGCCTTGCGCACACGAGCGTCGACCCATGCTAGGTATGCCTTGTGTTTAACCACGTTTGCGCGGTCACACTCAGCACCAAACCACGGACGGTCAACGTTGGACACCGTTACGTCAGAGAACGGAATGTAGTACTCCATCCCCTGACGCAACACATCTGTCACTGCGTCAGCGCATGACGATGGGTCATCCGAAGAGAAGCAAGTGGGCCGCCAAGGATAGCAAGCGAAAAAAGATCGCATACCATCCCAATCTGCTGACTTGTACCGCCAAACCCGCCGGGTGCCTCTTGGGCTGGGATCGGGCGGGGAGTAGACAGATACAGATTTCACCAGACAGTGGTCGGAACTACCCAAAGGTGATGATATCGACACTGAGTATCGGTCTGGATCAGTTGTCAGCAGAAGGTCCAAGCAATTGGCTGTATGTGAATCTACATCTGGCACCCTCGTAGCCCCTTGGACCAGCTGGGTGAGATTAAGCGCAATCGAAAGATTTCGCATCTCTCGTCCAGCATGGTCAGTGCACTGGAATGGGAAGAGCCACTCCTGGTGGTGGGCATTAAAGTCCCCCAGTAACACTAGTTGGGCGGAGGGGTACCGTAGCTGAGCCACATCTGCCGCCTCACTCAGGTACTGTGTGAGCCTGGTTGTCTCCAGATCACCGCTATGCGATCGGTAGACACAGGCGTAGATGATCTTATCCAGACCTGTGTCCACCAGGGCCCATAGCACTGAGTAATTTGAGTCTTCAAGATCACGGAGACGCCGATAGCAGATGTCGTCCCGGGCGTACATGCATACACCAGCGCGTGGCTTGAACATGTGCTCCAGGGTAAACCCTGGGTAAGATAGGTACGCCACGTCTGACGGGCATCCGATCTGCGTCTCCGTAAGGAACAAAAGTGCTGGTTTCTCAGTCTCAAGGTGGTGATGGACTGCGACAAGGTTAGAGTGCAGACCTCGGATGTTGCTGAGGTGCACCTTATGTGAGAGTGAGTGCTGCCGCTGTTCAGCTTTTCTTCTATTGTTCCTTGGCATTATTGTTGCGAGTGAAAAGGAGGGAGAGGAGAAGGAAGTGAGATAAGGTTCCACGCTTGCAACCTACAGACACGCGCCGATAGGACGCCATCATTGGGGGACTGGTCTGGAGACTGCGGGGACGCCCGAGCCCCCCCAGGAATGTCCATCGGGCACTCTCGTCTGGTCGCCAACCAGCACGATGGCGCATTCCGGGATTTTTCGTCAGTTGGCGGGGCAGCCTTTCATGTGGGGCTGGCACACTACTTGGGCCCCCAACTACCTGCGGTCGGCCAGCGGCGCACCGTGCCTCGGATCCCGCTACCCTCCGCGACCAGTCTCCCGATACGTCCAAAACAGCGCGAGTCAGGCCGGCCTGCCTGCAGTGGAACAACTATCTCGACCCAACTCCTCTAGTGGCTGCACCGAGCATCATACCGGAACACGACTAGGCCGCTTGGCGGTACGTCTTTGCCCGGTGGGTGGTCGCAAGCCTTCGGCCGAAGCCTACCACCAGTTTGTCACCTGATTTGCACCACCCGGGGACCACGTGTAGGGAATCGAATGGGGTACACTCCTACGGACGTGGGTGACTCAGCCCCCAATGTTTATGCAGTTCAATAGATTTATGAGATCTCTCATAAATATCTTTTCGTGTTTCCGCAAAAAGTATCCGTTATATTATTCATGTAAGTCGCCAACTCCAGTTTGTATTTATCTACCTACCGTGGCTGAATGCAAAGTTCGCAACTAAAACTGCTATTAATTATGCCTGTAATGGCGTATTGTAAAAGCCGTTTCGGTTAGTACTGTAAATATTTCAATGCAATTCTGTTTGCATTGAAATTGTATGAAAGCAAAGATCAATTAACGAAAATAGTGGTTAACATGTTTCGTATGTTATTTATTTCTTAACAATATACATTGTGTAGTAATAAGCTAAGTTTTGAAAAATACGTTTTCATCACACTTGCACGTAAAAAGTATCTAAACATACAGGTTAACTTGGCCGTAATGCCCCATATAAAACCCTCGGGCTTTCTTATTGTCATGAAACCCTATAGGGTGATAAGTAATATTTTTTTTAATTTATGACACAGCACACAGGTCATGCAAGTTCAAGCAAGGAGTTTACACGCAATTGAAAAATTGTCTTAAAATGTTATCTAAACAGGAATTTCTTTGCAATCTTGCTACATGTTACTTAACTACTCAACTAATGTTCTTAATAATAGATTTTAATAGTTATAGTATGAAAACGTCGAAATTATTTCATTCTTTTTACACTCCGTCATGGCTGTATACCTACGTAAGTATTTGACTTAAAGTTTCTGAACGAAACACTGTATAATCTGTGGTGTGGGCAAAAATTCGCAAACCGCTTAAAAAAAAGTTCACGTATTTCGTAATAACAGCTGTGCTGACTTGTGTATTAAAGCTATAATTCATAATTATTACTCGCGAATGTGATGAAAAACATTGTATGTATCACGGGCGGTACGGAAATTACGAACCTCGACTCAGAAAGCCCTCAGTCTTCGACTTCGGGCTTCTACTAGAGTCTCGATCGTAATTGCTTACTTACCGCCCTTAATACACAATGTACTATTACAATCTAAATTAATTCGAGGCACCGTATTCCATATTTTCGCGAATAATTCATTTCATTTATTGAGTTTTTATTGTTGTTGGCACCGGCTGGCGCGATGAAGTGAGAAATTCGAAGAGTATTAAATATTCCCTTAATTATTGTTCGTAAGAAAGATCCAAGTTTAAAGGTACCAACCAATCCGCGGATTTCAAAGTTTGTTCGTCAGTATTGTGCGTGCTTATTTGAAGCTAAAAACGTTCTTATAAGTGAGTACAGCGAGAAAGATAAGACTAAGGTTCAGAGCTTTTAATTCAAAAAGTAAAGCTTAGGCATATTTTTTCGGAACATTATCCGTTGCGAGTAAATTGCGATCGGCAGATTACGTACATGTACTTATATATCTCCACAGAGTAAGTGCCTCAAATTAATATGCACTAACTTTATCCACTTCAGTGGTTTTAGAACGAAACTCAAAGCTTAAACGTTCCACAGTATAAAAGTCTAGAAATATAATTGATTACTAAAGGAGTCATTGAACCATAACTAAACATAAAAAACATTGAGTTATCAACGCATTAATTCGTGTTATATTTCAATAAGTTAACTCCCTAATGTTAATTCCGCTAATTCAGTGCGTGTTTGCAATCATTACATAGAGACATAACGGTGAACAGGAAATACCACTTTGATGGTATTAAAGAAGGTTTTTTTTCTAATTTTTTGTTTACATATACAATTGATTAATTTCTGTGCTAGAGATTTTGACTATCGATAGATATAATGCATTTGATTGAAGTTTCTAAATTACCCTAGGCTGAATTTCGTTTTTTCTAAAATATCCTACAATTTTGGTGTTAAGGTGGGGTTTTCCCCCTTGAAGGGGGAAAACATTGCCCCGCTATTTTCAATGCTTTGTAGGGTTCGCCACCCGACTGGTTGCCCTCCCACCGAATATGAAAAGAATTCTAAAAGTATAACTTTTGTATTGTTTTGGAGTTCATAGTTATAAAATAACTTGTTTGGAGGCATGCGGAACAGGGTGTAAAGTCCCACAAACCTCCATAGACAGGGGAGGATCCGCCGACCAGACGGATGTTGTGTCCAACTGCCCAACGGTTATTTTCGGACTGTTGTATGTGTTCAAATCGATGCAGGATTTGTGTGACGTCATGTCATTAGTTCGTAAGTGGCGGCGTTCATGCCGCTTTACTTGGAGGTTGTTTAGATAAAATTTAAGTAAAGGATATAAACTAAATTAATATAATTATAAACTATAGCTTTTGTGAGAAAACTTTACGCTAGCGTGATAGATATTAGGCCTATAGTTAGTAGTCGCAGATAGAGAAAATAAAATTACGAATCAATACAAATACACTTGTATTTTGTAAATATGATACAAATACAGTTGAATACAGTTCATACGGCTGTGTAAATATGATACCCACAGCAAATCGTCTGAAAAAAATGTTTTCAACTGAACATTAGTCAGGTAATGAGAATAAATCATTTTTCACAAGAAAGTGTGAGCATTTATCTGTTTAAACCATTTTGAACCTATCGGCAACATAGCATTCTGTCTGAAAACTGTTGCCCAGACATAGAAAACATTATTTCAGACAAATTTAGTGTAGCACCTTACTAATCAGACAACTTTTGAATAATAGTAGTAGTAGTTTGAAAAATAACGTACATTTTTCAAACTACACCGCACATCCAATAGCATAATATTAAAGTGGGCGTCGTTACAATAGCCTGAACTTCTTGCCAGCGCTTGCGCTGTAGTGAAGCAAGGGGTGGGAGCTTAACAAGGACCACGCGTTAGCCGGTTGACTCCGAAAAGTTATTTTCGTTTTTGCGACCTATAACTAGGTCACATTTAAAACAATCTTTTAGTAATACCGGAAAACATATTAATTATTAAAAAAAGCGGCCAAGTGCGAGACGTTTTCGCGCACGTAGGATTCCGTACCATTCTCGCAAAAAACAGCAAGAACAACACGTTTGTCGTATGGGAGCCCCACTTAAATATTTATTTTATTCTGTTTTAAGTATTTGTTGTTCTAACGGCAACAGATATACATCATCTGTCTACCTATAACGGTTCATGAGATACAGCCTGGTGACAGACAGACAGATCGATAGACGGATCGTGGAGTCTTAGTACTAGAGTCCCGTTTTTACCCTTTGGGAATGGATCCCTAAAAATCAACCAGGATGCTATGAGACAGGTTGGTTAAATTTTCTGAAATTTTGAAAATGCTTTCAGGTCACTTACTCGTATGACGCGCAAAATGACTGCAAACGCACTTTTCATTACAAAATTACGAACCTGTGTACATTTTTAATATCAGACTGTCTGCTTATATTTTTGCCGGGTCGGCAGCCGGCTTCAGATTCATCTAGTCTTAGCTATTTAATACGACTTTGACCGTAAAATTATGTGACATGGTTTTGGTTGTGGGCACTCGTGCTATAACTAAATGCAGCTGAAAACCAGTATTTTACTTATCATGATCGCCTATCTGACATCCTAAACCCAATATCTAGGTAAAACGATACCCAATGCCAAGACTGGTGATAGATTTTCGGGATTCTGACTACACGTTACAACAATCAAACATCTACTAATAACAGCCGAGACCAGCGGTCTAACGCACTTCCCGAGTGAAGGAGGGGTCTCTAAAAGTAAAAACCCGCGACTTGTAATTTAAAAACTAACGCAGCATCCTCGATTGCAGTCAAGTGCTTTCCAAGAAGTTCATAGCCACACTAAAGTAGCTGTAAACTTCTAGAGCCTAAGCTAATAAGCTTGTTTGGCTGTTACCCTTACTCGAGCTACTTGAGAAACTTTGCAAGTAGAAGCAATCGAGACGAATGTCTATAGATACTTCGTAAATGATTACCGTTAATTTTCATTATCAGGATAGAGAATATTGATCGCAGAACGGATGATAGCCGATTTGTATGTATGGTTTTGAAGTGGCGACCACGTTCTGGAAGGTGTAACATTGGAAAGCCTCCCAAGAAGTGGACCGATGAGGTCATCGGTCCACTTCTTGGGAAGCTTTTCAATGTTACTGTCACCAGGTGGTGAAGGCTGCGGGAATTCGCTGGATGGGAGACGCCCTCTGGTCGATGAAACACTTGTGAGCGAGTAACTCGTCATACGCGATACTAACTACACAAACTCAAGTTGTTTTAATGAACGAACGTTCAAATAAGTGTGTAATCTTCCAATAGTTGAGGCACGGGGTCCCAGCGCTAAGAAAGAAAATTGGTTCAAATAAATATCACTATCGTTAAGGACCGATTTGCTATTAAATTGTGTGTACAATTAACATTTTCTGGAATTGAACATAAAAATTGTGTTCTTGTTTAATGAACTCTCCTAAGCACAAAGTTATGGGCTCTTAATAAACATTTCAAAGATTATTTATCGGATCATTTAAAGTTGATGCCAACAGATGGCGTGGTTTTATATTTCTGAGGGATTCCACTCGATTGTTTATATTTGTATTGTAACACATTTTGGTGCAATGAAACTGTAAAAAAGTACAAAAAATACTAGAAACCAAATCGTCATCGTATTTAAAGAAAAAAATATTCACGAACCGAATAAATACTTTAACTTGCAAGTCACTGCTAACACCAACCAGCTATCGCCGTGGAACGTAGCCGAACACGATCGATGTACAAAAAACAATCAGTTTAATCAGACGAAAAACGCTAGTTACGTAGGCACGGTTTCTTTGTATGGGATAAGGCATCCGTTTGCTAGTATTATATTATCTCTGGTTGAGTTAACTCCTCGGAATTACAGACGAGCTTACTGTCGCACTAACTACATACATTTGTATATGTACCCATGTGGGGAAACAGGTAGGTATTAGTTTTGAAGTTCGGTCGGTAGCTAATATGTGTCTGTACGGACACCCGAAGAAGTTGCGGTGGCAGACCTCACACAAGATGAATCGATGCCTGGTGAGGGCCGCGGGGGTCCGCTGGATGTGAGAAGCATAAGACAGGTTGATGCGGTGACGCTTCGTAGAGGCCTATGTACAGCAGTGGACATCTGCCAGCAGAAATTATATAATAATTTGTTAATTTTGAAAGTTAGAAGTCTCATAAGGAACAATTTAATTAACGATGTCGTATAAAGTTGATGTATATTTGACTCCTTATAAAATTTCAAAATAATACCGCACATTTTTAGCCACTTTGTAGCTAGTTTATAATAAACCCAAGCATTTCACGTACAGACTGGAATTGATTAGATACAACTGGATTAGTCTGGTGGAGTGTGGCTTAGAATAATATGCTAAGGTTAAACGGCTAGACATTCACCGAATAAAGATAGATCGTCCCTTTATTTTGCCGTTATGTGTAAAAGAAAAAGGCCCATATTCCAAGTAAGTTTGAAATAAAGAAAACCATTTATTCGTTCCATACATCACTATTATCACTATTTTCTTCATTTTCTTTTCATTTTGGTTTACCTCCTCTCGACCTGGATGTCATGACAACGGTAAAAGCGATTAGTGCAAAATCTACAACTATTAATTTTATTATACCAGCCTGTCACTGCAGGCTAAATCGCTATTCTCAAACAGTGAAGGTGGGAGCATTAATCGCCACGCTTGCTCAAGATGGGTTGGCGATTTCTAATTTATATAAACTTTATTGCCAGGTTTCCTCACGAAGTTCAAACCCATGACGTCATACGAGTACTAAGCAGTAGCGCTTGTTCTATTAGACCAACAATCACTAACACATAACTCAGTCAAAACGATAGCATACATAACGGATGACCTGTAGAGCTGTTGCCACTAATTAGCACATTAGTTCGACCTCTCCGGAATCAATCATGGCGTTGAATTGCTTTTTGAGGTGTCAACGCATCGCATGAAGGATTAGCGTGATTAATTAAATCACGCTAATCCTTCATTAATCCTAATTTATGGCCGCCACACAATGCAGTGAAGCGATTGGGAACAAACGGAAGTTAATATCGTGTTGTTCATTAATTATTAAATGAAGGGAACTGGTTTTTTGTAATTACCATAGATTTCAGTCGACCGAAAGTTTGCTTCAAATATTTTTAATGTCTCGCGCACACAGCCGCACACCAAAAATAGTTGTCGACGTGTTGAGTTCTTTTCGGTCTAGTATGACCAAATTAATGCGTCAGAAAAACCCGTGGTCCGCCCTGTCCTTACTATATAAGTCATTGGTAATTAGGCAACCTCACACTATAGTATAGTTGTTACTATCTATCTCGGTACCAAATCCAATATTTTCTAATTCCTGGGCGATCAAGATGCAGGCTCTGCCTAGTTTGGGGCCCACGGCCGCTTCCACTGTGTTATCAACTTTATTGAGTACATTGTGCAAATTGTTTCTGCTTAGAAATTGTGTATGTGTCAATAAAAATATTATTAATATTATTTTGTTATAAAATATCAGCCAGAAGGCATCGCAGTAAACCCCGTATAAACACAGAATAAATAAAAGTACGTAGGTGTAAAATGCGCAAACAAACGCGCATCAGTCCCCATAAGCCCTGGATCGAACAAGCTGGAAGTCACTGGGACTGGTGTTTTACCCAGCTGTTTGATGCAGGCTTATAGTTGGCGCGAAGCAATTTATATTGCGACGATAGGCGATATCGCGCACGTATTTTCTAAGAAAATTTCAAATCTGTCTAACTGCATCACAATGCAGATTCGCTGCTTTGTAAAAGTACTTGCAATTTCGCTTAATAAAAATCGCTTATCTGTGTGATTAAAAATGAATCGCGTCGTGCCATCAGGTAGGTCAGTATCAGCAAAATATTGTTTACTTGAAGTCATTTGCTATCTATAACTAAACCAAAGCACTATGGGAAATGGAAGAACTAGAGTTTTTAAAGAAGTGGTTTGAAAATAAGACTCAGAAATCTATACTTATCAGTCATCATCATCATTTCAGCCAAAAGACGTTCACTGCTGGACATAGGCCTCCGCAAAGGGTTGGTCCTGTACGTCTCGCATCCACGTGACTCCCGCAGCCTTAACCAGGTCGTCACTCCATCTAGAGTCTTCGGCCCCAACGGCTATTCGGTCTGGGCGCAATTTGCCTGCCCGCTGTCACTTAAGTTTAACAATTCTTCGGGCTATGTCGCTAACCTTGGTTCTCATGGGAGGTCTTCAATTCTGATTCTAACACGCAAGGAAACTCCGAGCATAACTCTCTCCATTGCCCTTTGGGAGACTTTAAGCCTTCCGATGAGGCCCATTGTGAGCGACGGCGCGAGCGAAGTCTGCACTATGGTCAAATAACTCTGCATAACTAAGCACCTTGTCTTTGTAACATACGGCTACTAAAAAGCTTAACACAGTGGACATTGGCAAGTTTCAGTCATCACGCTAATTTAACTCAGAGTGTACTTAAATTAGCTAGCTTCACCAATATTATAATTAGTTTAATGTCAACGCGATATTATAAAACAAAATCTTTTTGTCCTAGGCATATTTTTTTTGTTCATAATTGATAGGCTCACGTTTGACCACTATCTCACCTGATGGTAAGCGATGATGTGGTCGACGGTGAAGCACGCTTACCTAGACGTAACCTAATCACTCTTGATTTAAAGACATCTAGGTTGTAGCTATCAGGTGACACAGGCTCCAGCAGGGAATTACGCTCATTGGCTGCTGTACGGCCAAGGAAAGTAAACGGAATGATTATGTATTTCTGTATACTGGTATTGTTTCAGTAAAATTTGCATGTTATTCTGCAAAACATAAAACCAGTTGTCGAAGTTGGTGATGGATTGGTTTCGCTGTTCTTACTCTTGGGTCGTTATCGATTGTGGGGGCTAATTTACATTGACAAAAATACCGTGTTTCTTTGATAAAAATATTATTGTATATTATGCCAATATTCCACCAACCAGATAGTGTTTAGTTTTAACATCTTCAGTCTGTTTGTTGTATTATCACGTCTTACCGGCTTAATGGATTTGGAACAAATTTGATATATGGGTAGGCCACGTTCTGAGCTAAGGCATAGATAGCTTCCTATCCAGGGAGTATGTTCCCTTTGGTCAATTTTCATGTACGCGAAACTGCTGACAGAAGCTAGTTACGAAATAAAGCATACGGATATCGTACACAATATAACATAATATTGATTGTACACCAAAACAGTTACAACTATGGTTTTTTTAGACCATCAGAAAGACCACGTTCATTATTTATCGAATCCTTACGATGCCAGCTCTTGGCCAGAACAAATGTTTTCATTCGACTCTGCCACATTTACCTTTATCTGAAAAATGCCTGCTATTCCACCAGTGAACATAAAGTGTGCAATTGCCTGTCAGTTCACATTGTAAAGAGAGAGTGTTTCCAGTGAGTTGCCCTGCGTTTTTACTCTAATAGCTATTTTAAAACTAGTTGGCTGTGGTGTACTTAAGTGGTGGAAGCGTTTTTTAAATTTTTAAATGAAACGCCAACATTTTTAACGCCTCTTTTTAATGACGTTACAAAGTGAACGCGCAGAAGTGATAGTAAGCGCATTAGTTTAGAATATTTCAGTGCGATGATGCTTTGTAGTAGCAGGCAAATAATAGAACAGTTTGTTTTCTTTTAATGGGTAGAGATGAGAAAGTCTTTCGTAGTGTTGCAAGAACATCTTCTCTCTGCACAACATTAAATCAGGATCACTGGTCCATTTACCAAGTGTGGTAATAAATAGAAAGAGAAAATATTATTGTGATTATGATACATCTTTCTGTATTAAAACGAAGCCAATGATAAAGCTGTATAAGTTTCTAAACATGTTCGATCAACTTCAAAAATAGGAGGTGGTTCCCAATTGTGGTTGTATATTTTTTGTCAGTTGTCACGAAAAGAATAAGATAATTATGTTTAGATACACACACAACACACAGGACAAACACACACAGTGAAAATATTATTTTTGAAGAAAAGAACAAAATTTCTTTTTGTTTTCTTTGGTCGTAATATTTATCGCCACTCCATCTCTATATTCCTAAAGACGGCTAGGTGATTTATGGCAAGCATAACCCGGCTAACACAATGCTCAAAGCCAGATTACTGCCGCCTGGAAGCTACTCACCATATGAGTAAAAAATCTATATGAACGGTTATGCTGCACGGGATAAAATCTCTTTTAAGTACTCATACAATCAGGATGTACCTACCTGTGTACTAACTTTATGGTCGTTTACGCGATATGTGATAATTATCTCATTGCGGTGAGGAAATTTGAGTGCTTATTAGCTTAGGCTAGTTGCAGCTTTTGAATCTTTTAAAAAGATGTTTACCTAACAAACGCTTACGACCACAAGATCAGCGAGGCAACCAAGAATCTCGCTTATCAAAATATTTCCGTAACCCTTCATAGACAGTTCACTAACACAACAGACAAAGCTTCTCTGATCCTTCTAAATTATCGCCAATGAAAATCACAATGTTCAGACATCATCACATCACATCATCAGCCTATTAATGTTCCCACTGCTGGGACACAGGCCTCCTCTCTGCTGTGAGAGGGTATGGGCCATAATCCACCACGCGGGCCCAGTGCAGATTGGTGGAAGTCACATGTCTTCGTCTTTTTGTTTCTAGGACATGCCGGTTTCCACACGATGTTTTCCTTCACCGTTTTGAGAGCAGTGGTGATGAAATAATTTACACCAAGTAAAGCGCCTGCCTGGGATCGAACCCACGACCTTCAACTTGTAATTCGCGGCCGTTATCACTGGGCCACCACTGCTCTCATGTTCAGACATAAAAACATATATATAACGCGCACCAACACTATCAACACAATTTAATGCAACTGTCCACAAAATTTAACGCTCTTAGATTAAAGCACTTTCTTCGAACTGGAAAGTAATAAGTTAATGAAAAGCAGAACAAATCTCCGTAGTCCTTATCCCGCGTTTGTTAATTACGTTAAATCTTTGCTAAGCATTCGGTGCCATGCTCAGCGATCAGTCCGCGACGGCTAAGCGCAACAAATGTCACGCTGTCGCCGTGCATCGGACACACGCATGACCGGAGCGGAAAAAGAAAATGGATATTTATGATTTCCATGCACAAAAAAAGTCGCATCTCGAATTCAAATCATTTGTTTCAATTACTTTTGAATTGTCAATCAAATCATAAAAGTAGTAGCAGTAACTCCTAGTTAATGATGATAAGTTCTGGTGGATTCTCATCGTCGTGTTATAATGTCTAGACATCCGCTACATCTTGTCACCAAGTCGCAGCCCAACGTAGATATAAGGGCAAGCCTAAGTCCGTACAAACGATGTGGCATTTGTAACGTCCCCCGTACTAAATACTTTGAATTCTAACATCAAATGTGCTACCAAATGGACTCGCATTAGTCTCCGGTAAGGGAAGGAGATACTGGGGAACCCTTGAACTATATGGCAAAAGATGGATTGGGACTCTTGTGGTGCATGCCAGTAGCTGCGTCGGGACATGGCGCTTTAGTGATAGTAACAGGTCGAGTGAATGAAATTACTTTTCGGTGAAATTGTCGCCTGAAGATTCTTGGTCTACGGTCGAAAGCCAAATAATCGGTTCCGGACTTTCTTCGATCCTAGAATCGACTAAGGCCAATTAATTAAACGTCGATTTGTACCTTCTTGCCCAGAGGATCTAGACAAGTATCGATGGCAGCGATGGCGGAGGTCGAAATGCCAAAATGTATGGGATTAATCATGTGATATTTCGATAGCGTTAGACATTCCCAAACATTTATGACACTTTTTATCAGGAGGTAAAAAGGTGTAAAAAGGTTTGCTTTTGTTTTTTTGTTGCTAGAATTCGTCGACAAAACGGTTTTCCTGGGTATCACGCTAGACTCAAGGTTACAATGGGGTCCTCATTTAATATCACTTGCGGGGCGGATAAGTTCGGCGGCTTATGCTGTTAGAAAAATTCGTCAATTTACTGATGTAGATACCGCGAGGCTGGTCTATTTTAGTTACTTTCATAGTATAATGTCTTACGGCATATTACTATGGGGAAGGGCTACAGACATTCAGTCAATTTTTGTTCTGCAAAAACTAGCCATCAGAGCGATATACAATCTTCGCCGGCGCGATTCTCTAAGGGAACTGATTAAGGACATTAACATCATGACGGTACCTTGTCAGTATGTTTACGAAAACATCATATACGTTAGAAAGAATTTACATCTTTTTAGTAAAAACAGCGATAGACATAGTTATGTTACTAGAAATAGGGACCAATTAATTCAACCAGGTTTCAGGCTGGCTAAAGTACCGTCATCTTTTAGGGGGTACTGTATAAAATGTTACAATAAAATACCGCCACACATTCTAGAATTGCATGAGACGAAATTTAAAACTTGTATAAAACGCACACTATGCAGGCAGGCATATTATAGGTTGGGGGATTACATCGCTGATAAAAATGCTTGGCCCAACGCTATTCCAGCTCCACAGCCACTAGGGCACAAAAACAAGTGATAAGCAGAAAAGTTCTGAAGTATTGTTGGACCTGCTGAAGACTGTACGAATAATTATAATGTATATTTGTGTTGTATAAACTCAATTTATTTTTTGGATTATATAACTGCACAGCACATATGTGAGTACTATGTACCAACTGTAAATCTACCATTTACTGTACCTATGTCGTTCGTTGACTTCAGTGTGCCCTGGCAGTTGAGTGTGTCATGCTCTCTCTAATGTCTCTCTGATGGTGGCACATGTGTTGGATCATTCGGTTCCCTTCATGATGGTTGAGCTGAGTGGTGCCGATCCATATGTCATGTTCGTGAACGGGCGCCGTCAGTTGGGATTGGTCATATCTTAGCTGCCTCCGCCTGTTTTTAATTACCTATTTATTGTATTTTTAATTATTTGTTTTACTCTAGACGCTTTTAAGTGCTTTTTTTTTTTACGTCGTTCTCACATATATGTATTTTTCACAAACACATATTTTTTTTTTAAAGGGTAAGTTTGGAGTTTCAACTCCATAACAAGCTACATTTCCGAATGGACGGTAGAATCAATTATTATTACATTTTATTTTTATTTTTGACGTTCGAAAGTGCCGCTTAATGGCCTAATTGAATAAAGAAATTTTGATTTTGATTGATTTTGTTTGTTTTCATCTCTCTCTCATACTCCGTCAATTATGTTATTATGATTTAGTTTTTTTTTTATAAGTTTATACTCTCGAGATGGTCCAATTGTCACCAAGACAGGATCCTATGGAAAATGAGGGATTTCCTGAAAGTTAACAGGCATACATATAGAGATTTTGGTATTTTCGTTAAGATTGCAAGCATTTCCATTCAGAAAGTATAATTTGGTGAAGTGGAATTGATGAAGAAGGCCACAATTTGCCACTGGCACTAAGTATGTTTTGGGTATAAGATAAGTGCCTGTGATTAAGCAAATTTAATTAAATAGTTCTAATGAAAATGGTACCAACGAATTGATCTCATGAAGAAGCAACTCTAAAATAAATCAATGTTTGCCAGTCATGTTTAGGTTTGTTAGCATTGTTATGAGAAGTCCTCTGGCTATAAATGATTTTCATGATAATATAAGGGTAGCAAAACCAAAAAGGATAAAAAATACGAAGAAACTAATCCGGGACCGTGTCAAAAACGAAATAAATTGGTACCAAAGATACCGACTTCCAAAAAGAAAATTATTTTACGCTTTGTAGTGTTTTAGAATTCGATGTACAGTACATTAAGAGTTCAGACTCGTAAGGTACTATACATCTTTTGCGAAGTTGCACCAAAGTTGGCAAGTGAACATTAATAGGGGAAAAGAATGTTCTTGACATCATTGGTGCACCTCAAAAACTCCAACGCTCTCGTTCTATATCGCAATCATCCTGGAGTATTTCCGTCAGTATGTGCCCTAAATACTTGAACTGCTTTACGACCTTTATGATCGCTTGAGAACGTTATATTTCAATCCATGAGCATTAGCATAATGCTCACAGACTGAAAGCAATCTTCTCACCCCATTGATCAAGGGACTCAGAAGAACCATGTCACCAATGTAGCTCAAGCTACGCTAAGCCTTGAAATCATAACAGACATTGTTTTCGTGATCTCGGATGAAATCACGTATTTTCATAATAAATATATACGGTACGTTGTTATGAATAAAATGTGTTTTTTTTAAACGTGTTTGATATCTCCACTCTTTTATTATATTTAAATCAGGGATAGCGTGACGTTTGTCAGGACGAATTAAAAAAAGAAATTGAAATAAATAAACGTGTTGCGTTCCAAGTAAATTGGGATAAGGGCAGGAAGATGATGCAATATGCGCGATGCTTTTTTAAATGGAATGGATTCATTCTTGTTGAATATTACATGAATCTTTGATAAAAGCTCAAAGCTTGTAAAACTAACAATAGAATGAGTCCCTTTTTATTTTCTGAGATAATAACATGAAAGGGCTCTCTCTCATCAATCATTAAATAATTATATCTCAAGGAGAAAAGACGCCCCTTCACAGTCGATTACAAAAAAACCTATTCCCATAATATTTCACGACGACAGGCTTTTACCACGTTGTTTCTCATTTCCTTCACAAAGCTCCACGAATAGGAAATTGACAGAAATTCAATTGTACCTCAACAAAAGAATGCGCGCAATTAAAGCAGAAAATTGCAGAAGAAATCCACTTTAAAATTAGGAAAGTAAAATCTGGATTTGAGAAAATGCCGGCGGCGGCGGCCTTACCTACTTGTTTTAATATTGGATCGTGGGGTTCATAATTACGTTGAATATCGAGTCCGATTTCGGTGCCAACAGAAGCGCTGAAATAATTTTTATTCCTTTATAAAAGTATATATTCCAAATCAATTTTACGTTATCTTTCAAGCTGGCGGGAGCTATGCTATAACGTGAACATATTGACATCGTTTCTATATTAATGTCGGTGGAGGCGCGCCTATCCATCTGATCCCCTAATCGCTTCTTACGGCACACATGGGAGAAGATGGCGCCGCCCCGACTCTGCGAGACAAATTCCCTTTCATTAATATCCTACTGGGCTCTCGACCAAGTATTAGCTAAATCAGGCTTATCCCGCAATCTGCTTGGACATACATTTTTACCAATCAACGCAAACCTTTTATAAGAAGGAGAGAGAAAACGTTGGTCTTGGTTTCATGCTAAAATTATGCACAGGTTTTGTGAGATCTTTTTGTCGGAGGACATTATTTAAACACACAAAAGTCATGAGAAATTCCTAAATAGACAAAACTAGAAAATAAAAATAAGTGTTAAGCGTCAATCAATGGCATTCAGGCTCTGGACCTAATACAATTCACCAATCTTAAAGAATTATCTCTTTTATAGGGGTGATAATTTTACCGGCCGCACCGGTTTGGTCTCTGTGGTTGGATACTTTCTACTTTTTTTAAATGTTTCCTCATTTTGGCAAAAGTTCGTGAAAAGTTTTACTACCTTTTTATTTGCTAGTTGTCAGGAGTGATGTTTGTCGGTAGAAAAGAAATTGAATAATCTTTTTCTGACTCTGGCTTAGTCCCGGATATGAATGCATATCATTCATCATATTTCTTTATAACATACGTTATTATATCGAACAAAGCCAACAGCCGTGTTCCGTACGTGTAACATGTATCATTTTCCGCTGTGCCGCCTCACTGGCCACTGCCGCGTGTCTCATTCTGAGTGACGGGTAACAAGCCTCGAGTACAGCTGGCGCGATACAATATATACACTGAACATGGGTCATTTGTTGAAACATGTCGTCCTCAATCTGTGACAGACAGTCTATCAACTAAACTACTGAATGTAGCTGTAATTAGGGCTAGTTGTCAATACGATTTGTTTTTCTGACGTTCCGATTCTTTACTACACGGTTTCACGCCAAAAGCTACCTACATCAACAAAGGCAATTTCTTCCAATTTTCACAATTTGCTTGAAAACATTCTGCCGATTTCGTACGACCGCCAAATTCCACACATTAAATTTTATAGTAATAAATTATTCTTCGTTCCCTTGCCCCTTTATTTCCTCAAACATAGATAAAAGTAAAATACGTATTTACCTCACTGACTCCCATTCTAACCCTTTTGACAAATGAGGTACAACTTTACAAAATTACGTTTGTGTGGCGTTTGCGCGGACGATGAAAAAATATATCTTCGCGTCTTCTGAGCGCCTGGTATTGATACCTATTTGTTGCGCTAAATGTTGGTAAAATATTCAACTCTATATTTTTGCCCGTTTCATCTTCATACTCTCAATCCTACTGAAGGTTGTAGTTAGTTTCAAATCTTACAAGGCTCCCCATAAAAGACTTACTAAAAAAAAATACAGTTTCAAGATTCAGACTACGGAGTTCCATCCGAATCCCCTGACAAATACAGGCATAGATATTGACATTGGCAGATCGTAGATATTGCATTTCATCCCGTCTAGACATGCTTTATGAAATTAATACGATTGAATCGCTATATTACCATTCATCTCGAACTTTGCCGCGACTGAATTGAAATGGGATTAAACCATAAATATAATTGGAGCTACGTTCAAGAATAAATTATTCTATGTAGATTCGTATTGCGCCAAAATAACCATAACAATATTTTATAAGTAAGATGACTCCTTAAAAGTACTTGCACTCATTTATTGGCGACACTATTCGACAAATACACAAAATAGAAAGATTTGTATTTTTCTGCGGACGCCACTGCTTACGTACTTTGTGCCGTATATGTATCCCCAATAACGCTACAGTTCACTTTGTTATTCATTAACCCCCGACGGAAAAAGAAGGGTGTTATTAGTTTGACGTGTGTTGCTGTGTATCTGTGTACCTGTGTGTCTGTCTGTGGCACCATAGCGCCTAAACGGATGAACCGTTTTTTTTTTGTCTCTTTGAATCTGGGTGTTTTCTCTTACAGCTGATGGGTCGTGGGTTCTAATTAACGCTCTGATTTACTGTTTATGTCTCGGATTGCTTCGGCTTGCTAATCCACCACAAGCCACGAATCAGCGTATAATGTGATCAGTTTCTCATCTCCCGAAGCTTGGGTTAGCAAACGTAAAATGAATACCGCAGATGAAAAAAGAAATCAATCCATCCTTACTTTAATGTTATAAATGCAAAAGTAACTCCCTGTTTGTTAAAGTTTGAAAGTCTGTCTGTTTGCTAAGTTTTAATGTGTTAACCGCTGGAAAAAATATGTTGTATTTTGGTGCAGACAAAGATTGATTTTTTATTTATTTTATCCCAGGCATACGTTCCCTTGGGATAAAATAATAAAATATGTGAAAAGCACCAAGCTCGACAAAAATATAAATGTGAAAAAAAATATAAAATCAAAAAACCCGACTGCTTACTAACAAGATGTACAACACATGTGTGTAGCATAAACAAGAAGAAAATCATGCTGTGCAGTCGGAGGATACATATTTGTGAGCTGGTTGGATTAAACCATATTACAGACCTACTACCTGATAGTGTGTGAATTCCCATATTAGCAGTAATTAGATTAGTTAGCTGGTGTAAAGAGTAGCTAAGGAGCGTAGCATGAGACTGTCATCAGCTGACTGGACTGATGACTTTACTTAGATGACTGGGATAGACCGGACGCGGAAGATGGAAGGCCAATGTATTTCGGTGAACAAAATGTGGCCGTAGCTTGATGTCACTATACCGAACGTGAACTAATAAAATCTCCAAATAGCACGATCTACTCAACTGCTTGCCGAGGATACGAGCTGAACTGTTATCGTCAAAAACGATCTCATAAACTGGCACACGTACTAACAAACAGCTCTGCGTCACAATCGCGTACGGTGGAGAACCATCTTTTATTTACGTAGTATAGGAGCAGCTCGTACACGGTGCACCCCCACTACCACCCCGTATGTACACGTGCCAACGTACCTAGTTGATTTAGATCGCAGATTTATTGTCGCCGTGATCCGTGATAAGGTGACAATTGTGTTTGTGCGTGTTTTCATGTTTTAGGGTGTCGGGTTGCAGTGAAGATTATGTTTTATTGAAGGTTGATTTGGAGCTTCGTAGATGATTTTGCCTTCTTGATACTGTGATTAAATCTATTTCTACAACTATGAATAGAGATAATTTGTATTAACTTTACCTCATTAAAATACTGATAATAATGCAATAATATTTCAGTATATGGCTGGGGTTGAACTACTAAGTTTGGTAGGTATTTGAAATACTAAACTAAAAAGTGAAAAATAACTTAATTTTTTGAAGTCGGTGTCCATAACGCAAAAAAATGGTACCTACGATAGACACCGACTTCAAAAAATTAAGTTATTTTCACTTTTTACTTTAGTATTTGGAAGTCGGTAATATTTTTTTGCAAAAAGTTTTTTTATTATATGTTAAGATGTCGTTGTGACATTCACCAATTTTATCAGTAGTTATGGTAGTATAATGGCAAGCACGCTACTTAAACACTTTTATGCAAGTTACAGGCAAGTGTATTTTCACCCTTACTGCTACGACATGTAAGTTGGTGCTAATGTCAAACTATTACTATGGGTATACCTAGGCAGTACCTATGTACTACATAATGTACCCTTTGGGCTATCACAACCCATCTCGTGTAGATGATGGTTTAGTTGGTATTGACACTCCAGGCGTGATTGGCCCATGGAAGTGGTCGGGTGTGCTGTGCCCCAGGCTGATTCTGACTGAGTCCAACAGTTCAATTAGCTGGGGACTGTCTTGCTTGACTATCAGACATACTGAACACGAAAAAATATACTAGTCTGCTCATGGATACAATCAAAAATATAGATAAAAACAGTAGGTATTATTTAATAGGTGCACCTTGTTTGGATTTCACGAGTTCGTATAATATGACTCACTCACATCATTTTTATCTTTATGCTAACTCTCAGTAAATAATTGTTTTAGGCTTTATTTTATAGTCTAAAATCCATCCTTATTAGTAGATATGATAATTATATTTAAAACAAAGATTAACAAATTACATGTCAAAGTCACAACGACACGTCAAAAAGCGTTTCTTATAACTAGTCAAATAACCCGCCCCTAACTGTTCCCGGCGCAAAGGTGCCCCATAACGCTTGCTGCATTGCCACGTTGGATGGCAATGGCTAACCTTTGCATTGTCTAAATAAAAGTTATTATTACTACTCATGAGATAAATATGTTTCTATGATTAAGTAGAATCTGCCCAATATAATTTGTATTTGTTTAATGTTTTTACATTTGATATTTTATACTCGATCAACGCTATGGGCCGATTTTTCAATAGTCTGTTAACTTGTTACTGAGGAATAAAAATGGCCGTTTGAAATATTTTCTATACAAAAGCTATTATATACCACAATTTTAATTCCTAAGTTAAAAGTTATCACACTATTGCAAAATCGGCCTTTAATCTACCAATTTTAGTTAATACTGGTCTTATTTTAACAACCTATCCAACAACCTAAAACCCACTTAGGCTAAAAAGGATCTTTATGACGTCATGTTAACCGCATAAAAATTTTTGATTTTCAGTTTAACTAGGTACGAAAAAAAATCCTTTTATTCATGGCGTGTAAAGAGTGTTACATAATAAAGATAAAAGTGTCGTATAGCGCACAGTGGATTGCTCTGCGAGGAGAGGCGGACGCCGGATGAATGAATTAATTGCAACTATATTGTAAAAGGGACAATACTGCCAGGGATTATAGAAATGTTGATGTGGCAACGAAGAGGATACAGGTAATGTTGGAAGTGGACAGTTTGAAAGATATTAGAGTGGCACTAAGGTATAAGGATGATGAAAAGTTTCGGATGTAATAAAAAAGTCGTTGTGCAACATGCGTCAAATAGGGAATATTTTGGACTAACTAAATAGCCATGTACAGTCAGGGAACTTGCTTGTTCATGAAACTGTCACACTACTCAATCTGCCTTGACAGCCATTTCATACAACCGACAAATAATTACAATATAATAGGAAAATTCTTTGATACTCAGTTTGCTTATAAGGGTAAGGCCGCCAAAATTGTCAAATATATCACAAAAGTAACACAACAGATTTTGTGTTACCGTTACACAAATGTAACCCAAAAGTAACACATCTTTTGGGTAAAGATGGTTTCATAATGGTGAAATAAATAACCTAAAATAATAAAAGATAAAATTTTTGATTAGGCGAACTGCAGTGCTATTGGAGTAATGAAATACAACAGAAATCTATGAGTTAAATACTCATAGATTTCTGTTGTTATTTTTTTTTTTTTCAATTTTATTATTAAAGGTACGCAAGTAAATCGTTTAAAAATCGTATTTCAAACGATTACAATAGTCAAGGCAGATTGAGTAGTGTGACAGTTTCATGAACAAGCAAGTTCCCTGACTGTACATGGCTATTTAGTTAGTCCAAAATATTCCCTATTTGACGCATGTTGCACAACGACTTTTTTATTACATCCGAAACTTTTCATCATCCTTATACCTTAGTGCCACTCTAATATCTTTCAAACTGTCCACTTCCAACATTACCTGTATCCTCTTCGTTGCCACATCAACATTTCTATAATCTCTGGCAGTATTGTCCCTTTTACAATATAGTTGCAATTAATTCATTCATCCGGCGTCCGCCTCTCCTCGCAGAGCAATCCACTGTGCGCTATACGACACTTTTATCTTTATTATGTAACACTCTTTACACGCCATGAATAAAAGGATTTTTTTTCGTACCTAGTTAAACTGAAAATCAAAAAATTTTATGCGGTTAACATGACGTCATAAAGATCCTTTTTAGCCTAAGTGGGTTTTAGGTTGTTGGATAGGTTGTTAAAATAAGACCAGTATTAACTAAAATTGGTAGATTAAAGGCCGATTTTGCAATAGTGTGATAACTTTTAACTTAGGAATTAAAATTGTGGTATATAATAGCTTTTGTATAGAAAATATTTCAAACGGCCATTTTTATTCCTCAGTAACAAGTTAACAGACTATTGAAAAATCAGCCCATAGCGTTGATCGAGTATAAAATATCAAATGTAAAAACATTAAACAAATACAAATTATATTGGGCAGATTCTACTTAATCATAGAAACATATTTATCTCATGAGTAGTAATAATAACTTTTATTTAGACAATGCAAAGGTTAGCCATTGCCATCCAACGTGGCAATGCAGCAAGCGTTATGGGGCACCTTTGCGCCGGGAACAGTTAGGGGCGGGTTATTTGACTAGTTATAAGAAACGCTTTTTGACGTGTCGTTGTGACTTTGACATGTAATTTGTTAATCTTTGTTTTAAATATAATTATCATATCTACTAATAAGGATGGATTTTAGACTATAAAATAAAGCCTAAAACAATTATTTACTGAGAGTTAGCATAAAGATAAAAATGATGTGAGTGAGTCATA
The DNA here is from genome assembly GCA_964057195.1 of Orthosia cruda. NCBI lineage: Eukaryota > Metazoa > Arthropoda > Insecta > Lepidoptera > Noctuidae > Orthosia > Orthosia cruda. Next base: position 72,999,538 of record OZ059825.1, on the reverse strand, counting down.
TTATACGAACTCGTGAAATCCAAACAAGGTGCACCTATTAAATAATACCTACTGTTTTTATCTATATTTTTGATTGTATCCATGAGCAGACTAGTATATTTTTTCGTGTTCAGTATGTCTGATAGTCAAGCAAGACAGTCCCCAGCTAATTGAACTGTTGGACTCAGTCAGAATCAGCCTGGGGCACAGCACACCCGACCACTTCCATGGGCCAATCACGCCTGGAGTGTCAATACCAACTAAACCATCATCTACACGAGATGGGTTGTGATAGCCCAAAGGGTACATTATGTAGTACATAGGTACTGCCTAGGTATACCCATAGTAATAGTTTGACATTAGCACCAACTTACATGTCGTAGCAGTAAGGGTGAAAATACACTTGCCTGTAACTTGCATAAAAGTGTTTAAGTAGCGTGCTTGCCATTATACTACCATAACTACTGATAAAATTGGTGAATGTCACAACGACATCTTAACATATAATAAAAAAACTTTTTGCAAAAAAATATTACCGACTTCCAAATACTAAAGTAAAAAGTGAAAATAACTTAATTTTTTGAAGTCGGTGTCTATCGTAGGTACCATTTTTTTGCGTTATGGACACCGACTTCAAAAAATTAAGTTATTTTTCACTTTTTAGTTTAGTATTTCAAATACCTACCAAACTTAGTAGTTCAACCCCAGCCATATACTGAAATATTATTGCATTATTATCAGTATTTTAATGAGGTAAAGTTAATACAAATTATCTCTATTCATAGTTGTAGAAATAGATTTAATCACAGTATCAAGAAGGCAAAATCATCTACGAAGCTCCAAATCAACCTTCAATAAAACATAATCTTCACTGCAACCCGACACCCTAAAACATGAAAACACGCACAAACACAATTGTCACCTTATCACGGATCACGGCGACAATAAATCTGCGATCTAAATCAACTAGGTACGTTGGCACGTGTACATACGGGGTGGTAGTGGGGGTGCACCGTGTACGAGCTGCTCCTATACTACGTAAATAAAAGATGGTTCTCCACCGTACGCGATTGTGACGCAGAGCTGTTTGTTAGTACGTGTGCCAGTTTATGAGATCGTTTTTGACGATAACAGTTCAGCTCGTATCCTCGGCAAGCAGTTGAGTAGATCGTGCTATTTGGAGATTTTATTAGTTCACGTTCGGTATAGTGACATCAAGCTACGGCCACATTTTGTTCACCGAAATACATTGGCCTTCCATCTTCCGCGTCCGGTCTATCCCAGTCATCTAAGTAAAGTCATCAGTCCAGTCAGCTGATGACAGTCTCATGCTACGCTCCTTAGCTACTCTTTACACCAGCTAACTAATCTAATTACTGCTAATATGGGAATTCACACACTATCAGGTAGTAGGTCTGTAATATGGTTTAATCCAACCAGCTCACAAATATGTATCCTCCGACTGCACAGCATGATTTTCTTCTTGTTTATGCTACACACATGTGTTGTACATCTTGTTAGTAAGCAGTCGGGTTTTTTGATTTTATATTTTTTTTCACATTTATATTTTTGTCGAGCTTGGTGCTTTTCACATATTTTATGTTTTTAGTGGGATCATTACGACACTATTGTTACGTTTTGTTATTCTCCAAGCTTCGTCGTACGTGGCGTCGTGATCTGTCAACCCTCTTAGCCATGTAAGCTTGATATGATGTATGTTTACGAATCGATGTATTTATGTTTGTAAATTTATACTACCTACTCCTTTTATAAATGCAGAATATTATAGTAGCAACCCTAGTGAGTCCGGCAAGTTTAGCAGTCAATTTTCGAGGATGGCGGGAGTAGTCCTTCCTATTTTGTGCTATTACTATGGGCAATGGTAATGACTTGTCTTGTCAAGCTAAAACGGAACTACTACATTGACAATATAAAGACCATTTACCTATCTATGCTAATAAAGACCGAGTCTTGTCGCGATCTATACCCAATGGCTATGTACTCTGTCCTACTGTCATGACGTCACATAAATTGCATTGGCTCGAAACAAACGCCGCGATAGTTAGAAGGTGTACAAATTTCGTTTGTGTCCGGAGTATATGGAGGTCTTGTATTTTTCTGCCATTTTTCTCGTCATGTAGTGAAATATAAGCAGTAGTAATAAAGATAGAATAGAATAGAATAGAATATACTTTATTGTACACCATAAAAGTTATACATCCATTTAAAGATAAGACCTGAAACATTATGAATACGATATAGGATTAAGTAAGCATATACCTGTATTTGTATTTGATTTAATTGGGTAGTTACTCGTATATCATTTTCATTTCTTCAGATTCCAAATGCTGATACTTCATGAAAACAGAAGTCTATTCAAAAACCAATATGATTGTGCATATTTCTCAACGTTGCTTGTTAAATTCATTGAATTCAAAGCTCTGAAATTGATAGCATACTATGTACCAAAGCAACAGCCTCGTTGTGGGAAATCGGTCCGTTATCAAAATACGGTGAGTAAACATTCCTCTCCGTTATATCCTGCCTCCGGGCCCGTCTCGTGTTACTAGTGGGTAGTGTTGTCTATCTGCCAAAACATTGGAAGCTTTAACACAAGAATTACTTGAATTTCGAATTCGAGGATTAGCATAGATTTTCAGGATGCAAATGATTTTCAACATATAGTGTAACAAATTGTGAACAGTTCATATCATATTCATTTATTGCATTCCATATTGTTTTACGGATGTTACAGAATGGCTCAGAGCTATTTATTTATTGTGTTACTTGTATACTGAAAAATATTTTGATGTAATATCAATCAAAACTACTAGTCAATCATTTGGCTGGTATTTTATGCATGATAATTTTTAAATGGACTGCGCCCTGAAACAGCCATTATGCCCATACAACTAGTAATATTGTAAAAGAGCTGTATTACGGTTTTGGTACACAATATTTACATATTACTTATTCTCTACCTAACGTACTGTTAGTATAAATATCATTAGAAATCTCAAAAAAGGAAGCCGGCAAACGTCACCAACTCCGATAGTTATCGGAGTTGGTGACGTTTTCCAGTAAATATTTATACAAGAAAATCTTCAAACCTTCACCATGACGTGACAGAAAGGACAAAATCGGGCTTGCCTAATCCAATATCGAGATGTCAAATATTAATTAACTAATCGAGTCAATCACGTTCACCAGCTCCTGTATTCAGACGCTGCACCAACACCACCCCGAGCGACATCTGAAAATCACATTAATTTCAATTCGACATACATCGCACGTTTGGTTGTTCCAAACTCGGTTGCTGTAACTAGGTTGTCCGCCATTTGCCAGATCAAAGCGATCAACATCGCCGAATTAATTTAAGATGGTACAGATTGGAATCTCTGGGTTAGTTTTAGCTTTGGATATTCGAGCCGTGAATATTGTTCGGTAGCAGCGACAAACGAAGTCAGACTCAATTCGAAAGCCGGTTTATGTTGCAACTAGCTTTTGCCTCGCGGCTTCGCTTTTGTGACCCACTACTGGACCTGTTTTCTGGTAAAAAATAGCCTATGTTAGGGCAGTTACGCACTAAATATCCGTGATCCGTGTCCGCGATTTGAGATTCGAATTCAAAATGTTCTGAATTATGACAGATAGAGTTCGGATGGAGTGCGTAAGCTTTCCTAAAAGAAGTACTACGGTTACTTCGGAACCGAAGTAGTGCTTTTTAATCGGATTAATGCTGCTTTCTACTGGAGAAAGAACTCTCAAAATCGGTTAAGCATTTTTTGAGTTTATCCATTAAAAACAAACTAAACTTACAAAAAAAATATTTCCTCATTATAATATTAGTGTAGATGAATGCGTTGGTAAGCCTCGACTTGATCCTAACACGTATCGGTGCGTATTATTGGAATCTTTTGATACCTGAGGCTCAGTTAACTGACCAGTATATCTGCTGTAGTGAAAACAAATTCTAAATCTTTCCTACTACAACATAACATAACATCATGCCTGTATTCCTCAGAGGGTAAGGCAGAGATGCACCTAAAATACACTCAAATTTTGTCAGTTACGTAGTATTTCGTACTCTGACAAGAAAAAATCAACTGAAATTGTTAAGGCTCTCTTTATGCCACAAAAATTTTCAAAACCTCCTTTGACTATTGAAAATCTGTCAATGTGTCATAATCATCGGCGATAGGAAGCGTCGTGGAGCAATCAGAGAATTGTCTACTGGTGCAGCCATGCTCTGTGTGGCACCGACATCGCCACCGACACGGATGACTGTTACTGTCGATTGTATTTTTACCATCAGTAGCAGTTCCAAAGGGAGGTCTACTTATTTTATGGGCAGACAAATGTAGGCGGCGTTGAAGCGATTTTTAGGGTTCCGTACCTTGTATCTTATGAACCGTGATAGCTAGCTAGACAATTATAATTTTCACAGATGATGTATTTCTGTTGCCGCTATAACAACTAATACTAAAAACAGAATAAAATAAATATTTAAGTGGGGCTCCCATACAACAAACGTGATTTTTTGCGATAGTGGTACGGAACCCTTCGTGCGACTCGCACTTGGCCAGTTTTTTAAATATTAACTAGTTTTGACTTGAACTATCTCCAAAACATAATACGCACATTTATATTTGGATAGAAGTGTCACTTAACATTTGTTATTGACCTTACAGTTTACAGCACATGTAACAAACACAGATGACATATTTATTGACAGATACTTCGCATTGTCAGTTATACCAAGAACGGACGAAGGACAGTCGCCTACTAATCACTTAGTTCAATGGTACCTGTCTCTGTCGATCACGAGTTAGTTCTGAGTTTGTACAAGTTCGTAGTTTGCTAATTGCAGACCAACTGTCACAACATAAGTTTAGACATTGATTTATTTTGTCTGCCACTAGGAAATATAATTTATATCACCGTACCTAGTGCTAGGATCTTTCACAAAAATACAAAAAAGGTTTGTCTACCGTCAACTGGCTCCCTACCTGCACTACCCTATCCTACCTACCCTACTTACCTACCCAATCCTATCTACCCACCTACCCCACCTGCCCTATTTACCAACCTACCTACCCTAGCCTACATACGTTCCTACCTTACCTACCCTACCTACACTACCCTACCAAATGTACCCTACCTACTATACCCAACCTACTCTACCCTACCTACTAAACCCTTCCTATTCTACCCTACCTACCCTTCACTTACTACCTACACTTCACGTACTAACCTAATCTCTACTTTTATTTGAACAAAATGTAGCCTATGTCCTGCCCCAAGATGACATCTACCTCCTTGCCAAATTTCATTGAAATCCGGTAAGTGGTTTAGGCGTGAAAAGGTAACAGACAGACAGACAGAGTTACTTTCGAATTTTAATAATAGTATGGATTATTATATATAAATATTGTTATTTTCACCTCCTCCTTTTTGGGAAGTCGGTTAAAAAGAGATCGAAGTGTAATCACTTCGATCTCTTTTTAACCGACTTCCCAAAAAGGAGGAGGTTCTATGTTCAACATTATGTTTGTTTTTTTTTTTTGTATTTTCATCAATATCTCCGTCAATTGTGGACCGATTTTGAAAATTCTTTTTATGTTTTAAAAAGTATGTTCCGTAATTGGTCCCATTTTAATTTCGTGAAGATCTGATGAAGATATACAACAGAACTCTTCAATAAATAACGGCAAATCTCTCGGGATTGCTGCAATCGCATGTCTGTTTATTGTTTATACCATTTCATAACATAACATCACGCCAGTATACTCTTAAGGGGTAAGAAGGTAAGAGAATCTCTCATTTCACCGGTTATGTTCAAGTTTCATGAAATCTATTCTTGCGTTATAGGTACCTTACTAACTTACCTATTAGGTAGGTACAACTAAAAAGTGAAAATAAAAAAACTTTGTTTTTAAAAAATATTACCGACTTCCAAATACAAGACTACAAAGTGAAAAATTACTTAAAACTTTTGTAAATTAAATTAAATGTATATATGATTTTGAAAATGTAATGGGCTTGGGAGTTCACTATAGTTAAAAAAAAACAATATTTAGTGCTCAATTAGATGCGATAGAGAATTGATATTGTATATAGGGTTAAGTCATATTCTAGCTTGTTATGTTCCGTAATCATGTTTAACAAAAGTTGTGCAAAATGTTATTATCATGCTGCATCATGTTTCCAGCATCGGTTGATAGTCAGTCGGAATGATAACTCATTTAGAGCTCACGTAACATAAGTCATCACGGTGACATGTCTACAGAATAGACCGGCTGAATGGATTAGCTGATTCTCTGTGTAAGCATAATATTAAGTAAGGCCCATCAGTATTAAACCTTACTTTGTATCGTAAAAATTAAATGGACAGTAAAGAGTATCCCGCACAGTCTAGTGAGCACGCACGCTATAAAAAATAATTGGGGGCAGCACATCTAGAAACAACAAAATATTGTTATTTTCACAATAATTTCTCCTGTACGTTTCCCCGGATTTGGTGAATGCACGAGCGGCCAGGGCATTTCTCTATACTTAGCGAACAACCAACTATTTGAGAAGCCTCTAGCCGTTAGACTAATGCTCAACAACATTAAGAAAATAAAACAGAAGTTTAACTGAAGACAATGCTCGGTAACAAGCTCGCGCTCACAATACATTGTAACAAAAGAAATATGGCTGCGAGCAGTTCCGACTAGTTGCGAGTAGTTCCGAGTGCGCGACTGTGATCTCGTTCAGTTTTATAGTTTGATATCGCCTCTATTGACGTGTACATGAGCTTGTTATCTCGGTTCTGCACTTCAACATCTTGCAATACGGACGACTGCCAAGGAAAGCATTGCGAATGAATAATTGCGAGCGTATCTTTTTTGTACAAATGTGTATATTTTTGTTGTACATTTGTTTGCTTTTTGCGTCATTTATTCCTTCCTTTCAGGGTCGACTCATCAAACGAAGCATCCGTGGCCAATGGACTGATCGAATTTGGAGAGGTAAGCAAACTTCATCCTTATTGTTTGTGTTGTAAGAGCTACGCGAGTGTCTGTTTGCAAGGCCACTGTTAATATAGAAGCATGAAATCGTCGTTTTTTTTATAAAGAATGTTGGTATTATTTATGTCTGGAGTAGGTGGAGTAGAAAAGATGCGTGGTAGCCCTTTGGGGTTATTGATCGCGGCAGTTCTAGCAGTCACACCGGTTCATTAGTTATCCTTTGAAGGGTATGTGCAGACCTCAATGTTATTAAAATTACAGAAAATGAACTAATAGAATGATAATAAAAGCCTATTTTACAACCTTCTGGCTTTCTATATCCTAAATTAATGATAAAAAATATCTGTTCAAGTGCGTGTTAGAACTTCGCACATTTAGGCTTCCGTACCAAACCGCAAATCTAGTTGGTTTTAATATAATAAATTGGGAAATATAAAGAAAAATTAGATAAGAGATACCAATATATTTATCAATATATTGTTATCTCTCTTATTTGTTAGTAAAATGTACGTAATAATAAACGTTATAACCAAATTTAAGTTCCTACGACAAAAGGTAGTAAAAAAAAGCTAACATGGTTCATGAGATACATCCTGGTGACAGACAGACACACGGACAGTGGAGTCTTAGTAATCTAGGGTCCCGTTTTTGCCCTTTGGGTACGTAACCATAAAAAAGGCACTTAACGTGCAGAGCCGTTAATTTTCATTAGATCGGGTGTGACTTGACACAAAATGTCATAAATAGGCAAATCTGAGGAAGAAATTGTGGGCTATACCTAAAGTTTGATAACTTAAAAAAATTACCGAACTGAAGTTTTCAAAGTCGTCAAAAGCCCCTGACCAAAGGGCTCTTAATCTTTTCAGATAGCCGCATCTACTCAAAGCTACTACTGAATATGCTTGCTCAAAGACCCTGCGAGTTCCACTCTATTATTACTGATAGAATATCATAATGTCGTCTCATTACGTGTAGGTGACATTCAATCTTAAGATGATAAACTCTTAATGCCCTTAACAGTATCACGCGATGGAAATCCAATAAACTATTCACATTAAAAAGAGCAGTAAAACCAAACAAAGTTTACTTCAACTAAGCTTTACGTTATCCTTAACTTAACTAAGTTAATTAACCAATGCAAATCAACCGAGTTAACCAAGTTAACGAGAAAAGAATAAACCGTATCTACCTTCATCTCAGTTGCTATTGGCTCGTTTATCCAAGCTAATCCAAATGGATCCATTTCCAGCGGTTACCAGTTCAAACTAATTAGTTGATTTCTATTTAATTTACGGACATTTTCATTATAAGCGTCGCCTCTACGCCTGGGCCACTCGGGACTATTCAATCGATTCGAACGAGTTGTTCATGTGGTTTGCTAGTTTAGACCGTTTTTCACTTTTGGTTCTGTTTAGATTTTAGATTTGAATATTTGTGGAAAATGTTTACTTAGACATTTTTGCCGGTGCAATATTAAACCTACCAACTAAAACCAGGGTGGTTTTAGTTGGTGGGTATGCCAGTTTGCACAAGAAAATAAATTTGTACTAACTATAGGTGTAGTAGCTATTTGCACCACCTTTAATCAAAATGTTTGCCTGTCTATCACAAGGCGCCTATATACATATTACTAGCTGTCCCACGCGGCTTCGCTCCCGTCAAATGGCTACCTACCCTACGTATATGATTGTTGCGTAACAAACTGTTTACGCAGCGCACGCAACGGAAGCTCTCAAAAAGGAATAATTTTGCCCGTTTTTGCAACATTTTTCATTTATGCTCCGCTCCTATTGGTTGTAGCGTGAAGTTATATAGCCTATTACCTTCCTCTATAAATGGACTATCCAACACAAAAAGAATTTTTCATCATCATTCCAACCAGTAGTTCCTGAGATCAGCGCGTTCAAACAAACAAACAAACTCTTCAGCTTTACAATATTAGTATAGAATATAGAAGTATAGATTGCCTACTTATATATCATATGTTATAATATTAGTTGGTAATCTTCTCATTTCATCTATCGTGACTGCTAAACCAGTAACTCAAAACAAATAGAAATCTGCTGAAAAACTATGAAACTTGGACTTACCGAGTACCTCGAAATGCAAACTGTTTTGCAATCCCCAACCAAATTAGTCACGTCACGACTACTCAGGACGGAATATCAGAAGCGACTTTCTTAATAAAGTTACGGACGAAACAATCAGATCCGATGAGCATAAAATTGAGAACATTCTCGAACTATATATACCATATAACAATAATGGAAGTTAAATAAAAAGACGGTCATTCATAAAACAGTTTTGTGCCATCATAACAACGATAAATAAGTTTTAGCGAAACACATCAAGCTCTTAATAATATCAACTGTCTGTTCAACAAATAAGATAAAAACGCCACTTCAAGCCGAGAAACATTCGGGACCGCTCCGAATGAGGGCAACCATTTTTGTGCCCACTAGTTGGCGCCACTAGCGAGTATTGTCCTTAAATATAACTGTTAAACGTTAAATATAAAATAAAAGTTTGCCGAAACTTATTACACTATTTTAGCAGCTATCATGATCTGCCGTATTGTTTAAATATTCTCATAACAATAAAAAGTAGTAAAAGCCAAAAAACGGTGACATTTGATATTTTGAAGACCTCACTCTACACCAGGGCGGCAAATTCAAACGCGATAGCCCTCATTCCCTCGTACGGGTAGTATTATAATTATATATTTATATGACAGTGTATTATAAGCATATGAATCACATCGTCTTTGAAAAAGATTTTTAACATTTGATATTTCGGATAGGATCCTATGTATGATCCTCGAAATATGGTAGTGTAATACCCCCCTAAAGCACCATCCCGGTCCGCAAGGCCGCCATTATGAACGTTCCACAAGAACATTTTATAAAGCCCCTACATATTTTTATTTCATAATACATAATTTATCTAGTTATTAGACACGCTTCGATCGACAATCTATTGAACACGTAATTATGACAAGATATCTTGTGGGAGCGGCCCGATTAAAACAGTAAAACACCAATAGCTTTTGTATGACTCAACCGATTTTCATCAAACATTCGAGCACTCTTGTTAAAGACACCGTTCAAACAAAAGAAACGAAATCAAAATTTATTAATCCGTTAAGAAGCTATGATGCCACAGACAGATATACAATAACGCATATATAGAAACACACAGGTATACACATCAAACTGACACCTTTCTTTTTCCGTCGGGGTTCAAAAAATTAAATATAATCGCTGGCCGTCAACCGCTTCTCATTAGCTTGTTATTAAATAGTCTCGGAGACATCGCTCCAAGGTTAAATGTCCTTTGCCCACTTCAGTTCTTAACTGTGACCTTTCCAGACATGTTTTTGTGCGGTTCGTGTAAGCTCAGCATTACGCTGATGATTTAGGCGGCCGTTCGTGTAATTAGAACGGAATCCTCTTGTTTCTTATTGCTGTTATTGTTGTAGGGTTGGCATGCCTAAGCTCCTTATGACATGACGATAAGAATTTGCTCCAGAATTTTGTTGACAAGAGATTCGTTAAATTCTTTACGAATACCAGGGATTGCTTTGTTGTTGACAACAAAATTTTATTTAATGAAAAGTGCAAAGTATTTCTTAACAAAATATGTCAAGGCGTTTAATTGTCCCGATTTATAGGCAACTTCATAATAACAAAACAAAATAATGACACGAACATGTTTGCCGGCCCTAGGTTATAATTTAGGAAGATGAATGTGTTGGCGAGGCAGTCGTAGTGATGAATGGCATCAATTAAGTTGATGGTTAATCGATGATCTCCCTACAGAGGCAGCGTAGGTACCAGGCTAGCAGTACAACTACGGAGCTATATTAATATCAAGTTAGGGAATTTACGGCATCTCCATCACAGCTATTTAGAATCATAATCATCATTATCAACCTTTTTAATGATTCCAGTGCTGGGACGCAGGCCTCTTCTCTTTGTGGTGGAATATTGTGTGTCAATAAATAAGGTCATTAGAATAACAGGTACTCGTCAGGTGCCTAAATGTTTTGAAGATGAGATTTGATATCTAAATTTACTCGTATACGGACAAATCCTTTGGTGTGAACATTTTAGTTAGAAAAAGATCAAGCCTTATCCCAGCTTTGTTAGGATCGGCTCAAATTTGTTAGTACGTAATAAAACAATCGTGATGTTGACTGTTGAATATTAACATTCCAAATAAATTCTACCGGAGCTGACTCTCATTAGGTCACTGGACCAAAGTCACAACAGTTAGTTCATTTTAATAAATACAAGCGACGCCATTTAGATACAAACAATTAAGTATCCGACGCGACTGTCGACTGTCGGACTGCATTGAGACAAAATAAAATTATCATTTAGAGTCTGCAGACTGTCGCCGGAGCATTTCATATCATTTTATCTCCAAATTGTGTTCCGTCGTTTCTTTTGCTTACACTTGCCAGTAATTATTTCTACTTAGTTGTTCTGACTTGCACATTCATTAAAAAAAATATTGAAAACAAACTTGTATTTTGTATGCACTTAAACCGTTAGAATAAATCTAAATATCTTGCAGCACTTGCAATTAAGATGCAAGACTTGCTAGGAGGCACGAAGCTCTCAATTTGTTAAAATTAATTTTCCTTTGTGAATATTGAAAGTCGAGGAAAATTGAACTGAAGAAGGTCCTCAGCAACAGTGGGATTAATCAGCCTTGCAGGCTAAAGTTCTATACATATAATATACCGTTCTCTCGCCACAATGTAAGAGAAAAATGTACATTTTATTTGCATAAGCATAAAAGTTTGGTATTAGAAGATTCTAGATTAATTGACGGAATAACTGGTTTCTATTTTAATCATGTGTCTCGTGTATATGAGTAAAATGAACGAATAAATATGTGGAAGCGGTGTAGTTAGATTTTGAGCTGGTACATCGCCAATTATCATCAGCTGTTGATGAAGAACGTTAATACATTTAATTTGCGCTTGTATTTTTCATCATCTGAGAAAAGTTGCATTGGCAAAAGAATTTTCCATTGAATACTCTAACTCAAGTACATGCATTCAAATATTTAAAAGTAGGAAATAATAACATTTGCAGCGATGTCGCCACAGTGCTTGAAATAATACGCGCGGGTAGTTTAAAAAGTCCAATGTTAATACAGAAGCAACTGGATACAGAAACTCCGGAGGAAATCTTCCTGTTAGACTTTGATAGAGTACTTGCAGTGGCACGTGTTGGATAAGGAAACTTTAAATAATTTCGTTTTCGGTACATCTATAGTACTCAGCAATTAATTCCGGAAAAAATATATGTTTACTGAACTAAAATATTTTTTACAATGCATGTCCTCGAAATTAGTGTTTTCCAAGCAGCCAAACTGTGCAGAAAGTGTCACTTTTTTCACTAGTGCTTTTTACTTTTCAGTATTTTTTTTATTTTTATCTCCAATGCGTTTTAAACAACTCTATGCGTCGGGCTGACCGACACATAGAGTTATTATTATTTGAGAAAAGTTTTACAGATTAGCTAAGTACAGATTATCATTCATATAAAAACTAAAATAAAACTAACATTTCATTAAAGACTTAATTACTCTAGATTTAGATTTGATTAAATAAATTATTTTTAAATATTCATTAAATATGTTTGGAAGTATATTTTGCTCGTGCCTTTTGCGTTACGACGTGACAGCTATTTGCACATGCGCAGTAGATATGCCCGAGGAACTATTAGTTAATCTGTGGATATGCTGAGCGCGCTCAAATAAGCCCGAAGCCGGCCATTTTATGAATTTCTTGCTTGGTACAGATTTTTTTTTTTATTTCCTCGCACAATGCATAGCAAAATGTTGTATTATACACGTTCGTGAGATGATTCCCGACTCGTGTCAATTTATTCACTCATCGGCAATCACCTACCTTCCGTACTTGTAGCATAAATAACTACTATTTTATTTCATTTTTTGGAAAAAATCTGGCATGACCTCGAGGTTAAGTCAGCTGCTGAGCTCCTTAAGAGCAGCAACACTTGCCGAGGTCGAGCGTTCAATGCTCTCCAAGACTCCTTCGCTCCTCTGAAAGCATGAAAAGCCGTAATTTAAAGATCTGTGTAAGTCGCGGGCGGTACTCAGAAGCGAGAATTAAAATACTTGTATTCAGCTGCGTCCGATTGGACTGCAAGTTTACCCTTAACAAATCTATCAAAAGATTCTGCCTGTAGGAGAAAGTTGGCCAAGAATAAACGAACACAATATTAATTAAAAGTCGCTCTCGCTCACACTATCGACCGTACATTATGTACATAACGATGATTTAGAACGCAATTTAAATGTGACTAGAACGGCTTTTTAAAATGGCGGCCGAATATTTAAGCGGGAAGGTTCCCGCATCGAAAGGTGTGCCTTGAAATTCGGATTGCACCCAAAATGAGGATTTATACGTGAAAAATTGTATCGCTGTTACTGTAACGTTCTCAATTCATAATGTTAAGTTTTATTATTTACAATTTCTAAAGCTATATAAAATAAACATTCTCTTGTATGCCGTCTTATATTCTTAGTAATTACAATTAAAATACGTAAACTCAAGACATTTTCTTAAGGGGGTAGGCTGAAACTTCAGTACATCCTCAATACATGAAGATGTATGTGTACTGAAGAGTACTTACATTTTGTACGACAATAATGTGAGCCATTGAAAATAAACTTATATAAAAAGGATTACAACACAAATGAAGTTTTTTCGTCCTCACCAGACAAATTACAAACAAAATCTTTTTCAGTTGAACAATAATAATCAGCCAATGGTTCCTTATTTACCTACTGTCGATGATCTGGAACTTGTGCAACTTTTCAATCGGTTATTCATCATCATCATCATATCAGCCGCAAGACGTCCACTGCTGGACATAGGCCTCCCCCAAGCGTCGCCACATTGACCGGTCCCGTGCGTCCCGCATCCAGCGGATCCCTGCAACCTTCACCAGGTCATCGGTCCACCTGGTGGGAGGCCTTCCAACGCAACGTCTTCCGGTTCGCGGTCGCCACTCCAGAACTGTCCAGAACAGAATCTGTTATTACCGTTCCAAAATACAACATCATTTTATACTATTTATTCCCATGTAAATAAATACTAATCTGCGTAAAATTAAATACAGCATTATATTTATAATACACATGTCAGATTGGAACGTTATTAAACTAGTTATTAAAATATTGTTAAAATAACCAATCAAAACGCAGCGATGCGAAAGTATTGAAATGTATAAATGCATAAGGGTCTCGGTACACACGAGCTGAATCTATCGCCGATATTTACATGAAGTTAATATCCAATCCGATGCGAGATTCAATGCAGTCGCATGAATAACATCGCCTCTGAATATTACCATCTACAGATTTAATAACGTACTGTGTGAATCGACCTCGTGAGGTGTGCCTTTAATATTATGAAGAAACCTACCATTGTAAATCGTCCTGATTAAGGTCATACTTTTGCTTGTGTATTGATAGATTAGATTGATATACGTCTGCCAAACCAAAGACTCTTATGTCGAGTGAGAATGTTTTGATTCGAAGTTTTGAAAATGCATTTTAATAACATTTGAGAAACTCTTACATAATTATGTAAGAAGTGAGCTCGATACAGAAAATTGGACAGATGGACATGTATGTACCATCGTAATACGACCTAGAGTTGCATCCTTGTCTGCAGAAAGTAGTCCGCGAGATGAACCAGCTGGGCATGATCGTGGGGGACAACAGCACGCGCGCCGCCATCCGCATGTCCCGCGCGCCCGTGTTCTTCAGCCACCTATCCGTCTACAGCCTCTGTAACCACAAGAGGAACGTTCCTGATGACATCATTCAATCTCTGGTTTTTATTGCAATTTATTTTATACTTTTTAAGAGCTTTACAACTGCCATACATATCGATTTTCAAGGCTAAACAATACCTGCCGAGGTTGGTCTCCGAAGCCGAGGTAAGCCGCTGCCATTTGCAGGCATTTGAAAGTCGTTAAGGGTCAGAAACTAGATAATCTGATACCAGTCTTGCCAAGGGGTATCGTGTTACCCAGTTACTGTGTTATGGAGCTCAGATATGCAATCAGTCCATGTAAAATACTGATGTTTTTAGCTAAATCCGATTTGACTGGCAACCGACCCAAGAAAAAGCAAGGCAGATGAGTATATATGGATGGCAAATAAATGCAAATGTATTATATATGAGTGGTCACCACAGCACCCATACTTTACACAGCAACGCAGCTTGACAGCAAAATATGTAGGGATAGTTGTAGCATTAGTTCCTTCACTGAGTGCCTTGATACTTCCAAAGTTTTAAACTTTTAGGTAAATAATAACGTTGTCTTATTTTGCCTGCAGAAAGAAAATAACGGCATCATCATGGTGAAATTCTTTCCGGACTTCGTGAAGTGCGCGCCCAACGCTACCATCTCCGACGTCGCCGGTGAGTGACAGTTGTAGTCACATGTTATAATACTGTGATGGAAGTTAGTATCAATGGGATGATATATCTACTTTGAGAGGTAGGGCAGCTTAAACGCTAATGGAACAAACTCTTTACAATAATTTTATTACACGCAATCGCAATCGCAGGCAGTCATTGAACTTAACAGGGCTGTGATAAAACTACAAACTATCCCCGAAACCACAACCTCTTACACCAGCCAATCCACACGCAAATAATACAGAAAATTAACTCACAAAAGTACATTTACATAATCATCGCATTTATACTAAAACACACTATTACATTCCGAAATAAAAGTACCTCGTATTGCCTATAAAGCCTACGGTTGGGCCAAGATTTCCACGACTTGGAGTCGAGATTCCAATACTTAATCACGGATTATTGTAAGGGTAATAAATAACAAGTGTTAATTTACTCTGTCGAAAATTAAGTCGTCGAATTTTCAATGGTATTCAAATTTTAACACAATGAAGGTTATCTTAAACTTAATGATAAGGGCGAGGGAAGAGAGGACAAACAAGAATAACCACCACCACGACAAAAATAAACTTATGTAGAAAAATGGTAAATGTTTAGGACGTTCTATAAATCCATTTCCTTACAATACGACAACAGTTGGAGTTATCGAGTGGCCCAGGCATAGCATGATGATTTATCTAGAACCCTCTATCGATGGATGCCGCGACATGCAGCATTTATGACGTTGTTCGTCATTCCCATGTCACGGCCACCGCATCATGTTTTGCTCACCAAACTTTGGCAGCCAGTTATAATAATTTTATCCCATTTAAAAAAACTTTTTTATGAAAGCCTTTTAGCTTATCGTGATTGTCATCCAAACCAAACGAGTACGCAAAATTTAATCTAAATCGGTTGAGGATTACTGCTATAAAATTCAGTTGCAAGATTTGACCCGAACATACACACATAAATTGCAAGTTAATAAAAAGCTTTTAAAAATACGTCCTTACGTCAAAAGTATGACCATGAAAAAAATAATGTTAATATTAACTTTAGATCCCATGTAATAAGGGCGAGCCAAAATATTGTTTTCGGGCTGAGAAATTCTAAATAAAATAACACTTTTTGCTCTCTGCTCCGGAAATCGAATCTAGGAGCTCATACTCCTTTTATTTTGTGTGACCACTGGACCAACAAAGCAAATACATATTTTGAATATATAATTGTTTAACAGTAAACATTATACAACAGTATCCCTGACTCTTACACCCGAAATCTGTATAGAGAGTTTATAGTTCAGAACGTGTATTGAACGTATACCCTTCTATAATGCCAAATCTTGTCAGGTTCATGACTTTATAAACCATTACACCGGGGTTCCTATTTTACCGGCCGGTATTAAGAAGCACCTACAAGAAGCCGATACCACATTATTAATGTTAGTAAATCTTTATTTTTTGCTACCTGTAAGCCCCGGTCGAACATGGCTTTAACTTGAGGTGGTGGTTGTGCCACCAAACAAACATCGCAGAAGTTTTAATCACATAAAACTCTACACTTGATTGAGATTGTATGAAACATCTGCCATATTTGGATTTATTAGAGTATTTACACTTTCAAAAAACTGGATTTCATTCATTGCATTGACGCATCATGATTCTATCAATCAGTAATTTGTTTTCCTCTAAAGACCAGCAGGCTTTTTACGTTCAATTATGCATTGCAACGCTGTAGCACTTTCAGCTGCTTCGTCAAGCGGCTTCATTGGACAATTATATTATTACTAGCCCTGCCCGCGGCTTTACACGAAATAAGTATTTTATAATCCCACGGGATCACATTATTGGGATAAAAACTATCCTAAGTCCTTCTCAGGGTCTCAAACTATCTTCATACGAAATTTTATCTAAATCGGTTCAGCTGTTTAGTCGGGAAAAGGTAACAGATTGAGTTACTTTCTCATATAGCTGCAAGCTAGGCGGCTTACGTATCGTGATCATTGTCAATATTCGAATGTTTAAATAATTTATATTTGCCGGACTTTAACTATTTGAAAGATGTGATAATATGTGTTACACATGGCGACATTTTCTGGCATTCTCTACAAATCACGCTTCTATTCCAGGAAAAACAGACAGGCAGTTGAGTAAGTTATCCTTAAAAAATATCTGTTTTCGTTTTGAGGTACATAGAATAGAACCCCAAAAATCAGCACTCTGAAAATAGTATGAAAAGATCTCGTTTTACATACTCGTACAATATGAAAATAACAATTATGAAGTTGAGATAATAAGGGATGAAAGCCAATTAATCAAAGTCAACTAGCAAAACTTCTGATCAAAAAGAAACTCGAGTATAAGTGCTCTCAGATTTCTGAGTAATCTCCAAAAGTTTGTGCTTGATACACAGATACATCATTGTTCGCATTCACGTACAATGTACACAGATGTATACAGACCGCGTCTGCACGATGTGTAGGAAATCTCCTATGATTTATTTCTCCGGCCGCGTCTACTGGAGACGCAACTTGCTACTATATCGATGTATTACGATATTTATGACGAAATAAAGTTTATTGGATAGTTTGATTTCCCATCTTACATTTTTAAGTTGTTTGGATCTCCTATCAACTTTTGGCTTAACACTAACATTTACAAATTGAATTTTATGTGGTATATTCATGAGAGCAATATTGAAGAAATAGAATGTGATGTGGATGAATGAGGAACATGAGTCGGAAAGTTTTAAGTAAGAACGAGGATGGCTTTAGGAGTACGAGAAGACCAAAAAATCGAGGGATGGATTGTGTGAAGGATGACACCTGTTGATGTAAAGGTGGTGATTGCTGTGATCTTGTCTTCCTATCGTTTTCTTCTTATGTCTTTCTGTATTGCTGTGATTGATAGAGTCATCGAAAACTTTCATACATGAGATAATATCCTATGTTAATACATCACCATACAATATTTAACAAACCTGTGACACAAGCAAAATCACTATGATCTAGCATATAAAAAAGTTCCTCAATAGTAAATTAGCCACGCTATTAGCTAGCGTGCAATATTTACACTGCACCAGATTTATTATAATCATCCCATCGGACCGTGACGGAATACTAACTTCCGACAATATTTGCAAGTTCTGGCTCTGAGCGTGCTTCTGATATTCATAAATATTAGGAGAAACAGCCCGATTGGCAGTTGGGAATATAGCTAATGGTAGAGTCGTAGAGATCAAGCAAAACATTTGCATTACTAATGGTTCAATTAAACGGAGCCACTTGCACGGGTCGATATTCCAGAATAAGCAATGCTTGTCCAGGTCGGTCCGTGGATGGGTTACCGTCCATTACACACCATACACAAAACCACGTTAAACAGTTGGTCCCGGCTGACATTTATAGATATTTGACAGTCGTTACTAATAGTCATAAGCTAAAAATCAAACAAGAAATCCGCAAGAGAACCAAGGCTATATACATTGTCCGAAGAATGGCCAAACTTAAGTGGCAGTGGGCATTGCTCGCAGAACGGATGGCCGTTGGGGCCGAAAAAGTTGTCCTCTCTCTAGGTGGAGCGACGACCTGGTCAAGGCTGCGGGCGTCCGGTGGATGCGAAAGGCACAGGAAAGATCAGTGTGGCGATGCTTGGGGGAGGCCTATGTCCAGCAGTGAACGTCTTCCGGCTGAAATGATGATGATGATGAAAACTCTACCAATGGTCTTGCCGAGGAGTACTATGTTGTCACCCAATTACTGAGTTGAGGAGGACAGATGGGCTGTCGCTCCATGTCAAATACTGGTACTTGACCGCATCCGGGTAGACTGAAAGCCGACCGTTGGGAAAAAGCTACGCAGATCAATTTATTCCAATTGGAAGATGGAAAATTAGCTAATTGCAAACAAGAACAAGCAAAAACTTTGCATTATGATGATGATTCGTTTAAATGATATTATTAATTCGCCTATAAAATGCTAAAAGTTAAAGCAATAATTTAAATCGTAGCGGCTAATGTGGTGTTTGCCTCTAAGTAATTGTTGCACTGTAAGATTAGTTTAAGCATGTATTTTTTGTTATAATTAAGTGTAAACAGTTGTTGGTGAACCTAATCAAATAAATAAAATAAAATAAAACAGTGTTTGAATGGATGAACTTTTAATATTGCTTTCAATTATTATCCTATCCTTAAACTTGCTAAAGGCTCTTCCATATTTTATTGCATTATTTATTATTATTTTCACAACTTTAGTTTGTTGTAGGTAATGATTTCTGTTAAGTTGACTGAGTCGAGTGGAGGTCTTTCAAACTGACTTGGAATTTGGGCCTTGATCATGCTAAACTAGAGTTACCCGGATATGACTTAAGTTTTGTGTTTGATCCTTCTATCACTACTTAGTAACACATTAACAGAAGTTAAACATACTTCTGCAACATATCTGCCGGACAAGATTTTTGTATTCGAATAAAATATGTGCAAAGAAGGTGACATATTTTTCTTACACTGCCGGGTTTGCAGTGTCCCATTGTAAGGCATATGTTTTCAGTTATATCACATAAATATACTACTATAATGGCCGGGCTCACACGCGACGCTAACTACGCTCTCTGTCCGGGCCGGACGGCACCGGACGCGGCATTGTGTCGGTCCGGTCCAGCTGCGAACTGAAACTAACGCTGTTATGTGAGGCCCGGGTGTGTGCTCCGCTGCCGGATGCGATACAATTTCAGACAGAAAACGGCTGTTTTTTGGTTTTACATTCTTTTTTTTTACTATTGAAAAACATGTCTTTATAATCAATCTGTATGTTTCACTTAAGGTTGAATACGCATTTCATGGCTAGAAGTAAGTACTTTATTTCGTAATCTTTATAATACTTTATCAAGTATATCTGTGCCAGTTCTTGGCAGTAGTTTAAGTAGAAGCGGGTGTCCCTTTTCCGTACTAAGACAGTCATTTCCTCCATTGAACGTGGAGGTTCTGGCTAACATAGCCAACCCAAAAACACAAACCCACCTCAGGCTTCGCGGAGTGATCTCACTGTTCTAAGGATTTCATTTGTTGTAAGAGGAAATCCAGACCAAAGTGGCGTATTGTGTGTAACCCCCCGTGCGGGTACTTCGCATGCCACAAACACACGGGAAGTCATTGCTATCCATCATCTGTTCCTGTTTGATGGTGGACACCCACTTCGCCACCCCTGCGTTTAGTCGCCCGGTGACTTTTGTTACGTCTAATTCTTAATGCACTAGACCAATAACGGTGTGGCAACTTCGAGAAGGTGAAACCACCAGACTTGCCTTGAAGATATCCTCGACCGCTCTCCCTTAAGAGCACACCACCTTGTCGCATCTGCGGGTGGAGGCAAGGTATAGACCTGTATTTAAACTTCCAAGAAAGCAAAAGATGTCGTTGTCCAACCGCAAAAGCTTAAATAAAGAGCCCAGCAACACCTTCCAGTTCTTAGTTGTAAACAATCAAATTCGTAAATACTTGGCCTCCAATCCACACAATATTGTGTTCCGTAGAATTTTATGTAACTGTCCAGGTTGTCTCCTTCTATATAAAGAAAAATGTTGCTTTAGTTATTGAAAAACTGCAGAAAAGCCAACTTTTCAACACCAAACCTTGCGCGTGCGCGTTTCTGAAAGCCTTATCGTGTCTGTTTACGTATAAAAAAAGAGTCGCAGACGAAACGTCCGTCATTCTGAATCAGTAGTCTAGTGGATCACCCATCAAGTCTCTAAAGCTGCTGGTAATCTCTAAGTAACAGAAGTCAACATCTTATGCACCGTCAGTTAGTCCAGCTTACTGATGAGCCTTAAGGTATGACTTGTGGAACACCCATACAGTTTCTGAAGCTACTGGTCATCTCCAAGATCGCAAGTGTCATTGAAGAGTCGACTCTGTGCGGTCAACTGATGAAATATATTCATCTACCATATCTCGAGGTTTTAGCAACTACGTTTACGGTTTTCTAACAATAACTCCAGCTCTTTCTAATCTACACCATCTATTTTGTAAGTTTCAATACTATAAACATTAGCATTTTTCACTATTACTTGTTTATATGTTCGCAGAGCACTTCCACTACATCAAGCGTACGATTGGCACTAACTAAGTCGGCATCGGCGGTGACTTCGATGGCGTGAACAAGTAAGCCAACCTTATCATTGATAACTTTCCCTCTCATAACTTGTAATTCATAAGAGGAGGATGATTTTAACTCAGTCTTCTTTCTTGCCGATATTATTTTATAATTGTTAGGAAACTTCCTATTTCTTCTTGTTCTATCTGCTCTTTACACATATGATTTATACCAAGCGCTGAAATTAATATTTCAGCGCTTGGTTTTCCACTTCCAATCTCCCCACTTAACTTCTTCTTAGCGTGTCGATGGCAAATATAAAAATACATTATTGTGTTTGGCCCAGAATTCAGCCACGGAACACCATTCAGTGACGCAGTCATAAGGTCTTCGCAAGTACTGGTGACAGGATATGCTGCGCACTCTGAGTAATGGACCGTGGTCTGCGAAGAGATAATGGATAAATACTAAAGACAGAAGAGAATCCCCATCTGTGAAGTTTGTCCTTGCTGTGCCAACCCGAATGCGGAGTCTATTAAGGGGTTTACAGGTCGACCGCGGCAGAGCGTGCCCAGGTAGAAGGCTCTCCGATGGGCTGATGAAATAGTTAGGAGACTTGAGTTTTTCTCGCAAAAGGTCTTAAATCAAAGATTTTCTTTTTATCTGTCTTGTTATTATTCGCTTACTTTTCCTTAATCATTTATTATTCCTCACACACACTAAAGTTTGCTTCTTGATATTTTGATCAACTATTCAATACATCAAAACTTGGTACTAGCAAAATATGACTTGAAGAATAAGTAACATCGAATATCGTCGGAACATGAAATAAGTTACCAGCAAGTTGCGGGTGCTAGCGAACTGCACCGATTATCAGGCACTAAATATTAGTAGGGACCAAATTAATTATCAACCCTGAAAGAGTTATTAGGTATAATATCTGTCAGGGTGGACTGTATGTATGTAGAATTGTTGAGTAAAACTTCGGGCTTCTTGTTTCTTAATTTATTCCCAGGAGTGGCTTGCTGCTGATGGTTGAGTGACGACGAAATGTTGAATGACAAATTTGCAGCAAGCCACCAATTATTTATACAATTTAGCTTAGTGCCAGTAAAAGGGTGGCGTAGAGCGCAGGTAGTTTCCGCTCGGCCAATCGGAGCGCGCGTCGCGCGCCCCCTCCCGTGCCCCTTCCCTAGTCTGCACATGTGGTCGGGGCAGGTCTCGACTTGTCCGATATTGCCGCGTGGTGTTTTTAACCGCGCTCTATGCCACCTTACAATAATGCTTAGGTACTCATATACTTACGTCTAAGGGAGTAATACAAACCTAATCTAATTATTTACATTAAAAGACCTACTTAAATCCGTCTTTATTCCATACTTAAATCTAAACCTTAAACAATCATGCAATCCTACTTTATCATAATTATCTATTTACTTATGTCTATCTAGTTTATTTATTTACATCGGTATCATAATTACACATATCAGAATTTCATGTATCATAGCTACGTCGTCCGTAACATCCTCCCCCCGGCGCAGGGCTACCGTAGCCTAATCTTCAACGCAGAGGACGGCGAGCTTCGTGGCTGGACGCCGTAGGATGCCCGCTGTAGTTCTGACGTCTGCCGATCGCACCTTGCCGTCAGCACCATCGTAGACTGCTTCCACTACGCCTCGAGGCCACGTTCCTCTTGGTAGTGAGGAGTCGATGACGATGACCAGGTCGCCAACTTGCAGCGGCCGTCATTGGTCGTCTGACGCCCCGCGGGGCACCAGCGTGGGCAGGTACTCGTCAACCCAGCGCCGCCAGAAGTGGTCGGCGATCGCCTGGGCAGCTCTCCATTGCTTGCGGCTGGCCTCATCACAAGGCCCAGTGCGGGGAAGGCCTGAGGAGGTTCCGATGAGGAAGTGGTTCGGCGTGAGGGCCTCCGGATCCTTGGGATCGACAGAGACATGGGTCAAAGGCCGAGAATTTATAGAGTGCTCGGCCTCTGTCAGCAGCGTCGACAGCACTTCTTCCTTCAGCGCCCTCTGATGCAGCGTCGCTCCTAGCGCCGCCTTAACGGAGCGCACCAGTTGTTCCCAGGCTCCCCCCATATGCGGCGCTCCTGGTGGGATGAACTTCCACTTCATGCGGTGTTCCAACCCAAGTCGCGCGAAATCCTTCGTCCATTCTTGGTACGCCATTCGTAGTTCGGCGTCCGCTCCTCTGAAGTTGGTACCGTTGTCCGAGTACATTACTCTGGGCCAACCTCTTCGCGCTGCCATTCTTCGTATGGCCATTAGCGCCGAGTCGGTAGACAGACTCGATACCAACTCCAGGTGTACTGCCCTCGTCGTCAGGCAGGTAAACAGGGCCCCCCATCGCTTTTCGTGTCTTCTGCCTATGACTACTGTCATCGGGCCAAAATAATCGGTCCCGCAGTGAGTGAAGGGTCGTTGTGTCTTTGTGAGTCGCTCTACAGGTAGGTCCCCTGTCGTTGGTTTCACGGGCATAGCTTTCCTAATGCGACAGAGCTGGCATCGCTGGGCAATGGCTCGCACTGTCGGGCGTAGATTGACTACCCAGTATCGCTGTCGTAGTTCGTTGATCACGCGTTCGTTATTAGCGTGACCAGCTTTGCGATGTGCGTCCTCCACCAATAGCCGCGTGAACGGATGTTTGCCGTGCAGAATCACTGGCGTCTTCTTGGTGTCCATGACTGCTGCGTGTCCAATCCTTCCTCTCACCTTAAGGACGTCCTCTTCCAGGTAAGGGTCCAGTTTATACAGGCTGCTGGACTTGGGCACCGGCTTCCCTTTATGTAGTATCCGTATTTCTTCGGCGTAGTCTTCGAGCTGTGCTTGTTTTAGCCATAATTTCTCGGCCTTTTCAATTAGGTCGACGGTCATCTGGCTGGTCCTGTCCTTGCACTTTTCTTTGAAAAGGAAGGGCATAGCTGTCGCTCGTAACAACTTCTCGTAAGAAGAGAATCTGCTTATGTCGGGCAGGTAATCTCGTTCGCCTTTCTCTTCCGTTGTTACGTACGTCACTTCGTCTTCGGTCGTGTCGTTCTTGGCCTTTTCTTTCGGCCAGGACTCTTCGTCTTCGTACAGAAACGCAGGACCGGTGAACCATCTGTCTTCAGGTTTCATGTGCACGGTGTAGTTAGGGCGTGTAGCGTCGTCTGCCACGTTATGATCGGTGGGCACCCATCTCCACTGGCTGGCGTCGGTTAGCTCCGCAATCTCACCCAGGCGATGCGCCACGAATGCAGTGTACTTCACGGCGTCTTTCTCGATCCATCGCAGTACGGTTTGTGAGTCCGTCCAATATGTCACTCTTCTGGGCTTGTCTCGGTGCTCCATGATTATCGTGTCCGCCAGCCGTGCGCCAATCACCGCTGCCTGTAGCTCTAGTCGCGGGATGGTAACTGGCTTCAGGGGAGCTACTCGTGCCTTCGCCGCGACCAGCCTTATGTCTACTCTTCCGTCTGACTTCTGGATCCTCCAGTAGGCTGTCGCTGCGTATGCTTGCTCGCTGGCATCACAGAAGACATGTAGGTCCAGTATGTCGTCCGGGCCCTTGTCGTAGCACCTCGGGATGCGAAGCTTCGTCACCTCGTTCAAACTTCGTAGCCATTCTTCGCAGTGAACACCGACTTTTGTCATGGTGCCCTGAACCACGTCAATCGCCTTCTGGTCGTCTGGTTTGACCTTCCTGGCCAAAGAAACTCCAAGGGCGTCTATCTTGAAGTGCGACTTCATCAGTTCCTCTACACGACGTACGTCATCTGTCTGTCTTGCTGCAGACACGTCGTATAGATGTAGCACGACTTGTCCCTCTTGTTCCTTCAGCGTGGCGCGCGGTGCGGTCCCGTGGATCACCCATCCCAACTGCGTGTAAGAAGCTGCAGGTTCATTCTTCTTACCCATGCGTATTTCACGTGTGACTATTAGGTGCCAGTTGTCAGCACCTATTAGTACCATCGGTGTAGCTTCTCCGTAGTACGTCCCGGAGGTGTGGATAGTTAGTTAATGTCGACTTATCCACTGTCTGACCATGAAGTCGCAGGTTTTTCATGGTCCGTGCGCGTAGTGCATGAAATTCACCGCCCGGGCCGCATATCTGTAGCTTCACCTCTTGGCTACATTCTTCGCGTTGTTGCGAAGTCACACTTTGAATGCGTAGAGTGGAGACCGGCCCGCTTATGTGTAGACGGCGTGTTATTTCTTCGTCGACGAGCGATATCGTTGAGCCTTCGTCCAATAGAGCGAAGGTCGATATTTGCCCGCCGGGCCCTTTTAATATCACGCGGCACATTTTCAATAACACGACGTGATGTGGGCAGCTGCATGTCCCTTTGCCGCACCGCTTTGCTCGGCAATGCTCGCGTCGATGGCGGCTCGTCACACACTTGAAGCACATCTTGGCGGTACGTACCCATTCCCATCTTTCATCGAGACTCATCCTCAGGAACTTTGTGCACTTAGGTACTTCATGGTCGCCGCCACAACACAAACACTCTTGTTTTCCGTCTTCATGGTTGCCCGACGTCGTTGTGTAGATTGCTTCTCGGCCCGGCTTCTTCCTTGTGTTGAGTTGCGACACGCTTCTCGTTTCCTTCCTCGGGGCGGGTGCGGGCGTCGCATTTGTGAAGGCGAACCTCATAGCTCGGTCGGCCTCCCGCATCAGGAACCTGGATAGTACCATCACCTCAGGTTCACGCGACGATTCCGCAGCTTCAGAAGCGTAGTCACACCATCGTGATTTAATGTGCGGGCTCAGCTTCTCTACAACTTCGCGAACCAACATCGGGTTCCATAGGTAACCACGGTTGTCCATCTTGGATAGCACGCACACAATGTTCTGGAATTTCACCGCGAACGAATTCAAGTCATTGGCCGCTCCCGTGAGTCGAGGTAACTTTTTTAAGTCCGTCATCACTCGATCCATTAATATCTCCGGCCTCCCGTAGTACTGTTCCAGTGTCTTCATAATCACTTGCGGGTCGGACGCGGAGTACAGGAGCGCTGACACTGCTTCCCTTGCTTCACCCTTGATGCAGTTGCGCAATCTCGCCAAATTCTCGAACGCGGTGAACTTGCATAAACTCGATGAGTCATCGTACGCCGCCTTAAATGGCAACCATTCAGTGGCCGCTCCCGTAAATGCAGGTAGCTCGGTCACTTGTCGAGGCGGCGGGCGTACGCGTATCATTTTCTCTTATGTGTCGGCCAACTGATCGATTCCTCTTCCAAGTCGACGTTCTCCTCTGGTAGGTGAACGCGAGGCGGATCGTTGTCTTCTACGGTCATTCATGGCAGGTGCGGCGGCATCAATGTACGTGGCGGGTTCGACGTAGGTGGCGTTCTCTGGGGCGGTGTGCGTGGCGGCGGGCTGCGGCGGTTGCTCTGTCTGCAACCGATCCGCGACTGGAGGGCGGCTTCGGTCATTATTTTGAAGCCACTCGTCCACCCTGCCTTCACTCATACACACGGAGCCCTCTTCACGGGCCTCCGCCTCTGCCTCTATCGCCGACACTTCATATTCGAGTCGCTTACTGACGAGCGCCTTTTCAAGTTCAAGTTGCTCGTTCCTAATTTCAGCGATCCTCTTCTGTGCCTCGTATTCTGCCTTCTTCACTCGTGCCACGTCACTACCATACGATCTTCTGGAACGTATCGTACTTGCTGTTGTCCTCACAGAAGTATCGTGTGCAGCTGTCAGAGTTCTCGCCGAGTCCTGGGTTCGTAGTGCGGAGAGCGTCAACGGATAACACGACGCGGATGGCGTAGCGAGCGATTCGCTATAGTCGTACGCGGTCGCGGTGGCTCTACTTGCAGGTAAGCGAGGAGCCGGCGCGGCGGATGCGCCATCGGTCGTCGTCGACGCAACCCTCCCCGCCGCGGCGGGTGCGGGGGGTGCGGACGCGAGCGCGGGGGCGGCGGGGTCGGAACCAGCCGCGGGCGCACCGCTCGGGGTGCGCGGGAGCGCGGACGCGACGGTCGACGGCGACCTAGGCGATTCTTCGAATGTGCGGGGGCGTCGACTATCGTAGCCCGATTCCGATTCGGTTTCCTTGGCTGCAACGCGTCTAGTCTTCATGCTTGATCTTGAAGTTTAATCTTGATTACAATCGACGATCTTCTGGCTTGAAGTTGGTCTTGATTCAAACTTCAAGCGGCGATCTTCTGTCTTCGATGTAATCTTGATAAAATCTTCAAACGGTGATCTTCTTTCTTCGATGTTGATATCAAGCACGGATTTTTCTATATATCCGTTGCTCGATGGACTAGATGTAGGCGCAGAATCTTCTTTAATATCCGTAGCTCGAAGGACCAGCTGTCAGGGTGGACTGTATGTATGTAGAATTGTTGAGTAAAACTTCGGGCTTCTTGTTTCTTAATTTATTCCCAGGAGTGGCTTGCTGCTGATGGTTGAGTGACGACGAAATGTTGAATGACAAATTTGCAGCAAGCCACCCATTATTTATACAATTTAGCTTAGTGCCAGTAAAAGGGTGGCGTAGAGTGCAGGTAGTTTCCGCTCGGCCAATCGGAGCGCGCGTCGCGCGCCCCCTCCCGTGCCCCTTCCCTAGTCTGCACATGTGGTCGGGGCAGGTCTCGACTTGTCCGATATTGCCGCGTGGTGTTTTTAACCGCGCTCTATGCCACCTTACAATAATGCTTAGGTACTCATATACTTACGTCTAAGGGAGTAATACAAACCTAATCTAATTATTTACATTAAAAGACCTACTTAAATCCGTCTTTATTCCATACTTAAATCTAAACCTTAAACAATCATGCAATCCTACTTTATCATAATTATCTATTTACTTATGTCTATCTAGTTTATTTATTTACATCGGTATCATAATTACACATATCAGAATTTCATGTATCATAGCTACGTCGTCCGTAACAATATCTGAGTTGTAAAATGCATTAATTTATATGAAGACCTCGATCAACAAACCTATTTTTTTTAAACACCAATTGGTATGTTGAAATTAAATTATTTACGATTATTTTTATTTATTTCGAAACTTTACATATCACATTTACATACTTTAATTATATTGTCGTTCCACAAAACTCTTAATTTTTTTTTCAATGTAAAATTTAAAAAACAACCATCTGACTACGAAGGGGCCACGATCACCATGTTGGTGACGTCATAACGTTCAAGGAATTTCACGATAATACAGTGTCAACTACACGTGAATTGACAACAAATATCCGAAAATTAGTGCAAAAATATTATATAACAACAGCAAAATTTTATTTGGTCGTGTGTGATTTATCATTCATAAAGATTCATAAAAACACTTCATCACTTATCATTTCATGATATTTTAACACCCACAGCACTAAATTCACCATACACTCGAAAATATAACCGTTTTAACGGGACCGAGTGCGGCTTCGGTTTTGCAGAAGTCACTGGTGACTAAAACTAGATCTTCCCTTTAACTTACAAACTGTGTCCTTGTTGAGTTATGTGCTCCACTGTTTACAGATCAATAGTTTCTCTTCTAAACCAGCATAATATTCTAATACTCACACCCGACGGCTACCTCTAAATATTCTGCACTCAATATACACCGAAACACATTAACTACATGTCATTCTCAAGTTTATCAGAATGTTGCTGCGCACCAAGGGCGTGGAACCCAAGGAGCACTTCAACTCGCCCAACGACTACGGAAATTGCACCAGAAACACTTTCTACACCGAGTACGTGTAAATCGCCCCTTACCACCACGCAACTGCTGATTCGAACTTTATTTCTATTTATCAGGGTTGATATTTGAAAGGAGCAGTGATACGTCAAACATTTGGGAATGTTGTCGAAATATTTAGAGAAACAACGAGATCTTTTGTATGAATAATTGAAAAGATATGTATATATGTTATGTTTTGTAATTGAATAGGTGCGTATATGTTGTATGATATGTGTATGTCTTCTTCAATTCTACGTCAACTTGAAATGGCCAACTAAACAACTTCATCAATGAATAATAAACGGAGAGTACTTAACAAGCTGGTATCGAGCGATCTATAATTTTTAACAAAGATACCGGTGTTTTCACTTAAAAAAAAACCTAATTTATAAATTGTCAAAACCACCATGAGTGACTCAACGTGCTCGTCCACGTCAGATCAATAGCTCATACTGACTGCTGAATTTAATAAGTATTCCCAACGTGGGGTATCTTTACGTGGACTATAGTCGAAATTATCCAGTGCCAGCCCCGCTTGCTCGGGAGCATGTCAGATCGGACTAATAGGCGGCTCTAAAATACTAGACAAATGCGTCTCAGCCAATTTCTCTTTTTTTGGGACAATCCCACCGCACTATTACCAAACCACTGCAACTCTTGAAAGCCAGAATCAACAGTGGCGACCACCAGAAAAGCGCCGACGCAATGAAGCTCGATGAAGTCCCGGAGAATGAATCTCAGCCTATTTGAATAACTCAACAATATCAAGGGAACATACTATAAAATTATGTTTGCAAAAAAAAACACATTGCATATATTATCTCGTTTATATAACCATATGCCAGTAGTTTCACTATAAATACGTAGTCCAGTCCAATTCGAAAACACTACTTCAACATTTAGGTTTATCGAACTCTATCGCCGAATGAAACTGACGAGTGTCTCGTTTTCATATCCCGTTTGATGTATGTAAATAATTGAGTGACTGCTCGAACTGATTGACAAAATTACGTTTGCCGCGAATGAATTAATAATTTTGGGTCAAAATATAGAAATGTATCGAGTGGGCAGTCGTGTGGAGCAGGCGGCGCCGCGGCCACACGTCCGGACAGAGAGTTCAATCCAACAATTTGATGCCAATTGATGCGTGTTTAACATGATATTTTGTGTGTGTACCAAACGACGCTTGTCCAGTTGTTCACTTCTGCAGAATTCATGCTCTGTATACTTGTAGCATGTTATGACTATCAATAAAATAGCATTATATATATATTGCATAAGTGATTCCCTCCAAATTTAAATCGAAACAACATAGTGGATGTTTGCTAATTGAAAATGAAATGATTTTGAAACTACAATTAATGGAATTAATTATTTTGTACCATAACTGTCTGCTTTCCTATCATCGGAATAGTTTATGTAATTGAACAAAATAATTAACTTGTATATTGAAGGCTGATTGCGTTCACAAATAATTAAATCATTGTAATTAATTTTACGCGAAATCAATCGACGGATTAATGGAATAATTAGTGTTAAGAGTCTTTAACAGATGACGTCATCACATCGATATGTGTCTCTTTAGTTATTATCCAAAATAGCTGCTGTTATACCTACATTATAAGCGTTGGGATTAGTATAGAGATGGAATATTAGACACATTACTACGAAAATATTGTATTTTTCGTTACCACGTCAATGTGAAGTCCAATCAACACTGAAAACTGCAGTGCTTCGACAGTGCAGTTCAAATATAATACTATCGCAACTACCTTGAAAGTAACGAACAAGAGAGCTCACAGCTCAAAGTACATAAATTAATCGCAGCTCAGTTCTAAACTCAGCGGAAGATCTCTTTATTATGCCAGCTGCGACGTTTAAGACAATTAAATGAATTAACTGCAAGTTAGACCTCACTGCTTGCAGTCTCCGGCTTTACATTCTTAAATGCATAACTTTAATCTAATTATTAAAAACAAAGCTACTGAATATTGGTATATTGAGGAACAAAGCATTATTGATATACAGCAGCCCTGTGGTGAAATCATGTGGTGCTGTTTTTTCCGTTTAATAAAGTTACGGGGCGCAAAAAAACACGCTAATTTAAACTTTATTTTAAAATCACTGAACCGAACGGTTTGTTTTTCAGTCTCAATGCAGTTAAACATGTTTGTATTAATTTACATATCAATCATGTATCAAAATATAGACTTTAGTCCATTTTAATTAACCCGTCAGTAACTTCTGCATAAGATCAGTTTCAGTAAGCCACGGGGGTCAATTTCGAATTTCAGTCGGATTCAATTATTCGAAATCATAGCAATCGGTAAGCCAGAGGCAATTTTGCTCTAAGCTAGTTTCAAATAATTATGTTCCGATTTATTTAATTAAACTTGCCGTACTGTATGTGCAATAATTATTTAGTATTTCGAGCATGTGTTGCCTAGGATTGGTCATAGCTATTAGTAAGGTTAATCCGAGCGAAACTGTCGTGTTTGGATCTAATGTAATTTGTTAGATAATCAATGGCGGCCGTTTAACTTCACTGTTCATTAGACGCTATATTTTGTATACATCATGATTTAAACCAAACATATTCTCGATGCACCAGAGCAACTTGTGCTTACTTACACTTTACTCTTTGATGTTTAATTGAAGCAAATGATAAAAGTTTAGAGTTGAGAACGGAGGTAAGTTAAAGTTTGGCGACAAGTTTAGTGCTGCAATATCAGTTGCTGCCAAGTAAGTTCGCGAGATTTAACAAGCGAGCGAGAGACACCTTTGTTACATGAGTGTTCCTACTGTGGTGTCTAGCTTGCTTCCAATGTGAGCATAACTAAGTAGGCACTGATTCTATCCGTCTGGATATCGTGTACTATCACGGTCAAAATTGCAGTCATAACTTCACGAAACTATAGCATAGCCAATCAGTCCCACAAACGACCTTCTTCTATAGACACATTACACTCATGCACACACCTATATATCGAATTCTTTCATAATGAACCAATGAGAACGCGACATGGCCACAACGTCATACTATTCATTAAAATCACAAAACGTGTGGGTGGTGGTGTTTCAAATTCATCCTCATCTGTAGATATTATAATATAAAACAAACGTTTACCTATAATTGAAGAACTACTAACACTATTGTTAAGTGTTTAGTTTTCAAAATTTTTTACCACTGTTCTCGTTCTTGAAATGTAATGTGTGTATGTCGTTTTGTGGCAATAAAATATTTTTTCATCACACGTGCACGTAAAAAGTATCTAAACATACAGGTTAACTTGGCCGTAATGCCCCATATAAAACCCTCGGGCTTTCTTTTTGTCATAAAACCCTAGGGCGGTAAGTAATTTTTTTTTAATTTATGGTACAGCACACAGGTCATGCAAGTTCAAGCAAGGAGTTTACACGCTATTGAAAAATTGTCTTAAAATGTTATCTAAACAAGAATTTCTTTGCAATCTCGCTACATGTTAATTAAATACTCTACTAATGTTCTTAATAATCGATTTTAATATTTATAGTATGAAAACGTCGAAATTATTTAATTCTTTTTACACTCCGTCATGGCTGTATACCTAAGTAAGTATTTGCCCTTAAAGTTTCTGAACGAAACACTGTATAATCTGTGGTGTGGGCAAAAATTCGCCAACCGCTTAAAAAAAAGTTCACGTATTTCGTAATAACAGCTGTGCTGACTTGTGTATTAAATTCATAATTATTACTCGCAAATGTGATGAAAAACATTGTGTGTATCACGGGCGGTACGGGAATTACGAACCTCAACTCAGAAAGATCTACGAGATTCTACTAGAGCCTCGATCGTAATTCCTTACCTACCGCCCTTAATACACAATGTACTATTTCATTCTTTCTTTCTTCTTTTCTTAAACTTTATAACAATGTGAGTAGATTTCAAACACAATACCCACACGTTTTGTCGCCAACATCGATCGCACTTACTATCCCGTATATTGCTATTCATAAGAGAATCCTAGAGATCGCAGTAGATAATCATTTACCTTTAAGTTAGAATGAGCCATTTGCCATACGTAAGTGTCAGTAATTAAGCCGTCCTGGCCAAGTATGAGTTAACCGGACCGAACCGCAGGTGAGGTCGGGTTATATACGAGGCCAGGATGGCTTTCTTACTGGTTGAGGCTTATATAATGCTTTTCTCAAAAATTAAAGAATGTTTAAAAACAAATTCGTTTAATTAATATTGAAGGTTACATTCATATTAGGGCAGTTACTGATAGATATTGTGATCACAATTGTCGCAATTGAATGTAAAGTCCCGCTAGTCGTTGTTTTTTTATAATAAATTGTTTGCGGTTGGTTTTGAACATTGTTCTATTTTTACATTACATGAATGTTTTAGTAAAAACAACATGTTTTTGAAACTGCATGTTAATTTTAGAATGGAAAGTTTTAATCCAACATGATTTATAAACTGAAATGACTAAATAAAATCCCCACTATACTTCTACAACATTACTAAATACAAAACGCAACGTGCAAACTATTTCTGCGTCGCGTTATTATGGCTAATCTCTAATCTGTGTCTGGCACCATGTTTTTTTTTCTAAGCAGGTCTAAGAGGATGACCTACTCTCCAGTAAGTAAATTACATACTTACTTACTGGACAGTAGGAGATTCCAAATTTAAAATCTCGCTTCTTACTGGACAGTTGTGAATAAGTCTCCGGTAGAGTTCACTTTCTGGATACTTTTTAGAGATGTTATGCCAACATTACATACCATTTTTGAGAAAAATATATATTTCTGCATTTAAATTGAATGCCTAAATATTAATAATGATTTAAATCTTAACTATCTTTTTAATGTAATCTCATAAATGATAGAAAAATGTTAAATACCGTAGCATAATACTTGTGTTATCCTTTTAATAATAATATGTTTGTCGCTGCATTAATTACTTTATATTATGACCTAATGTATTCAGTTGTCCAAAAGATTTGCGTTTAAGTGTTTAGTTAATTGGATCTTGAGCATTGCATTTGAATGAAGGTACATCTTTTTATTTTATTCGGTAAAATCACCGAAGATGAGGGTTTATTGAAACAATATGAATTGCTTGAAATAGTGCGACGTTGTTGGTTGGTGAACTTTATTCAGAGCGTTCGAGATATTATAATAGTGGTGTTTATTTGAATATCATAATTCAAGCAAATATAAATTTAGAAAATAGGGCAAACATTGTTGCCTTGCATAAGAATAGGCTAAATACAATCACAAATTTCTGATGAAACCGGATTATGTTTAAGTTATGGTGCATGATATTTTTGCGTCATGTAAGCAAATAAATCACTTTTTTTAATGTTTAATAAGTGTCTTTTTTAATTTTTAGGGTTCCGTACCTCAAAAGATAAAAAAAGGAACCCTTATAAGATCACTTTTTTGTCCGTCTGTCTGTCTGTCCGTGTGTCACCACCGATTTTCTCAGGAACGAGTAGACCTAGCAAGTTGAAATATATATATAGTCCCTATTAGGTGTATAAAAACCAAGCTCCTGAGTCACCATGATAAAAAGATATAAGCAAATAAGTACAAAAAATTTACCTTAATTTTCAACTTTTTTTATTTGTCAGAATTTTCCCTTTACTTGTGCTGTAAGACCTTGCTTTTAATTAAAATTTACAATTCTAGGTCAACTGGAAGTAACCTATAGGTTTTGGGTCGAAAACCTATATGGTAGTTCCCGTTGACCTAGAATCACGAAATTTGGCAAAAAGTAAGGTCTTAACAGCACAAATAAAGGAAATATTCAAAAAAAAAAAAGTTGTAGTTTTCGCGAAAATCTAGATTTGCCTATACCTTTTTAACTTAGCCACAAATAACCAATTTTATTATGGCGGTAAAATTCTAATTCTAAATCTTTATTTCGAGCGAAGACTCTTAAAGAGTTAGTAGCAATGTGCATTAAAATTAAGTATTAGTAAACAACACTATACGGTGACATATGTAACTGAAAGCAGTGAACTACATATATATACGAACAGTCCACTATGTCAGCAATAATTTTCAGAACCCTGTTAGGGCTGCCCATAACTCGGGCCACCATTGATGTTGCGCGCTTGCGCATTATCGCGTAAAAACAAACGCACCGCCGTAAACATCCCTGACGCACTACAACGCCAAGGTAAACCCATCAGTTTTCTGAACACGTTATTATACTGGACACGAAGGGCTCCATATGACGTCGACGTGATACTTATCCCAAAAGCTGCTAGTATAGAAGGTGGTAAAGAATGCTGTAAAGTACGTCACCTTTATTTCTGCAGTAGAATGTGCATACCTGCAGGCTATCATATTCGCAAGCTTTAAGCCCTTCGTTCCCTTTCAATGTCAGCATTGTCCTTTAAAGCTTATTATTGACACAGACACCGTCAATATGATAACCGAAACGTTGACTGCTAAGCGCCTCGATGAGGGCATTCATATACAAATTGAAGAGGGCAGGGGAGGTCATTCCTCCCTGTCTCACTCCACACTCCAATTGATAAGGCTCCGACAGCACACCCGCCCACCGAACTCTGTTGATCTGGCTTCCATACCAATGGTTGAAGATACTTATAAGCTCGATAAGCAAGCTTATAGGTTCAAGTTTCCTCCATAATATATCTGAGGAAACCAGATCACAAGCCCTAAACCAATCGAGGAAGCAAGCGAAAACAGGTGTTCCTCTTTTAGTGTAATACCTAACGGCATGCTCGAGACACAGAACTGCACTCTCTGTAGAAAGTCCTGGCCGAAACCCGAACTGATTGTCGTGCAGCACAAGATGTTCGTTTAGCTGTGTATCAAGCAGACCATCATGCACCTTAGCTACTATGGTTGCTAGAGAAATAGGTCTATAGTTTCCCCTATCCGAAAGATCACCTGTTTTACTTTTAACAGTGGGAACCACGATCGTTCTCATTAGGCAAGTATGAATGACCAATACATCAATTGTACAGCAGTGTCAAAACCCTCGGTTAGTGAGGACCGGCGTATTGCAAACGCTCGAGCAACTGAGCCCATCATGTTCAGGGGACTTACCTCTAGACGTAGACCTGATGACCCTGGCCACATATTTGGCACTGAAACGTGAGCCCACCTTGCCAGAACGGGGCTCAGCATCCAGCATCTCACTCGATTTCTAAAAAGATTTGCAATATACTTCACATCACTCACACCATTCACACTAACAGGCAGGCCTGGCCGAATGCTCAATTTATTAGCGCTCTTCCAGAAACCGCGATAAACACGCTTTGAATGCTTAGAGGCAATTATGTCCATTTTTATCTGTATCTTTGTCTTTATAATGGGTAGGTACGGAACCCTCGGCGCAGAGTTGGACTCGCACTTGGCCGGTTTTTTTTATCTGCCTACTATTTAAATTAGTTGTAATAATATTGATTAAATTACTTTATTTTCAACATGTTTTCTTTTTAATGGTTGGGTATAAATAATATTAACAAAGGATGCATAAAAACACTTTTGTTTTTATTTTTAACTATTCTAAGTTGCATTTCTTTCGTGTAACTTACTAGTCATTATTTGTTACCATGAGTATAGGTTACTAAAAATACAAAAATAAACTTTGTGCATTTGAGATTTGAACTCGCGTCTACTACGATCCCGTTTGAGAGTTGCACTCTCTCACAAGTCTTTTGAACCGGCTCGACACGGACTTTTGTAGTTATATATAAGTGAAACGAGTAAGTATATATTTTTATCTTTGTGTGGCGTTGACCACGCCCCGTCACCTCGTAGTTACACTGTATGATGTATATTGTTTGCTTTGAAACATCACGCACACAATTATATGCACAGAACCGTACAGGAGACTATAAACATTGAGGTCTGACTGCAATTTTGACCCTCGACTGTACTTGACAACATTTTTGAATTATGACAGCATTTTTTATTTGGTAACTGTTAGATAATAGGTGTTGTAGCTGCATGGTAAGTAGGTGTCTCAATGTGCTCTGTGCACTTCTTCCATGTTTGAGAGCGAATAGATTGCGTTTACATATCACTCTACTCCTCACAACTCCACTCTTACTGATAATACGACT
This sequence comes from Orthosia cruda, assembly GCA_964057195.1. Classification (NCBI taxonomy): domain Eukaryota; kingdom Metazoa; phylum Arthropoda; class Insecta; order Lepidoptera; family Noctuidae; genus Orthosia; species Orthosia cruda. The sequence goes on along the minus strand of OZ059825.1, from coordinate 72,962,196 downwards.
TCTTCTCTTTCTTTCTCTTTCGTTCTCACTCTCTTTTCCCAAGGTTGCATTAACAAAGGAGTTATAGATAGAGAACTCAAAATTGGAATTAAACGGAAGACGCTAGTGCCAGAGAAAGTAAACAATATCGGGTAAAAAGAAAGAATAACCAACATATTTTATTTTACTATTGTAATTTAAAATAAAATATGAAATCTCGACTTCGAGAAACAAACATTATAGGTACCTACTAAATTAAATAAACTGTTTGGAAGTTATGATATTTGGATTCGTATTGTTTGATGTTAAATTATTTGTATGTTTCCACAGTGAGTTCGTTCTCACAGCTTGTTAGTAACTTTTGTAGTTAATTTATTATATATCGTTATTCATATAATTTAACATCTTTTTAACAAGTTATTTGCGTGCAAATATTATGTTGTTCTATTACTGTGTTGCCTACTAAAATCGGACAAGAGTAAACAAAGCTTTACCTGAAGCGAATGAAGAACGATGTTATACTTAGATCCCTGAAATATTGAGAAAAACCATCTCCCGCTGTGTTGACTCCGTTCACCATTTCTCAGACTCGGCTAAAAATTTTTGAGAGATTGTACAATTGATGTATTGGTCATTCATACTTGCCTAATGAGGACGATCGTGGTTCCCATTGTTAAAAGTAAAACAGGCGATCTTTCGGATAGGGGAAACTATAGACCTATTTCTATAGCAACCATAGTCGCTAAGGTGCATGATGATCTGCTTGATACACAGCTAAACGAACATCTTGTGCTTGTAATTGTAAAAATATTAATTTGGCTGTATTTGAAGTTTTAAAGGTGATAATGAATAATGTTGATATTAAAAATCCTGTATGCGCAATATTTACAGACATGACAAAAGTATTTGACTGTGTAAAACATGACACGTTCTTAAAAAAGCTTAACGATTATGGTCTAAGAGGCAACATATTAAATTTAATAAAATCATACCTAACGGACCGAAAACAATATACAGAAATTTCGAAAGTATGTACTAAGACTAAACACGAATTTAAATATTTATCTACTTGCAGAACACCCAAATTTGGCGAACCGCAAGGTAGTGTACTTGGGCCACTGCTATTTTTATTGTACATTAACAACCTCCCTATACATATTCGGCATCCAATGACATTATTTGCGGACGACAGCACAGCCATAATCGCATGCGTAGATAAAAGTAAATACGAAAAAGACAAATGACACACTTAAAACAATAATATCATATATTCATATAATTTAACATCTTTTTAACAAGTTATGTGCGTGCAAATATTAAAAAAGAAAATTGGCAATTTTTTTGGCTCAATAAAAATAACTTAGCTATCAATCTTCAAAAAACCAAAGTCATGCATTATTACCAACCGACTACAGCCAGAAAATGTAAACACTAAATATAAAAATCAAATCGTTGATACAACCTCAGATGCAAAATTCCTGGGATTTATTCTATTTCTATTGATGAAAAACTGACATGGAAACCAAATGCTGAAAGCGTATGCCAAAAACTAAGCCAGACCGCTTACCTACTCTACAACCTTTCAAAAAAAGTAGATACTGACACATTAGTAACAGCATACCATGGTTTAGTTGCTTCATCATTAAGATTTGTGGTCATATTTTGGGGTAACTGTAGTGAGAGGGAAAGAATCTTTAAGGCCCAAAAATGTTGCCTTAGGTCAATGACAGGTCATAAAACTACAGAAAGCTGTCTGCCACTTTTTAAATCTTTAAAAATTCTTACATTTCCGTCCCTGTATATACTAGAAGTAGCCCTTTTCGTCAGAACGAACAAACACTTGTTTACATCAATGGTTGATATTCGACAACGCACAGGACCGATTAGGTCTTTATATAAAAACCAACTTTATACAGGTGGCCATAGGACAGCTTTATTAAAGAAAAATATTTTATCCATGGGTCCGCTTATTTATAATGAATTACCTAATAATCTGAAAGAATTACCCATCCAAATTTTTAATAAACAGTAACTAAACTGTTACTAGACAAGTGTTACTACACAATTATAGAATTTTTAAATGACAAAACTATCAGTTAAAATGTACCCACTTGTTTGTTTTAATTATTTTGTTGACATGCCTATTTTTTTTTATTCCTTATGTTTTTGAATTTGATTGTATTTAATTAATTATTTTGTGGACATGATGATTTCTAGTTCCTAATGATTTTGACTATAATTGCATTTCATTTATTATTTTGTTAACATGATTATTTTTAATCCTAATGGTTTTGACTAGGATTGCATTTTATTAATTATTTTGTTGACATGATTATTTTTATTTCTAATGTTGTTACAATGATAGTCTGTAATTTATTAGTTTGCTGACATGATTATTTTGTATTCCTAATGAAATTGACTATGATTGCATTTAATTTATTATTTTGCTGACATGAATTATTAATTTATTATTTTTTATTCCTATATTTTTTTTTTTACTATAATTGCATTTAATTAACTATTTAGTTGACATTATTATTTTTAATCTTTAATGTTTTGATTACCTATTGTTATGACTTATTATTTTGTTGACATAATGATCTGAATGTTTTGTATTATTGTTGTATTAATAACAGTATATTTTTAATTGGTACATTCAACTGAACAATTTTGCATGCCGTAAGGTAAAATGTGCCGGGACTGTCTACAAAAAAAATACCATCTTATATGTATACCTCATTATTGTCAATAAATGATTCTGATTCTGCAGGACAAACAGTTCGGGTTTCGAGCAGGACTTTCTACAGAGAGTGCAGTTCTGTGTCTCAAGCAGGCCTACACAAAAAGAGGATCACCTGTTTTCATTTGCTTCCTCGATTTAGGGCTTTTGATCTGGTTTCCTAAGATATATTATGGAGGAAACCTAACCTATAAGCTTGCCTATTGAGCTTATAAGTATCTTCAGGCATTGGTATGGAAGTCAGATAAACAGAGTTCGGTGGGCGGATGTGCTGTTGGAGCCTTATCAATTGGACTGTGGAGTGAGACAGGGGGTATCGACCTCCCCTGCCCTCTTCAATTTGTATATGAATGCCCTGATTGAGGCGCTTAGCAGTCAACATTTCGTTTGTCATATTGACGGTGTCTGTGTCAATAATTAGCTTTAAAGGACATTGCTGACATTGAAAGGGAACGGAAGGCTCTTTCCGAGCGTGCGGATATGATAGCTCGCAGGTTTGCACATTGTACTGCAGAAATAAAGGTGACGCTCTTTAGAGCATTCTGTACCACCACACTTGCAACCTGTTCGATAAGTATTCACGGGCGTCGTATGGAGCCCTTCGTGTCCAGTATAATAACGTGTTCAGAAAACTGATGTAAATTAGCGTTGGCGTTGGCGTTGTAGTGCGTCAGGGATGTTTGCGGCGGCGCGTTTGTTTTTACGCGATAATGCGCAAGCGCGCAACATAAATGGTGGCCCGAGTTATGGACAGCCCTAACAGGGTTCTGAAAATGATTGCTGACAGAGTGGACTGTCCATATATATACGTAGTTCACTGCTTTCAGTTACATATGTCACCGTATCGTGTTGTTTACTAATACTTAGATTTAACTCACATTGTTACTAACCCTTTAAGAGTCTTCGCTCGAAATAAAGATTTATAATTTGAATTTTACAGCCATAATAAAATTGGTTATTGGTAGCTGAGTGTTAGAGATATAGGCAAATCAAGATTTTCGCGAAAACTTGAAAGTACCTAAGTAAGTAATTTTTCCTTTATTTGTGCTGTAAGCCTTACTTTTTGCCAAATTTCAAGATTCTAGGTCAACGGGAACTACCATAATTAGGTTTTCAACCCAAAACCTATAGGTTACTTCCGGTTGACCCATAATTGTCAATTTTGGTTAAAAGCAAGGACTTATGGCAGAAGTAAAGGGAAAATTCCGAAAAATAAAAAGGTTGACAATTAAGGTAAATTTTGGTACTTACAAGTTTTCGTAGTTTATATCTTTTTATCGTGGTGACTCAGGACCTTGGTTATTATACACCTAATAGGGACTATAGACTTCAGTATCTTGTATAAATTTCAACTTGCTGGGTCCACCCGTTCCTGAGAAAATCGGTGGTGACACACGGACAGACAGATAGACGGACAGACGGACAAGAAAGTGATCTTATAAGGGTTCCTTTTTTACCTTTTGAGGTACGGAACCCTAAAAACATTTTTTATCACCCAGCCCAATAACTGATGGGCATTATTCAGAAAACTCGGTCAATTTACTTATTTAAATAGATTTTTACTCATATTGGGCATTTTTCAAATTGTCTGGGCAATATGAATAATGCCGTATTAATCACTTGGTCCATAATATACTACTGTCGTACTGTTGTACGTAGAGTTGATACAACAGGAAACTTACTAAGTAATGTTATGATGACAGTGCATCGTTTCCGAAACGAAATATTATTTCCATTCTACATTAATAATTAAAATTTAGGCATTAAAGAAAACCATACACAACACACAACAACCATCGAAAAGTTTATTAAGCTCTAAAAGGGTTCACTTTAAGATCGAAATAGATACTGAAACTTTAACTTGCTATGTCGTAACAAGTTGATAAATATTAAATGATGTAACTTTATCACGCGTTACCAGGATCTTTAAGTTGTTAACTTTAGTGATGAAGCATCGTATTAAATTTCCATTACACAAAACAATGAGATAGAAGCCGAATTTCCGACGAGTGCGCTCGTTATGTGGCGCGTTGTTCCAGCTCATGATAAAGGTATCAATGTCCTTACTTCTGTCACTTCGTCCTTCCAAAAGTTGTATTTCTCCGGAGGGACTGTAAATCTTCCCTCACTGTCTTCCCCGTTAAGCAAAGCGCCAGGCAACTGTTTTCTGGACTGTTTATATATTTAATACACTTGGTAACAAATAAACACATCTGCTGTACTGTATTACTGGTTTTATTTTATCTACACCTACCAAACGGTCCCCAAACACAAAAATGTAGAATGTGAGCAACAAATAGGGATAGAAATTCCTTTGATATGACTCAAAGGTAGATACTGAATAAATACGAATGAACCGGTGATGTGAGAGTCTGAAGTGTATTTAATAGATACACTTCAAAAGGACGGCCCAAAGAAAACAAAACAATAATGAAAAATAAGCTAACGTACAAACAAAGAGCCCTGTGTCGAGTGCGGACTCAGAACATAATCTGTTCGCTACACTTAATTAAAAATACTCTTTGTCGAGTGTATCTCGTTTAGAGGGTGCTTATCAAAAGCAAAAAGTGGTATACAGTCGCATGACATTTACTCACTAAATTTAACAACGTGTTGATGTAATTTCACGCCCAAATTGAATTAAACTTTAAAAAACAAAAGTGGCTATACAATGGTGTCTAGTTCCCTCCATTGTGCACACAAGGGGTCACCAAAAGCTTCTGCCAAAAACAAATGGACCCAAGTCACAACCACACTGACCAGGCACCGGCCATTTTGTTGTTTATGTATTTATTTAAATTAAGTACTGCCAAATAGCAATCATTTCACACGTTAGGAACAAGCTTAATAACTAACTGACTAAAGCAAAGGTGTACATAGCGATCACTACAATTATATCGCTCCCTTCAAAGACAAAGACAAGACAAAGACGAAGATATTTTATTTCAACTAGGCCACCAAGCGGCACTTTGAACGTTAGATACCTACAGTAAAATTTACAAGGAATAAAAATTGATTCTACCGTGCATTCAGAAAGTAGCTTGTTATGGAGAAGAACGCACAAGAAACTCCATAAATCCTTGAAATAGTAAGTCTTAAAATGTCTAATGTGTCATATCAACAGTTAAAATAAATTGGAGAACAGACAGTCACTGCTACTTAATTCAAATTCAATTTATTGAATCCATAATGTACATACAGGTGTTAAATATAAGTTACATAAACAAAAGGGCACTGTTGGGCACAGCAAAATTCTGGATACAGGCGGTATCTAGGAGAGAGGAATAGCGCTCAATATTTTCCTAATCTATTAACATTTTAGTTATCTATTCCCTTTCTATCCATTTTTATTGAGTTTATACGAATACCTTTTTATTTTCATGTCAAATTATAAATGAGATGATGAAGTCATGTCTGATGTCCCATGATGTCTTATTATTATTTATTCTTAAATATTAATTATTCCTTTAAGTTTTTATATTGAAATAATATATTTGATTAACATAGTGTTTATTAATTAAATTAATACATAATTAAAATTAAAATGTCAATAGTATATTTTGAGTCAATTATTTATTAATGTCATTTTACTTATCGAGTTAACAGTTGTCATTATTTTTAATTGAATTTATCCGTCAGATATTCGTCAATTGTTTAATAGCTTTTGCTAATTAAGAACTAATTACTTGTTTTAAGTATTCCGGTAATTTGTTATATATTTCTATCGACATAGCTTAAGGACTAGAAGAGTGTAATTTGAGGCGGGAGGAGGGTAGATCTAGTCTGTTTTTGTGGCGCCACGAATAATTTTCGGCATGTCTTCCCGTGTGTTGTAAGTATCGGGGTATTTGCGGACCAGTTTACATAATCCTAAAATATAAATATTAAATAAGGTGAGGATTTTATGTTTCTGAAATCAAGGCTTGCAACTATCTATTTGTTCTATGTTAGTAATTATTCGTATCAGCTTTTTTTGTAGGAAAAATCGGGAGCGAGCGTCCGTGCTATTTCCCTATAATATTACGCCATAGCTTAACCAAGAGTGGGCATATGAATAGTATGTCACTAGTGCGCTTTGTAGGTTGGTAGTTTCTTCTATTTTTCGTAGGGCATATGAAAACTTTGAAATTTTCGAAGTAACTTTACTTGTCTAGTACATGTGTCGCGTTTATATCCGCTTAGATCCTGACCATTTTCGGATGAACCGAATCATGGACATACATATTGTGCTACGACAAGGAATTTTAACTGTGTGCGACATAATACAATAAATTTTGAAGAAAGAAGAAGAACGGTATAAAGAGAAGTCACTGTGTTCGGTCATCAAAAATGGTCTGCGGCCGAATACGGGTAACCGAAAACCTGTTTACACTAGTCGGCGACCGACTACGGGCTGTGGTCGAATACGGCTAGCCGAAAACTTGTTTACACTAGTCGGTGACCGAATACCGACCGTAAAAACGACCTAATGTAAATGAGCCATCATGTCAGCTTCGTCTCGGGAATGGCAAAATATCGGCTGGTGCCTCCTGTGGCTCTAGACAAATGACATTCAAAGTCAGCGATGGCGATGGTCTAAATGTCAAAATGTAAGGGATTGATCACGAGACATTTCGATAGCGTTTGACAAATTCCCATAATATTTTTGACTTTTTACCCATCGCTATCGCAACGCTTTCGTTGTTAGAATATCAACTGACTTGAGCCTCTTGTTTTGCTGATGTCCATTGGCACCGGAGACAACTTACCGTCAGGTATCCTGACTTGTAAGCCATTTAATGATATTTTTTACGCTTTTTAGTTAAAACGCTCTTTAAATCGATTACAATATGTTCACATTTGATGCATAAACAAACAGACGAATTGATCGAGTCTTCAGTAAAATTAAATATTCGAATACGATCAGTGCGTTTCATTGAATTGTTTATATCGCGCTGTATTGTCGAGCGGCAGCAATTTGTTTACATATTGCTGATTAACATCATGCGAGCTGAATGAGGTCATCGCGTCAGTAGGAACGTGGAAACATAAATGTTTTAATGACATGGTGTGAGCATCGCTGGTTGTTTTACATCTTAACTGTCTTAGTTGGTGGACCTGGACTCTCTATAAGAAGCATATAAAACTGATTGATCAAAGGTTCATTTTTTTGTACTCAAATTTTGTTCGATCAGAATGTGGACAGTTCCTCGATAACTGAAATCCAAATTTTGCCGCAAATATACATCAATATGAACTCATGGAGTCAACATCACGCTGCTACGCGTCAGCTACCGGACATTGAGCGCTAATGTGATCACGCTTGCGTCGCGAACTCGTCACGACTCGCACTGCACTCAATCGCCTAATTTGACAGTCCTATAGAAATAGCCTATAGGGCTATAGGGTATATGATATAGGGATGCTTTTATACTGCAAAATTAAGGCAGCAGTTGGGTTATATCAGGGAAAAACTATATTTTGGGGATAGTGAATTTCTGAAATGCAGATTTTATACCCGTAACACGGATTTAGAGTAGAATTGATGACGGTTATACATTAATGAAATGGCGCGGCCGGGGAAGTAAGATACACTAAACCATTGCTTTGTGTTTTAGCTTGGCAACAGCAGTAAATGCTTCTTTAACGTCTTTTTTAAACGGGATGGAGATTCTTGGTATTTTCAGCAATGTAATAAACGATACATGCTGTATAATTCTGGTTCCTTTGAAGAGGTACTAGTGAAGTATGTACTTACAGAAAAGTAACAATAGTCACACTATATGTTTTTGTTAAACAATAAAATTTAATAGAGTAAGGTTCTGACTTTCCATTATAAAATATTGATACAATTCTGGATAACTTCCAACACTTCCAAAAATGCGTTTTTAGACACCCATGCTGTAACGCAATCCGTGTACCACATTGTGGATTGTCTAATACGTTTCAGGGCATGAAATATTGTGGAACAGTTCATGTTGATACGAGACAAGAACCACATTACTCCACCGCCGGTTGATTGCCATCCATTACCAAATTACAACCGACTGCTTGACTGAGCCCTATCATTATTGGAAGACCGATAATCACCTGTTATAAAAACTTTCTCAAATATCTGCTAATTACATCTCTATCTTATCCAAGTGCTTTCGCATTATTGAAAACTTCATTGGTCTATTGGTCGCAAGAGTTATAGCTGAACGTGAGGTCCTGAGTTCAATATCCGAGTTGGGTAAAGAGTCATTGAGTTTTTTTTTTGTTTTCAAAATACATGGCTACCATGATGTCTTCACTGTGCACACATTAACAATACTCTCGTTACATTGTCTTATTATGTATGTGTGTGTGTTATCAGTTGACTGAGCACTATTCCGAGGGTTGAAGATACGACCCTAATTACTTGTTCTTCGTCATCCTTTCAGGCTACTTTGATCAAATAAGGTCTGTATAATAAAAATAAATACACGTTAAACTAATTTTGTTTTTGTAAGTTAAAAAATCACTCAGTTGTATCAGACAGGTAAGTCGGATAAATTCTTGTTTTTCATTCTCTATTATTGTTATTCTTAAGACCACTCCACCATTTTACTTTATTGTTCAGTCCTTTCCTGACCTGCTAAGCTTTCAAATGTATATTATTATTAAGAGCACCGTTGTCTGAGATACAGATATTAAGTTATGTATTTCAAAATCAAAAGTCTTGTAGAATTTTTGTTTGTTTAAGGTCATAAAAAATAGTTTCACATTTTATGTACCTTATTTGAATTGAATAAATTATTATCATTATCCTATCTGATGGTAAGCGATGATGTGGCGACCATGAAGCGACGGTTGGCTAAAAGTCACCTACTAACTATTAACTTTTAAACCCTCCCCCAGGATATATAATATCTCAGGAAATACTCCTAGGAACTCCACCCCTTAACTGTACACATAATGAAAGTAGATATTCACAAAATAGTTTTGTACTTATAGGCAGGATGTCTACCATAATTTGGAGGCGCATCGCGGTACGTCACGTTATTACTAATCACCTAGAACACTCTTATATATTTAATTTTAAAAAAAAATGTTAGCTCGCGTTTGACCACGATCTCTTCTGATGCGATGATGTGGTCGACGATGAAGCACGCTTGCCTAGACTCCCAGGTTGTAGTTACGAGAAAAAAGAGTATAAAAAAACCAAATTCCGGATTCAAGTCCCACTCCCACATTACACACTTTATTTAGATATTAACTTCTGCCAGCGGCTTCGCCCAAGTGATAGTCGGAAATGAATTAAAATAAAACAATGCTGCTTATGTGCTATTCTAGACTATAATCTATCTGTGCCAAATGGCAAGAAAGAGTAACTAACATCCATTCATCCTATTCATCCTTTTCGTAGCAGGATGTGTAGGAGGACGATACTTGACTTCGTATTTCAAATGAATAAAGTTTTGCCTATGGACGCTCACGACACAAACATTGACTCAGACATTTACATCTTTCCTTCAAAGTTACGAAAACCACGACAAGTATATTTGTACAGATATTAAAAAAAAAAAATATGCGTAGGCGTTTTTCGTAGAGGCGAAGCAGTCGTAGCTCATAGCTACGGCGTAGCACGTAGAGCGTAGCGCGTAGCCCACGTGTCATTGATAGAGGGTGCAAGTGCAATTGAAATCAAATTATTAATTTCTGTGATTTTTTACTGTACACTGTACAAATAGGTCTTATAAAATATTTCTATACTCAAAAATCTGGGCTAACACTATTTTCTATTAGTTACATAATTAATTGCCAACGAATACTTTAACCCATAACACAAAATTCGAATTGTAATTCAAATTAAATTCTATATAGGTTGTATAAGCAGGCAGAGCAATGATTTAATTAGTCTAACCTTTAAATTCGCTTCGCAGATTAACATTAACATCAACTTTATAGGAGTTTCTGTACTTAATACCACTTTAGAAGAAACACAAAGTTATAATATTATATCAAAGCCTCGGTAAGTATCCCGCAAGCGTCGTATCTTGAGTCGAGATAAACTGCGTGGAGCAACTCGAAACTTGCGCTAAGTTAACTAGTCCATCAACTGAGTACCTATGTAACGAGCTCGCCGAGATTTACCACATATACTCTAAATTATATTTGGTTATACAAGAAAGCGTACTTTGGTTTTGGTGAAGATCTTTTTTTTGAATTAGCATACTCTTGCCCACAGCTGGGTAAAGTCATCCCCTCTAGAGGCTTTAGACAAAGCGTCATATTTTATTAGCGAAGGCGATAGTCATCATCGTCCTGCCCTTATCCCATGCCACTTGGAGTCAGCACAACATGTTTTCTTCTTCCATACCATCCTGTTACGATATAATTTTCTTTCATACCACTCCTCACACAGTCCATCCATCTTTTCATTGGCCTTCCTATCCCTCTCCATCCATCCACATTTATAGACATAACTCTTATAGTAACATGCGTTTCATCCCTCCTCATCACATGCCCATACTAGGACAAACGGTTACCTTTCATCTTTTCTTTTTAGCGCGAAGGCGATAGTCGAAATGCTAAAATATAAGGGATTAGACACGTATCATCTCAATAGCGCTTGACCATCCATAAATTTTTGCAATCACCATCGCGACATTTACGATGGCTCCATGAACGAGTATGACGAATTTCCTTGTAAATTAGTTCGGCTTTGCCAAAAAATAGATAAATTACTGGTAAAATGTACACACACATTTTACCAGTTATGTTGGTAATTAACGACCTCATACTTAATTCAACATACCCACTTACTTAATAAATAATAAAACACGAAAAAATATAGTATTTATATATAATGGAGTGTCAAAAGTGTAAAAAAGTACTATCAAAAAAAGGTGCCCACTTCATGTGCCAAGGATCCTGTCAAGGAACTTTTCATAGGAGCTGCGTCAAAGGCCTAGCTGCAGACATGAAGGCAGGGAAAAACAGGATCTACTGTAACAACTGTGAAGACGAGGGCTCTGATGAAGAAGAAGTGGAGGAAGAGGTACAAGACTTTCAACACATGTTAAAAGACATTCAAAAAAAGGTCAGTGCCATATCCGGACTTACGAAACATTTAGATACAATACAACAAAGCATTAGATTATTATCAGATAAGTACGATACACTATTATTTGAACACGAAGAATCTAAAGGAAAAATATCGAAACTTGAAAAACTGTGACCAATATTAATAACAGATGTGTTTATTTAGAGAAATGCAACATTGCACTTGAACAAAAACTACAAGACGCTGCGCAATCATCGCTTAAACAAAACCTCAAAATTGTAGGCGTTGAATACATGCCTGGTGAAAACTTGAGAGAGATTGTGATCAAAATTGCAGATGAGATGGCCGTAAAAAGCGATGAAATAGAATGGATAAAACGGAACAGACGTTCTAAACAAGAAAATGAATCCATCTTCTTATCAAGGGAGGACTGGTTAGCTAATCGTCGCAAACTGATCGAGTTAAAAAAGCAGCATCTTTACCGGCGGATCGACTACAAACAAAATATTTATCAATGAATACCTAACCAAGGCTACGAAGACTACTAGGCTACTATGGAACGCAAAAAAGTCAACTCAAAGGTGTAATGGGTGACAAATGGAAAAATCTTGGCGAAGAGAAAGGATGGCGACAATACAATATGGATAAGAAGCGAAAATTAACTGATTCACTTATCAAAGTAAAATCGTTATCGGCTATATATATAATTTTGATGTCATAGCTAATATAGATAATACAGTAAATTATACTTGTGCTAACGACCTGAGTAATTGGATAAGTTCAATTGTATACAATAAAGGACTATGCATTCTGCATGTAAATATTCGCTCTTTAAAAATCACTTCAGTGTACTACTTTTAACTATAAATTCCTGTATAGATAAACTAGATGAAATAGTACTAACTGAACCTAATATTAACCACGCCTTAGTGTCACTATTTCCAATAAAGGGTTATAATGTAATTACTTAAACGCGAGCGGACCGAAGCGGCGGAGGAGTATTGGTGTACACGCGCGTGGAGCTGAGCGGGCGTGTGTGAGTTGACAAAGTCCACAGGAATGCGTTCGGTGGGGTGCGTCTCCATTCAATTCAAACACTCCAGTTCAATAATGAGAAAATATAAATAAATAAACAGACTAAATTAAACCAATTTATAGATGAATTTCGGCACCTTAATGAAAAAATACCTATTAATTCTAAAGTCGTTTTCTGTGGGGATATAAACATAAACCGTTAAATTGTCATAACAAATTTGTAATATCTTAGGAGGATCTATTATCTGAACATAGATTCACAAAGTGCATAAATTACATTACTAGAAAGGAAATTGTATCGGGAAAACTAGTCCAATCTTGTCTCGATCATATTTATATTCGAGCAAATAATGCCGTCATGAATTCAGCTGTAATAAATAAAAAAATATCAGATCACTATTTCGTTTCGACCAACGTGCAGTGGAGACGCACACCGTCGAGGCAGTCGCAAACTTGCACCGTCTCCGCCACGACTTGTGACCACTAAGCGCATCCTAGACAATAACAAAGTCCGAGAGAAATTATTAAGCACTGATTTTGACCATCTTATGACATTAGAATGTCCTATTAAATTATATAAAGCATTTAAACAAATATTCGTGGGTATTTATAATGACTGTTACGAAGGGAAAAGACAGTGAGGTATGGAGCAATGAGCCAAAGAATATGCTAAATAGACTAACGAGTAATTATATTAAATCTATACTAATATTATAAAGCTGAAGAGTTTGTTTGTTTGTTTGTTTGAACGCGCTAATCTCAGGATCTACTGGTCCGATTTTAAAAATTATTTCACTATTCGATAGCCCGATTATTGAGGAAGGTTATAAGCTATAAAACATCACGCTATGACTAATAGGAGCGGAGTAGTAATCAAAGATGCGAGTGAAACCGCGAGGTTCAGCTAGTTTAGAAATAAATGCCAAAAAGCTATTATTAAAAGTAAAAACATTTATGATAAAAATAATATATAAGAGTGTAATAAAAACATTTAAAAATATGGGAGAGGATAAATACTATGATGGGGAACAATAAACAATCGGTAGATGAATTAAGTCTATCAAACATGGACGGACAAGCAATATTATAGACATAAGTAATCAATTTGCGTCTACGTTCGTTAAAGAAATAGAAAATATAAAACATAAGTGTCATGAGATTTGGTTGGATAGGCAGACCTATGTAAAAGCTACGGACTTGTCCATGAAGTGGCAACCAGTAAGCACTAATGTTAAAAACATAATAAAAAACATGAGTACAAATAAATCACCGGGTAGCGATCTTGTGCGAATGTCCGACCTTAAAATAATTATTGATAAAGTGAGCCCCATGTTAGCTAAATTAATAAACCTAACTGTCAATAACTACAAATTTCCTAACAAGATTAAAGAGACAATAGTACGCCTAATTCATAAAAAGGGTAATCGCAAAAATGTATCAACCTTCAGACCTATATCAATTTTATCTAGTATAGATACAATTATAGAAAAGTGTATCGTCAACCAATTAAGTAACTATCTTCAAAAAAATAACATCATTAATGAGTGTCAGCACGGTTTTTTAAAAGGAAAAAGTACAAATACTTTGCTAACAAAATTTAAAGACGAAATTATCAGTTGCCTAGATGATAAAAAAATTGTAATAACAATATTTTTTGATTATAAAAAAGCATTTGACACTTTGCATTCCGATACCATACTCAATGCGATGGGGGAGTGTGGGGTGGGAGAACCACTGAACCCATGGTTCCGTGATTACCTCGCATTCATACCGTGTGAAGGTGGAGGACGTTCTTAGTGGCAGAGTCGAGGTGCGGAGTGGGGTGGCGCAGGGCTCAGGATGTGGACCAATTTGTTATCTTATGCATATTAACAGCTTGTGCCGCAGCATTGTTCAGCGTATATGTTTGCAGATCACTTGTGCATACTTCGCTCTGGAACTAACATAGACGATACCTACAAGCTAGTTCAACAAGATATAGACGCTGTTTTAAAATGGTCGCACGACAATGGCATCATATTAAACGCTGATAAAACTAAATTATTGTTAATTCATTCGCCATATTTACGACCTCATTGTGCGACTCCATCTTTATTTACCCACACTTACATATGCCACCATAATAATTTACTGGACTGTAAATGTAATCCTATTGAAAGAGTTGACTGTGTAACCTACCTTGGCATGAAAATAGATGAGAACTTTTCTTGGTCCCGACACATAGACTATATTTGTAGTAAATTAGGAATATTGTTAAATAAAATGTACCACCTAAGCTTTAAGGTTCCTATTAGTATATTAAGATGTATATACATGCCATTAGTAGATTCTAATAAGAGTTATGCTCTTGACAGCTATGGATTAACATTCAAAACCAACTTGGATAAATTAGAAGCTCTTCAAAATCAATTCTTGAAACAACTTGTTACTCAAAAAACTAAAAACAGTTGTAAAGAAGATTATAGGAAACTATTCAAAATATGTAAAATTCTACCGATCAGTTACAAACATAAGTATCTTTAAGCAGTTAACCACCATGGCACCCAGGAGCATAACTTATCTTACGTAATCAACAACCACAACACACGGTCTATGGCTGCTGGCAGATTCAATGTACCCAGAGTCACTAATTACTTTGGTGACAGAACCCTAAAAAAACTAATACCATATCTATTGAACAGTCTGCCGGCAGATATAAGGAGTGAAACGAATAAAAACAGTTTTAAAAATCGTTTAAATATATATTATTTAGAAATGTGTCTTTAATTAATAAAAAAGCATAATTAGCTTTATGTATGAAATTTAAGAATGAGTGTATAGAGACTCACCGACCCCACAGTCAAACCATTACTACGGTTTTGTGGGGCTTAGTTTATAAGTTACTTACCATTATGTGAATATAAATAATAATAATAATTTTTCGTCGTATTTTGACATCATAAGCTGACAAAATACGGCGTCGAAAAAACATCTGCAATTTAAGTTTAAGTAACTTAATACTCTGGTATCAGGCTCCAGAAACTTAGGTAATTGCCGTTTTTTTAAAGTTAACTGAAAAACATGAAAGGATTTTCCACTTAAACTTTATAATGAGAGGCATCTCATTTTACCAGCTCTTACAAAAACAATAATAAACACAATGAACTTAGCACTAAACTAGAATACTTAGGTAGATAAACTCATTGTTTTCCCATGGGGGTAGATAGAAACTAAAGAACGCCACCTACAACTAAATATTTATACACCTAATGCTTCATACCTCTGCCGTGGTGCCTTCATACCATGACGTATCAGAACTATAATGGTTCGACTGTGTAAAAAGGACAGATTTATACAAGTCATAATTATACATCTGTCCCTTATGCACACTGGAAATAAACTTTCTCTAAGAGGTTATTGTCACCACCCTGGTCATGTACTAAACAAGAATCAATTAATTATTTTCAATGTCAAGGGAGACTGCAAGCTGAAAACGTGTTGCAGTGACCCAAGTAACAAAGGCTAAATAGATGAAGACGATGACTTACTTACATATTTTTAAATATAATCGGTGACAGAAAGCAGTAATCTTACACAAGAGCGCTGATTCCTCGATATTCAGTAACAATTTCAATTGTAATTCATCGATAACGTGTTCAATTATTTTGTATTAAAGTCAGATTTCAGTCCAACTGGTCGTATCTGAATACCTATATTACATGAATTGACGTCAACCAGTGTCAGATAACCTGGCTTCTGGTTAGAAGCCAGGTACATCCCATGCCTACTCACGAATGTATCCACTTTCATCCGTTGTATTCTTATAAAGTATAATTATTATGCATATTCAGGAATGCTCTCAGTTTTATGCGCTGTGTGGAGCATTCGTGCTCCTAACTTCAGGACGTGTTCAAACTTCGCCATCGGTCGTGTGGTGACGTCACAGTTGCAATGTTGGAAGCCTCAACTTGCAACATGTTCGGATACTAGAGTCTTGTTCGAAATTAAACGGACATGGCTAACAGCTACGACTACTCAGTGAGTTTGTGACTTTTTAAGTTGGGTATTCAAATGCTAAAAATCAATAAAGAAATTGGGAAACTTAAGCGTAGATATGTGTCTCGGTACATTTATGTATGACAGCAAAATAAAGAAAATAAAAATAAAAATTGGCTGTCATGGGGACTATCGACAGAAGCAAAAACTCACATTAATATGTCACTGACAAGAACCCATAACATTTTTCCATACTAAAATTCGTTCGACGCGGCTTTTGAAGTTTTCACTTCAAAAATCAACCTAACTATAGTTTTGACGATCTTAGACTGGGTTTATTAGTAACATAGCTATTGGACAAGTATTTTTGTTACAAATTTTAGCTTGAGTCGTCGTGTAGTTAGATTATAAAGTTTGAATACTGTCGCATCGTCATTCCTACATTGGATGCTTTTTTACCATAAGCATCATATAAGCGGATACATATCTCAAGTAAGTAAACACCAAGAACTAATATCTGGAGCCATCGTGCGTCGTGCAAATATTGGTTCTTAGCGCAGACGGTCAACAACACTAGTCAGAGAACAAACAGGAGTGTCACGTCCTCTCCGTGTTGTCTAGCAGGAAATGACGAAGCTGCTGCAACTAAATCACTAATCTCAGAAGCCACGGCTTTCTATTTATTTAGGTAACCAACATATGTAGTGCGTGTATGACTAGATGTATGAACGTAAATTAAGCCAAAAGAGTAGCTATTGTAGCGTAATCGCTACAAGACATTTTTCGTTAGCCTTTTTGAATTTGTCAATGCAGGCGGCTACAATTATTACTATTTTCATATTTCGTTTGTCAAGAAAACAGAAGACAATGTTTCTCGGATTGACAGAAAGCATTGATAAAAAATGTTTTGGCACTGAAATTTGACATCAGACAGAAAAAATATCCTCACTAAAAAAAAGTGACTTTGGACCATTGAGGTAATAATGTACATAGAACATATTATCTCAATGCTTTGTACCTCAGGAAAAAATCTTACAACCTAAGTAAAAAACATGGGACTCCAGTTCAAACATGAAACTCGAGTTAGAGAAGAGACAAAATAAGACTCAACTCCAAAAATACGACTTGACTCATAGGAAATACAAAGTAGAAAGAAAATTCCCAAGTCAAGTCATACGACTTGGACAAAAATAAAAGAATCCAGTTCAAAACATGGAACAGGAGTCAAAGGAAAGACCAAAACAAGACTCAAGTTCAAAGATACGACTAGAGCCAAATGTCCAACAAGCAAAAGTAAAGAGTTTTGTAGTGATTACGCTACAGTATGGAAGAATCATAGCAGGTAGCGTTCAGTAGTTTCTGCATACCGTCATCTTGAGTTATGTATGTGCTTGAGATAGAGACTGTCACACAGGTATGTTTGTCATTGACGGAAATAAACAATCAGGGCAAATATTGTCAATACTGGTAAACAATTCAATTCCCTGATTTTACAAAGCCACTTGTAGATTTTGTCTTAAGCTTGATAACATTGTAGTAAATAGTGTGATTTAATCATTTTTACATTCTTAAGCGAAGAATCGATTTACTGGCAAATATTGTTAAAAATATTAAATAATTAAATTGCCTGACTTTACAAAGCTGGTGCACTTTAATTGTGTACTTGCGTTAACACTAAAACGTTTCACGATGAAACATAGTTCAATGCAAAGAAAATAATACCTCCGTCAAAATAAAGCTGAGTGTACAATCATAAAGCGTAGTTAATTCAAGTCAAACACTACCGACAGAATTATACAAAGATCCTTAACTGCGTATAGCGTTACTACGTTGTACAAATAAAAAAAAAAAGTACAACGTACGGTTACGAATACGCTAAGTATCACCACTCCACTAGTACACATTATTCACATATTGAAACAAAACAATAGCAGTCCGACATCTGCGAACTATGTTTTTATCTTTATATCTGTGTGTTTCAAGCTTTAGTAATTACAGCCTTTTGTTGTTTAAATTTTACATGAAAACAAAACTTGGGTAAGAAGCGAGGGACTAATTTGTATGTTTTAAAAAGATAGATACCAGAAGACAGTTTGTAAGTTAAACAGACTTTTCACAAAGAGAAATAAGACTCCCGGGAACCTCGCAATAATGAGTAAAGTAATTTTGTCTCATTAGTCGACACTAGATAGCACACACATCGTCTAAATGTATTTGTTACAAAATTCAGGATGGTAGGAATATAAAATATGTTTGAGGGGATTTACACGTATGTGTTCTCCGAAGTGGTAGACAGTAGTTATGTTTGAGTCCCATGTTATAAGGGTAGAGCCTATTGGAATCAGCCAAGCACAAGTTCAGACTCCAGGGTGCTACTGAGAAATACCAAATGTAAAAAAACACCACTAAAACTATGGCCGACCAGGGAAGTGCACCCAGGGCCTCGTGCTCATGCCCCAGGGCAGGGATCACCAAATGGGGGACCGTGGTATCGATCCGGACCGCCGACCTATTTTGTGTGGACCTTAAGGAAACAGTACAATATAATTTACTTGTGTTACTTGAGTACCTACGTAATTTAATCATTTAATCCGCGCTTTGTCATTACTGCCGTCGCCGCGTCGATTCAACAACGGAAGAGCGTGGAGCTCGATTGAGAGAAAAACAAATTTCAGAGTAGACTTAGATATATAATATGACAAAAGCATTTTACTTTTTGCTATTGCGGATAATTCTCATTGGATGTCATACTTCATACTTGTACTGACTAAAAACCACGTCGGTTTTTCATCTCACACCTACGCTGGGGTTCGCGGGAACTTACGAACCTATTTTTTTTTTTTTTCCTCGTGTAAAATCCTCATTGAATCTCCTCCGCCCTGGGGGAGCGGAGGGGTCTGTCAGACTCGTACTGACTAAAAACCACCCCGGTGTTCCGTCTCACACCTACACCGGGGGTCACGGGAACAACGATACTTCCGCAACACCCGGCTAGTGCCGGCCCGCCTCTGCGGGCCACGACCTCGGGTTGGGGGGGAGTGAGGTCGTACTAAGGGTTCACGGCTAAGTTTGTAGGCTACTCAAAGAGGTTTTTAATACACCATACGATACTTAAAGTCAGAATTTTAATTTGATTCCAGATTTGACATTAGCTACTGTCATTTTGTGAAATAATGATACCACATATAATAGTGTAGTGATGAACACAAAAATCGATAAACAATCAGTGTGTGTGCCATCAGTGCGCCAATTAAAGACTAAATTATTGATTTTTATTTAAATAAATACATAATTATTCATATTAATTAGTAATCGCTGCTCTATTTTATAAAAAGTTAATATTTTTGTTTTTATATTAAAAACAAAACTTATACTACAAGAGCCTCGATAGTTTTCAGTATTGGCAACCCGTGCGCGCTCGTGCAGCTATCGCCATTTTGTTTATCGTGTCATTCGGCTTCATTCTCCCAGTGTGACTGCACGAATATCTTATTTCATTGCGAATCGATATTTTGTTGGGTTTTTGTTAAAGTGTTGTTACGTTGTGTTTGTTGTTACGTTTATAGTTTTTTGTGAACTTTGAGTGAATCTATTTGTTTTGGTTTTCCATCAAAATGGATCCTCAGCCAAGTACATCACAAAAAGACGTGGATGTTTTCTTGTCCCCAAGAAAAAAACGTCCACGAAAAGCTTTCACTGTTACTGAAAAAGTAATGATCCGCAACGCCTACAAATACGTGAAAAATGAAATTCCTGCGCAATTGGAGGCCTTTGAAGTTGTGGAAGAAAATGAATGTATGAGCAAAGTTGCTGACATATTGGGAATAACCTCACGCTCTGTTTGTAACGTTTTGAAGGAAGTAAATAAAGGTGCGCCGCCAACTCCTCCTAAAAAAACTGGACCAAAGCGAAGTTTCAAAGATAAAATTGATGAATTTACATTCTCTGCAATACGAAGAATTGTTCATCAGTTCTTTTACCAAAATGAACCTCCAACCATTGCAAAGGTTAGTCAATCAGTCAGACAGTATTATTTTATACCTACATCTTTTATATATAAGTAATGATTCCAAGCTATTATAAAACTTACTATTTTAGATTTTACAAGTGATGAACGATGATTCAGAAATGCCCAAGATTTCCAAAGACACCCTCAGAAAAATTTTGAAGCATCTTAATTTTAAATTTGTTGCACGGTCACGCAAGAGCACACTTATTGATCGAAATGACATAATAACATGGCGCCCAGCGTTACTTGCGATCTATATGTCAGTTTCGACGAGAAGGGAGACATATACTCGTATATTATCAAGATGAAACTTGGGTTAACGCAGGTAAGGCTAACATTTATACACAAAATGAATTTATATACATTTTACATTAAATTTAATAGTAATATTGAATGTTCATGTACTATATTTGTTTTAAGGTCATACTGTAAAAAAAACTTGTGTGGACAAGAAAGTGACATCATCTCGAAAAGCGTTTTTGGAGGGACTGACCACTGGATTAAAAAATCCATCTGGAAAAGGCAAACGTCTCATAATTAGCCATATAGGTAGTAAAGAAGGCTTCCTGGAAGAGGGGCTCATGATTTTTGAAGCAAAGATAAATTGTGAAGATTTCCATGATGAGATGAATGCAGTTTGTTTTGAGGAGTGGTTCGCTGGAGTCTTACCAAAATTAAGACCAAACTCAATTGTGGTGATGGATAATGCACCTTACCACTCCCGAAAATTGGAAACGGCACCTTTCGGTCTTTTAATAAGTACGCTGTAGACGAAATGGCAGCACAACATGGGATCACGGTTTTAAGACTGCCCCCTTACCATTGCGAGCTAAACCCTATCGAATTGATATGGGCGCAGGTAAAGGGGCATGTAGCTCAAAATAATAAAACTTTCAAATTGACAGACGTGAGAAATTTATTTCAGGAAGGCATTCAAAAAATTACGGCTACCGAATGGTCTAAATGCGTATCCCATGTTGTCAAAGAAGAGGAAAACATGAGTAGGCTAGATATGTTAATTGACAATATCACAGACACATTTATAATAAATGTTACAGAAAGTGACAGCGATAGCGATAGCGATGACGGCGACAATATATAAAATAAATTATTACCATAATACATCTATCTGTTTTATTTGTCATGTTCCTTCATGATCACATTTTTTTATTTATTTCACACAGAATTATAAAAGAAAAGTCTCAGATCGTTAATTAATCGTCAAAACTAAATTATCGGTACAGAAATATTTAATTTCCTGATATACTTAATTTACGAGAGTAAAATTATAAACGAGAAGAATCGATCCGGAAATATTCCATTTCCATATCGAATAATTTTGCAACGTCACTATTTAGTACTTGTCATAACGTTGCAACATTGAAATTGTCAAATCTGGAATCGAATTAAAATTCCGAGTATAGTTACAGGCCACTTGGCTGGACTCAACCACAACTTGGCTTTTAACAGATAAACAAAATACGAGAAGACGAAACTATAACTTAACCAAACATCTGATTTATATAAATTACTATTTTTATATACTTATATAGATTTATAACATTCTTGTAAATATGTAAAGCTGTCATTAGTACATTCATTTTATCGACTTACCACATCGAAATGTGTTATTCTGAAGATTTTGTGAGTATCCGTTGCAAGACTTTTATTTTCTATTCCACAAAAGCACATAATCACAAGGTTTTTTGTCGAGGTTCCTTGTATAGTAAATATTAATAACACGCATTCTATGAAAAAATTTACTATACAATCCAATCCAAAAGTTGCCGTGTTATTGGAAGCGGCAAATGCGCGTCCGATGGCTCAAAGCGCTCGAACCAATTACACAGCATAAATACAACCAGTACCCAAACCATGTTCAGTTATACGAAATTGAATGTAAGTATTCAGTTCCGGCAGATTTCCGTTTTCATTTTTTCAACTCATTTTGTGATTTTAATTGGACGAATACAGGTGGTGTGCTCGTAAAGCCGGATCAACTCAGGATGGATGGAATGGCGACGGATCACTAGAAAAACTTACGACCCACTGATCTCAAGTTAAAGGGGAAAATCTATAAGTCCGTGATAAGTCCTGTCATACTGTATGGGTCAGATTTTAGGCTGTGACAAAGACGGATGAAAAGAAATAATTGCATGTAGCGGAGATGAGAATGTTGAGATGGATGAGCGAAGTGTCGAGAATGGATAAATTGAGAAATGAATATAGCAGAAGAAGTTTGAAAGTGGCGCCAGTGACAGAATAACTCTCAAAGTTATCAACTTAAAATACTAGCCTTAATATAAAAATATTCGTAAGCTTTTCGCTTTCAGGCTACAGTTATAAGTTAATTAACTGTTGGTAACTTGCTTCAAAACTGTGTATTCCAACTGGTTATCTGAAGGCTTTTGTTGTTGGACGGCCTATTTAGCAACAATGACATGATATTACAGCTGTGTTCCTCGAAAGTTTAGGCAGAGGTTTTAGAATACTCAACTTTTAAGATCCATGTCGTGCCCGATTGTTGCCACAAACCGGTCACATTTTATTTTAAATTATTTATGGTAATCTAAAATGTTGTCGACTACGGAGCACGCTTACCTTGAAGTAAAAAGCTATTTACTCTTTAAGTCTAAGGACTGTAGCTATCTGGAAACACAGCATCCGGCACAGAGCATATCTATAAATAACTTCTCATTCGCAGAACGGTAAGATAAAAATACTTTTTGACTATATTTTTGGACGTCGACAATCCAGCAACCTACCCTTAAGTCCCTTTTAACTAATTGATTATACTGTTGAAATATAATTTTATGAAGAGGAATAATCATCTCTTCCATGTCATCAGTTAATAGCTACAGCCATCAGGATTGAGAATGCTGCAGTATGAGAACTATTTAATAAAACAGCAAATAGCCCGCACTACGGATAATAAGAGGCTTAATATATTGTTACGCGAATCAAGGTTGTGTGCGCTATTTGGAAATTCGCCAAAGGGAATACAAAACAAATAAACACTGTGGGTAAAGGGTAGCTGGCCAAGTTATAAAATTATGGTAAGACGAACAACAAGACAGTATATGGTCTAAAATTAAAAGAGGTTTGTAATACTAGTGAAATAACTACTCAATATACACCAGAGAATATAGATTACAATGGGCAGCGCACATTGATTGCAGAATAGAAGGGCTGACAGGATCTCAAGTGGCGGTATTGTAGCGGCAGACGCAGCGTTGGATGATTTTCCACAAGATAGATAACCTGGTGAGGTTGCGGGACAGTGAAATAAGGCACAGGCTATCAGTGAGTCAACTTGAAGCAACTGAATAGCAGCAAATAATTTGCAAAAAGACATATTTAGAAACAAAACACATAACGAGACATATTGGGGCAAAGAAACAAAAATCCATGACACGTACTTATATTTAAATAACTTTTTACCGACTAACGCCTATTAGACAAGTGACATTCGATGTCAGCGATGGCTAAGTTCGAAATACCAAATAATGTATGGGATCACGTGACATTTCAATAGTGCTTGACAATCACATACATATTTGACGTTCTTCCAATCGTTATAGTGACGATTTTTTTGATAGAATGCGACTGTTTTAGAGCCTCTTAACTTTACGGGATCTTCGGAAGTCGGTTTATATTTTTGTGATTTTTATTAATATTTTTTTCATTTATCTTTACAAATCGACACTGTTTCATGTACAGGATCGACCCTCCTCCACGGGATTTAAACGATTTTTTTTTTTTTCACACGGTTTAAACGGTGTTATTTTTTACAAAATTGAAATACGAAGCCAATGTTGACGAGACAACTAGCGCCACCTGTCTTCGAAAACAAATTGTCGGCACTGTTATAGGCTACAGGGGATGCATCCATGACTCAGCGCTCTGCACTTCACACGAATGTTTAAGATCTTTAGTTATTTTTATGTATATTACCGTATTTACTTCACTTTCTCTACTTAATCAATTTCCAGATATGGTATGTTTATTAATGTTTTTATTTCAGTGGATGTGTTTTCCTTCAAAACGATCGTAGTAAACTAGAGAGCTCTGATTTAATGATCATTTTGTTAGTACAATCCGGGTCTTTTATTGTTATTGTACAAAATCGTAGGGTGATTTGATTCATATCTTCATACTAACTCGACATTTAAAAATCGTACTATTGGAATATTAAAAAAACTAATATCGAGCATCCCATAATTTTTAACTTTATATAAATTTAATACTTAATTACTTTATTTTTAAATTAGAAAATATATTTTACTTAATAGTTCGTTTTACCATTAAAGGATATATTTTAGATTGTTTTTAAACAACCTTTTAAAAAAGAATGAAGCTCTCTATTCGTATTTATGTTTATAACTAGTCTTTTAGATACAGACTAATTGAGAGCTTCATTCTTTTTAAAAACCTTCTTTGTTTATAATTGATAATGACAGTGACAAGAACACTTTAGTTTCATTATTTTAAATCTTGGAAAAGCAAAAAAAAAAAAAAAAGTAAAAGTAAAAGCATCAAAATTAGAAGAAAAATGAAGTTATCGAGGTATCTAAACCAAAAAAAATATGTTCATCCCATTCTTTAATATTTATATACCCAGGGGTTACTATTAGGTACGTCAAAAAAAAATGCATAATCGGGAAGTGCTTCAACTTGATTCCATACAACCGGCAAGTTGAAGCACTTCCCCCACTATTTAAAATGTACACCAACACGCAGGCACAAAACTCGCCTATATCATAGTGGTCCGGGTGAGAATCGAACCTGCCACCGAACATACGACGCACAGGATCATTCCTGGCGTCGCTACTCATACAACCAGGAATAAGGGCGAATATTCGAACCATATCCAGTGTTATGACGTCACAAAGAGTTGCACGTGCGTCCCGCTCGGCGGCGCGACGGTGAGACCCGAAGCCCCTTTCTCGCTCGGTATTGTTTGGTACCCGTACTGTACACACACAGCGATAAGTGCATGTCTGCGACTTGTCTGTGTAACAGTGACGTCACCGAACATGTGATGTCGATGAGCCACACACATGTAGCTCGTTAGCTACTAATAAACCAGAGTTCGTTCGTATGCAGTGTCACGGGTGTGTGTGCTCCATAAATTAGATTAGAAATAGAATAATAGATATGACTGGTTATTTGCAAGATATATGGTAGATTTCATTTAAACCTAGAATAATTGATTTGTTACAAGCAGGTCCGGCCGGCGATATTTGTATCGCCTCAGAATCAATAAATGCTTGGGATAAAACTTTTAAACAAAAATATAAGTTCAAAAAGTAAAAACCGACTGATACGGTAGTATGCTACTTTGCACAATGTATTAGTAGTAGGTGGCATACGGTTATCCTCTGAACACCACTGTGAATATATATGAAATACAATAAATGATTTATTCCATGTAAATTGTTTACTGAATACCCGATACATATCGAATAGTCTGTACATAACAATTTCAGATGAGAATATTTCCTTCTTTATTTATTTAATACTTCATGCACATACAAGTACAGAGGCGGACTTAATGCCTTAGGCATTTTCTACCAGTCGACCTTTGGGTGATGGAGAGATAAAAAGTGGTAGGTGCAATATAGAAAGTTAAGTAATGGATTATTTAAATATAAACAATAAATACAATATAATTATACCATATATATTCAAAATAATAAACTAAATACATAAATATACTTAAACATTAGTAGTAATAGATAAATAATTGAAAAACATTAGCGCTGTTACGATACTACTGCCAACTTCTTGTTCTTTCATACTTTTTAGACAGTGATTTTTCAGTAATCGGGTTTTAGTGTTTGAAGTATTTTGGGGTTTTTACACAGCCACAACACATTTTTTTCTGTCTCATGTTTGTTGTTTTAAATGAATCTAGTTAAAGCGAAAAAAATCTTTGAATGTTTTATTTTTTTATCTTTTAAAGGCTCGCGCTTGACCACTATCTCACCTGTCATTCTGATTGCTACAATCAGAATGACCAAAAACCAATTCTTTAAAGAAACGTAATCAAATAAATCCGTTGAAAAAGATACGTCAAGATACCGCGTATCCGTCATGTTGAAAGTTCCTTTTTCACCGGGAACCTGAAATAAAGTTGGAGAATTCTTATCTGCCTAAAGGAGGGAATTAATCAGAAGAGGGGCCTACTTATCTGATCTTACTCTTGACCCTGTGAAAGATATAGAATCTTTGTACCTTACTCCAAAACCTGCTTGAAAAGTCACGTCAGGATTTTCCTGAGGGGACGAAATTAAAGGCACAGTAATTAAAAAAAGTTTGGCGAGAATCATTGTACGGTCGGCGGACTGAGATAAGGTAAGCTGCTGCCGTATAACTAGAAAAGTTATGTCGATACTTATTTCACCTTGTGGAAGTGCAATAAAACAATTATATTGCTAGTATGCATGTAGCGATGCCAATCTGGTTAGTTTCAATGCTGCTAAGACCCAGGCGTGTCTTTTTTCCGCAAAAAGGATTCAATTCCACCCGGCTCCTTCTTTCCGGGATGTGACTGTTCCGATAACGGACCATCTTGAGCTTCTTGGTATTACGTTGACATCGACCCTCAATTTCGGTCCATGCATTGAGGAAAGGCTCAGCTGGCCGCCAAAAAGTTGGGGATCCTTGCGAAGGTGGGCATCCCACCCATACGCACAAAGCGTTTTGGGAATACTTTTATTGTGTGTACAGCTAAGGAGTGGAATTCCCTGACAGAGTCTGTATTTCCTGATACCTACAACCTGGGAGTCTTTAAGTCAATAGTGAATAGGTTACTTCTAGGCATGCGTGCCCCATCGTCGACCACATCATCGCTTACCATCAGGTGAGATAGTGGTCAAACGCAAGCCTATCAATAATAAAAAATATATATTATATATTTATTTGTAGCTGATAATATAGGCGATTTAAATTTAATTGATAGGTAACAGACGTAATACAAATGACCTTAGTATGTTTTACTTTTAATCCGAATCTGTTTCGAAACTGTTGAGACTGTTCCGAACCCGTCGGGTTCCAGTCGAAGAAGAAGCAGCTGAATACTTTCAAATGGAGCGACTGCACTTAACAAATACCAGTGACACTTCAAGGGCCAAATGTATAAAAAAAACTCTAAACATTTAGCAGAATATTTTTAAACGCAAAACAGAGTCGAGAATTGAGGTTCCTATATAAGATTACGGGCTGGTTTCCAAATTAAATATTTTGAGTTAAGAACGAGTCAAATACTATTTTAATGCCAAAATTTGACAAAAAAAAGTAGATCTTAATAAAATTAATTCGCCAATCAATTCGTCTAATTATTAATTCAAAAGTCGCGAGTGCAATAGACCGCAGACTCAAATGCTCAAAAACAAATGTTAGCTATTTCTCACGGCTTTCTTTGTTTTCAAATTATAGAAAAGGTACTTGTTCTATAGTAAGTTGCAATCTACGAAGCAGGCTTGAAGTGTAAATCTGGATAGATTGCTCTCAGGCTGTGGTTGGCCAACTAATGTAGCAGCTAGACAGACCCTATCAGTCAACTGAGAGCCTTGTCTTTCTACAAATGATACTAATTTATTTTTCTTAGATAAGATTGTTATTTGATTAGTAAGACATGAAGTTAATGAAGAGAGAAACAGGACAGATGGTGATAGAATAAAATATTTTTGGCTGGTTATCATATATTTTTTACTAAATGCCATGGGATAGAACTATTTAAAATGTGAATGGAGTGTATGTGGAGTGAAATATTAAAGAAAAGGGACAGCGTGACGGTTGACAGGACAATGTGGAAGAAGTAAACGTGTTACACCGACCTCAAGTAACATGGAAAGAGACACATAAACAACAACACACAACAACACTAACACAATAACACAACAATACATAACATAACAACACATGACACACAATAGTACATTGTGTATTAAGGGCGGTAGGTAAGGAATTACGATCGAGGCTCTAGTAGAAGCCCGAAGTCGAAGAATGAGGGCTTTCTGAGTCGAGGTTCGTAATTCCCGTACCGCCCGTGATACATACAATGTTTTTCATCACATTTGCGAGTAATAATTATGAATTATAGCTCTAATACACAAGTCAGCACAGCTGTTATTAGGAAATACGTGAACTTTTTTTTAAGCGGTTGGCGAATTTTTGCCCACATCACAGATATACAGTGTTTCGTTCAGAAACTTTAAGCCCATATACAGTGTTTCGTTCAGAAACTTTAAGGGCAAATAGTAACGTAGGTATACAGCCATGACGGAGTGTAAAAAGAATTAAATAATTTCGACGTTTTCATACTATAACTATTAAAATCGATTATTAAGAACATTAGTTGAGTATTTAAGTAACATGTAGCGAGATTGCAAAGAAATTCCTGTTTAGATAACATTTTAAGACAATTTTTCAATTGCGTGTAAACTCCTTGCTTGAACTTGCATGACCTGTGTGCTGTGCCATAAATTAAAAAAATATTACTTACCGCCCTAGGGTTTCATGACAAAAAGAAAGCCCGAGGGTTTTATATGGGGCATTACGGCCAAGTTAACCTGTATGTTTAGATACTTTTTACGTGCAAGTGTGATGAAAATAATATAACATTTCAATACTAAATTATGTGCACTTTTACACGGCTGAAAGTCAAAAGCAAGGCTTATGAGTTTAGCAATCAATCTATAAGTACGTTTTTATTTAGGTATGTAGATACATACATATTTTTGATATAATACTGTACGATTTCATATAAAGAAAAACTCGGACTAGTGAATCCTGCGCTTTATATAACGTCACCTCCAATCTAAATTAAAAAAAATGGCGGACTGAGCGTAACTATGGCGTGGCTTATTTGCAATACCTCTGCAGCGAACGTAATGACTTCGGTGACCAGCACTTTTTGCTCCTTCACCTTTCCTCGAGGGTGCGGTTAAATCATTGTTTTAAATTTTGCTTTTTCATGCTCCGTAGCGACGGCGACGAGACGAGAAAGGCAAATTACAAATACTTTAGACGGCAAAAGATTTAGTATGGTTCCTGTATAAATTACTTATACTGTTTATATTGTTATTATACTTTAGCTAGGTACAATCAAGGGTCTAAAGTGCAGTCAAATTTCTTAGTAGAAGAAGTAATTTTTTTCACAACTGATGTATTCTATTCCATAGGATCTAGTGTGGAGCAGTGGTGGCTCAGTGGTGACGGCCCTAACTTCGGTCTCCCTCTCCCTGGGGTCGTGAGTTCGAACCCAGGCAGGCGCATTACCGTGTGTAAATTATTTCATCACCACTGCTCTTAAAACGGTGAAGGAAAACATCGTAAGGAAACCGGCATGTTCAAGAACCAAAAATTCGAAGACATGTGACATCCACCAACCCGAACTGTGCCTGCGTGCGTCTCTCACAGAGAAGATGCCTTTGTCCCAGCAGTGGGAACATTATAAGGCTGATGAAAATAGGATCTAGTACAAATTCTAATAGTCGTGGACTATCGTAATTCTTATACTAACAAATGTAGGCACTTGAACTATAGTGTAACTGCAGTTTTTTTTTTTTCAGACTGTACATAAACAGACCCCTCTATTTTCTATAACTAGTTTTTTAACAACTTAGCAACGTTAAATTTGTTAACATTACGATAACATATAATTTATTATAAATAAGGAAAACGCTTTTTTTATATAACTTAAACAGATTACTTATAAGTATAACTAGAAAAATGTCCCCTGAGACCGCTCAATTACGCAAGACGCAGCCATAGCTCGTAGGCACCACAACCGTCGCCAGTTAACGTCGGCTTGACAGTCCGATTGGCACAAGATTAATCGTCCGTTACCCGGAGGAACTAACTCACCGTGCTCTGACTGTGATTAATTTTACTTATCAGTTAAGGGAATGGTGGAACCGACTTTTGATTACTTTTTCCCTGATGAAAATTAATAGTTCCTAGTTGTTATATGTTCATTAATTTGACATAAAAATTGATCGAAGAATGAAGCGAGCCCGATAAGATTTGTTTAATTGTATTTTAGGAAGATATTGGTAAGCTTAGGTTTCTTCAGTGTTTTTTCGATAAGTCCACCATCAGAGCCTCTTAAATTACAGAGTCGGTTTTGATAAATTTTGGTGTGAATCGATACGTAATTGTGATCTGGGTGGTGATCGCCTAATTTTATATGAAAACAAACATCATCTATAAATGTAGGTACCATTGATTTATTTTCTTTATCGTATTAATTGGGTATCAAATGAAAGAGGAAAAAAAAATAAGTTCAAGATTATAAATTAGTATACTATAAAGTAATCGCACTGAAAGCCCAGCATCGCCTTAGTAATTTGTGTTATTTTTTTCCATATACATAACACAATTAATATTCACGTTATATTTAAGGTAACTAAACGGGTAGTATACACTGACAACAGTTCAGGGTTTATGGATACTACTAGCGCCATCTATCGGTAATGCCGAATATCAACTTGTATTTTTAGACATAATTATGTTAGTCACCTACGTACGTGTTAACATAATAATAACTATAGTATATACATGCCTGTCTACACTAATGGAATACATAGGTTGTAGAGGACAACATACTCAATTTTTATTATTGCTAGTTAACAGTCGTAAAAAGAAAGAAATAACAAGACATTTTTAGAAAATTGAAAACTTCTACGCTTCGATCAACAATCTATCGAACACGTAATTATGACACGATATTTAGCGAAAATACCCCGATTTAAACAGTAAAACGCCCATAACTTTTAAACGGCTGAACCGATTTTCATCCAACTTAGCTAAGAACACTTCCGATAATGTCATCTCTCAAACAAAAACTAAATCAAATTCGGTCCATCCGTTTAGGAGCTATGATGCCACAGACATATACACAAATACATAAACACACAGAATACACACAGGTACACACTTTAAACTCATAACACCCTTTTTCCGTCGGTATGAATGGTCTCACTTTAATATTGTCCTTTATTTTTCATTCAGAATCACCTCACATTCTGTATGATAAATGTTTCCAACCATTAACGCAGTGCCATCTATTTTCGCAGCGCGGAAACAATACCGGGATATTTCACCGCCCAGGGTCCCGTGTGACATAGTTACCATCAAGGTTTCCTAGTGCTTCCGTTTTAAGCTTGGTGGCGTCATCGTCCGTATCTTTATCATGTTGAAAAAAGCAGAAAGAAAGAAAATGTATTATTTTCCACAAAACGGACTAAAACATAATATATTCATATATTTTGCCTAAACTAAAACCTTGACTATATTATTAGTAGTACTTAAATTATGTTAGTAAAAACATTACTGGTGTTGTTGCTACTGTTGTCATCGAAATCTAGATGGTGCTGTCCCTAATTTATAAATCCGGTATCAAAATTATCCACCGATTAATGATATACAGTGTTCGCGTAACAGCGGCACATTTCTGCCGTCAATCTGGCCGCAAGCGGTCCTAATTGACAGTAGAAATATCATAATACCTTCATCTTACATATGTATGCAGGGGGCTGGTATCTATTTTTTTCCATAATTAGGTGCTTGTTACCAAATAATGAAAGGCTATTTAAACGACTTTCGAAAAACGAGGTTCTATCGACTGTATGTTTCTTTTTTGTATTTTCACCAATTAGGTACTCCGTCGTTTCTGAAAATATATTTTTGTTTGAAAGGTTATACTGCCAAAGTACTCATTGTCACCAAGTAAAGAGCGGATCCCATGGAAATCGAGTGAACTCCTCATTTGTATTCAGAAAGTATCATTTGGCGAAAGGGAACTGATGAAGGAAACAACAGCTGGCTACTGGAACTTCTTAATGATAAGTATGTTATTGGGTGTATCTGTACAGATTTTATTTCTTTTTTTTTTTGAAAAATCTTACTGTCGAACTGATCTGTTGATGAGGGTAATTTTAGCAATAATGGGACCATTTACGGCATTAATGTGTGGTCCCAGCATTAGGGAAGGAATAGAAAGGGAAGGGAATGCTTACTGCCAAAGAAGATGGTCCAAAATGTATGGATCGATAATCCAGAAATCGATACAAACTAACTGTATGCTGATCGATTGCTTATAACCCTATCTAAGTTGCAGACCCCAAATCCATGGGGTATCGGAGCTATAAGCCGACAAAGTATCCATGGAAATGTATTATCTACTAAGGATTTTCTTAACTCTAGTAACTACCAATATCATAGGTGTGCTTGACCGTTCTATTCGTTTTAATTGCTATTTATTATTTTGAAAAAAAGAAACAATATCCAAAATCTGTAGCTTTTTTTTCACCACAATGACGACATGAAAAGCAGAACCTCTAAATTTATTTATTTATAAATAATCATCACCATCCTTGATTATACTGTTGCCAGTTATCTGGAACTTACTCAAGAACAACTCGATAAACTTGAGGGACTTCAAAATGTTTGTATTGTTCATATTTGGTTTGCGCAAATATGACCATGTTGCCGAATTCCGTGTAAAGCTCAAATGGTTGCCAATTCGCCTTCGCCGGGTTCATGTTACTATTATTCTTTCTCTTTTGCACAATGTGCTCTTTACTCCTTCCAAACCTCTACCTCAAGGATGATTGTAAGTTTATGTCATCAGAAAACTTGCGACTTAAAATGCCTATGCATTCCACTACATTCTTGGATATAGTACATTACTGCAGCGGCCAGCAAAAGAGGCATTGATGGACGAACGTGTAAATGTGGGCCGAGGCTAAGCCGAGGCACACATACGTAAGTCCATCAATGCCTAGTTGTGGCCAAGGCTTGTATAGTGCTTTTCTCAAATATTGCGCTGAAATTAATACTAAGTAGTACCTAGAACTCATTTTGTCAAATACAATTACTTTTCAAAACCAATGACAAACGCGTTAGGCTTAGCACGCACTGCGATTTTTATTCGCACGATTTTTTCCACCCATTCTGCGGCCTATGGAATTGTATGAAGCCAGCAGCATTGCGGTAAAACAATCACGCGGCAATAATACTACAAAAATCCGTGCTAATAAAAATCGCAATGCGTGAAGAGCTCATATGTTTTTTTTTTTTTCAATAAACAGCTTTCTGTATGGAAGCCAGTTCGAAATTTAAATAAAACCTTTGATAAGTTACCTCCTTGGTTGCCATGTTTCGGAGAAAAAGATCGTTCCATTTTTAAATTACACGACAGATATGAGTTTACTATGTAATTTATTTGGCCGCTAGATACGACAGATATGGATTTTCATACAACTTTTGCCGGCCGCTGCGCGCATGTATTTGGCCAGTACAGCAATTGCGATTTTTCTCGAAGAAGGTTGTCAAAATAATGATCAAATTTCCAAGCATGTTTGAGAAAAATCATTTACAGTACAGGCTGCTTGTCTGTAGGATGCATTGCCTTACCCAATAAAAACGTGCTCAGTCGTTGCCTATCTTGAAAAACTCATAAAGGAACATTACTTGCCTCTGTAACCTAGTTCTTCTTTAAGCTGTATTGTTTTCTTGTTTGTATATTTAGATGTATGTATGTACATATGTATCTATTTTAGTAGTTTGTTTTTAGTATCCTAAGTAAAACTAATTGGTTGATTTATCGTATCCAGGCCATATCTTTCCATTCAAGGTTGCCTTGAAGAGACCGCCTGTTGTATCTTATTTTTCAATTTTCAGGTTTCTTTTTGTATTGTTTTATCTTGGTATACAATAAAATATAAATAAAAGGTTGTCTCTAAGAGATTGCTTAGTGCGATAAGACCACCCATTGTACACTTGCTTTTATGATTGTTTTTCCTAAAATAATTAAATATATGTCGGGATTAGTCAATAGTACGGACGTCAAAACAAATCACAAGTACGCCCCTGGCGGCAACCAAGAGCAACTACGCATTGGCACGCTTTTTATAAGCACGCGTGGTGGCAGTGCTGCCAACTTAGCGCGCCAGATCTAATCGCTTTTTTGTTCAATAGCGCGTTCTAGCGCCTAGCGCTAAATCTAGCGTTTTTTGAAACCTTGGACTTTCTTTTAAGAAAAAGTAATTGCGCAAACTATTAACTTCCAAACGACGTTTTGAGGAAAATTTCATCCACAGATAAATAAAAATTCTTGTCAAAACTGATCAAGACCAACCATATCAAAAGTGAGAAATATCACATTGAAAGTTAGTATTTAAACATAAGAACTTCTTTGTCTATGTATGTAATGTCTACCTACAAAGTGTCAAAAACACCTAATTATATTGTTGTACTATTTTTATGATGCAAATAAAGTTATATTATATTATATAATTCGGCGGCAGAAGCAATTTTATTGTGGTAGACTCGAAAGTTTAATTCCTATATTTTATAAAATAATTACATTCATTACTTTACTTTGCTAAACAAGTACTTATGATATATTCTGATTCAATAAAAAATATGTTGAATTTGGCGCCGAATACAGCGATTATTTGACAGCAGCGACCATTTAGCGCTTTCTAGCGCTTTTAAAAAGAGCTAACAGCGCGTTTTCGCTTAGACGATTTGG
The DNA here is from genome assembly GCA_964057195.1 of Orthosia cruda. Taxonomy (NCBI): domain Eukaryota; kingdom Metazoa; phylum Arthropoda; class Insecta; order Lepidoptera; family Noctuidae; genus Orthosia; species Orthosia cruda. The sequence goes on along the minus strand of OZ059825.1, from coordinate 72,926,906 downwards.
CAGCACTGCGTGGTGGGGAAGGGGGCAGTCGAGTACTGACAGCATTAGAGCAAAGACGTCGTAGAATCAGTGTCGATCCCTAATATTAGTAAGCAAGATTGTAACTCTGAATATTTGAATAAACCAAGTGTATCGAATAATTTCGGTGAATTTATTTGCACGATTGTACCCAACGACCTGCCCACACACGATGTCTTAACCTAAGCGAATACATCCTGACTTCCCGATGGTTTGCATCTATCGGCCAGCCTTGATGCGACATCAGAAGTGGGATTCGGTCGTGCTAATGAGATCACACGTAAAAACAATGCTAGTGAAAATGGCGGTTGCATTCTTGCAAAAAATATTGCGGTGTCAGTTGAAGTGAAATCTGTTGTGGTTCGTTTCTGCGACTACTCTCAGTCTTGAATAATGAAAAACCAGTCTGGAACGGAGCAGTAAGGAGGCTAGCAACAACCAAGGAGCTGGACAGGTCAAGGAGGCGCGTGTGGACGTGTGGACTGTGTGGACATATCCATACACACGGATCTTTATACCAATCTGGTGAGTCGTTATCATTTTATTTTGACTATGGCCAAGAGTGTTCATTATTCAAAATTCTGGTTTTGTGTACGGTATGGCGGTTAATGGATCGTCGGGATGGCCCGTGTCAGGTCATAATTGAATGTTAGTTATCGATGGTCAGGTTTTGTTGTTGTTGAAGAGTTATAATTCTACTATCACTGGCAATAACCCTTGACTTGCCTTTACTGACTGTTATTGTTCGGAAGTTAGAACGATAGGGTGACTGTGACGTACCTACCTTACACTTCAGTCTGTAAATTATGATAATTCCAAATGAAATATTTTGATAAGCTTTGTAGTGTGATAGTTTTATGAAGTTAGAGTTATTAACTAAGCTTGAGAAGAATCATAGTATGCCATTCATTTGATTCTCTAAAGCTCATATACCTACCTGGGCACTTGAGACACTGTAATGTGTGGTTCATGTTTTTGACAGGGACTCTGCACTCACATTCGGTGTCCATAATAACACATTTTGCAGGTTTAGGTTACTACTACTACTAGAAGCTCGTGGCTAAATAATAACCGCCGCACTGGTCGATCATCAAGGTTAATCAACACTTGACGAGGTCGTTCCGTGAATGGGTGACCATTTTAACATACCGGGATTCCTCCGTGCCTCGGAAAGCACTTTAAGCCGTTGGTTGCGGCTGTCATTTGAAGATCTTTGACAGTCGTTACGGGTAGCCAGAAGCCTGAGATCTGACACCAGTCTTGCCAAGGAGTACCGTGTTTCCCAGTTACTGGGTTGCGGAGGTCAGACAGGCAGTCCGGAATAAGAAACCGGTAGGACTGGAAGCCGACCCCAATGTAGTTGGGAAAAGGCTTAGCAGATTAATTGGTTTAGGTGACTACACCGCTGCATCGGTTAATTCCCATCAAAGCTGTGTATTGTTAAGATAACCGTGTGAACATATACTCTTGTAATGTTTTTAATGTTTCAGATACCATAATGTGTCGCAGCCTGAAGCCTGTGCTGCAGGCTAGCAGTCCGGATGCTGCATGCGAAGGCTGACGTGTCAAAACCTGAGATTTCAAGAGGAACGGCAGGCTAGCAGTTCGCAAATGTTAGCCGGACGTTATGACAATAGCTGTGGTGACAACAGCTTGTGGGGTCATAAGCTCGCAAGTTTGGAATGGAATACTCGGTGAGTCGCTTCCATTTTATTTCGATAGTGAGATCGGATGTTCTCTAGTGAAGATATGCTATTTCGAGTTCTAAGAGTGTTCATGTTTGATCACTGAATTGGTAGTGGTTGTACATAGCACTATCATTAGGTAATAAAGACACACTTACTAAAAGGCAAGCAATTAGTGAGTTTCCTATTGGCGGTTTAGCTTCAACATTTGGTTCAGTACGAACTTTAGGATGAGATATCCCATAAGAAGGAAATGAGATATCCAAAATCACTGCACAACTAGTGATTTTCAGTGGCAAAGTGAGTTAGTAATGTCGTAGGGCCATCGCAATTGTATTGTGTTAGGTACTGGTCATTTACGTGTATTCGGAACAGATCTTAAGTTGCGTAACGATTTACAAACCGTGTCTTCAGATCTGAATTCACTTGTTTACTTTCAAAGTAGTATTATGTTAGCAGTAGATCTCGCAATCGTTTTCCTTACAAGAAAATTGAGTTATTGGGCGATATTAAATGGATACTTTTGATCTTAAAGATTGTACTGTTGATTTTAAAGATATTGACCCGAGTTAATTCGTGAAGCTCCTTCACACGAGGTATTAAGAAGCAAAGATTATAAGGTTTAATTGTTTCTCTCATATTAACAGTCGGTATGTTACGAGATCTTTGAGTAAAAAGCGCGAACCTTGTGAGAAGGATCCCCGATCACCAAGTTCCTGACAGTGACAGTCACCATTGATGACAGTGGTAGTGAGACCAAATCTGATTAAGAATGGCTTGTACACTCATACTCGAAACTTTAGACCGCACCTCATGAGTAATATGTGGCGATGGGTCTACAAGGAATCGTTGGTGCGATTTCTGTCTTTGTTGGTGCACAGAGCGATTCATGTGTTGTAGCACATATTCGCTAGATTTTTGAGAATCGTTTATACGATTTCTGTCCGTGTTGGTGCACAGAGCGCTTCATGTGGTGTAGCACATATTGCGCTAGATTTTTGAGAATCGTTGGTGCGATTCTTGTCTGTGTTGGTGCACAGATCCCCTCATGTGTGGCGTAGCATATGTGGCGGCAGATTTGTAAAAAATCGTTGTTGCGATTCTGGTTTGTGTTGGTGCACAGAGCCCCTCTTGTGTGGCGTAGCATATGTGGCGGCAGATTTGTAAAGAATCGTTGGTAGATACGATTCTGGTCTGTGTTGGTGCACAGACCACAATTAAAGTTTCAGAGAGTTGAGTATGCATTGCCTTTGGATATTATGGTAAAGAGTAACAGAATTATTACAGTTACTTTGTTTGGTTGTTGAACTTTTTGATCGTCGGACCTTTTTCTAATAAATAGTGTTGTGTGGGAAACTCTAGTACGTAAACTAAATAAATAGGCCCTGTATTAAGTCCGCGATAGGTGATTATAACGGGACGGTGATCGTTATACACCGAAAGCTTTAAATAGATAGGCTTAGAATCTACATATTTTTTTATTGCATATATTATTATGCAAACGGTAGGTTAAGGAAGATGCCAGCGGGTCATGTACCAGTCGATGTTGATGTTAAAAGAATTTTAATGATGATGAGCAAGCTTAATATGTCGAGTAATTGAGCCTATCAGCGGTATTATATTTGACCGTACCAGTAGATTCTGGCGGAGGTAGGGGTCCAAAGAGACCGTTGTGTGAGAGCAATATAATTGCTGGTCGGCTATAGAGCCGTGGCGTTAGAGGTTTTTCTCGAGGGTTTCTATAAGCTTGGCAGTTTTTGCTGTAGCTGAAGTTTTAAAGTTTGTTTGGAATTACTGTGGTACATGGCCAGGAACATGATTTAGTTAAAGAGTAGAGTTCTAAAATTTCTCTATTTTCACGAATCCAATAAACTGATTTGGTCAGGACTAGCCGAGCTTTTTGTGTTTGCCTGAGTGGCTACTGTTGGCCTTTATGGCAACTGTAGGCCTGTGTTGTAACTGGAGGCCTTTACGGCAACTGTAGGCCAGTGTGGCAACTGGAGGTCTTTGTAGAAACTGTGGGTCTGTAGGGCACCTGTAAGTTGGTGTGAAAAACATGTTTGTTTATGGCACCTTACAGAACATTCCTATTGAATCAAGAGTTATAAGAAAGTAAACTTGCACAGTCATGTGTGTGGTGAGATCACCATGTTAATGTTGATGACGTTCGAATCGTCAAGCCCTCTTTACGAAAATTGAAATAATTTTTGCTTTTCTAATTTTGATTACTATTCGTATATCGTGTTAGTAAGACACACAAAGCTCAAGTACCAATTGAGATTGTAGATTGAGTTGATCATGAATTGACGGAACATAGGACAAACGAAATGTCTGTGTGAACGGGTTCCGAGTTCAGAGAGCTGAGTTGACTCGACATCGTGAGGATGAGCGAGTAGAGCAATTGTGATTGCAAAGAGAGCTAAGAGAGCTATCAGATAGCTAGAAGACCTATGTGATGGCTTAAAATCGTGAATAAGGTTGTCTGTAAGAGATTGCCCTGTGCGATAAGACCGCCCGTTGCACAGTGCTTGAAAATGTTTGTTCTGTGTGTATTTTTTAATGGTGTACAATAAAGAATATAATAATAATAAGACACTTGTCTTGTTTCTTTTGTTTCATTTAATATGACAATTTTTAATGGTGTACAATAAAGAATATAATAATAATAAGACACTTGTCTTGTTTCTTTTGTTTCATTTAATGTGACATTAATGACTATCAGTGGTACTTGGACATTGTAACCACGAAGATTAGGTGCTTTTAGGTACCAAATCGATGATTAACTTACTATTTTCTTTAAATTGGTATTACTTGGTATTACTCGTTCCTTGCAATAGTGTACAGAGAGATTTAAATGATCATGTTTGATTGTTTCGAAATGTTTCCTCACTCACCTTGAGTATGAGTCAGGATTGGACGAGCGAATACTGTTTGGAAATTTTGTATGTTTCAGAAAAACATCCCTTGTATGATGGGAGATTGACAGGATGGAGTGGACTAAGATGACGTGGTGCAACACGAGGTGACCATGAGATGGCATGGAGCCAGGACAAGAAGTTGATGCCTGCGGGTCATAGGTTTGGGGATCTGTCACCTGAGAGTGGCCCGAGAAGGCGACGTGCTGTGTTCCACGCTCGCCACTCAAGAGGAACTAAGGCCTATTGAACACCATGTGGTTTTAGTCAGTAGGAGTCTGACAGACCCCTCAGCTTTTCCCTAGGGCTGAGGACATCCATTGAGGATGATTCCACATGATTCGATACACTGTTGAAACCTGGCAATGAGGAACAGACGAGGATGCCTGTCTTGCAGGATGGCCGTGTCGGGATTAGTCAATAGTACGGACGTCAAAACAAATCACAAGTACGCCCCTGGCGGCAATCAAGAGCAACTACGCATTGGCACGCTTTTTATAAGCACGCGTGGTGGGGGCTAAAAAACTGCCTTATTTTTGCAAAATAAAATATCTCTAGCCAGGAACCGAACCATTGATTTTTTTTAAAACATCCGCTGTAATATGACACCATTCAATATTATCGATAATATAGATCAATTTCTGGCAAATTATATTTTTAACACAACTATCTCACCTGATGTTAAGCGATGGTGTGGTCGAAGGTGAACGCTTGCCTATAAGTAACCTATTCACTTTTGACTTATATATTGAAGGGATAAACTAGCGTATGATTGTGTTAAGATCACACTGTGAAACGAATCAATATTTGGACCACATGCAAATCTAACATTGACATTGATTACAGTTATTCTAACTCACGACAGCGTGTTGGTCTTAGTCGTGTGTGTGATGCACATGCACAAGACGTGTGCGTAAGCTCGGGAGCGCTCAGTATCGCCTGAGCACGCAGAAACAATGTGCATGAGCATCTACACAAAAGACTAAGTCCAACCCGCCGTCGTGAGGTAGAACAACTGTACCTACATCTTAAGGAAAAAAAGAGGAGCACAGATATTTTATTTCTTTATTACTAAACAAAATATTACAGGTGACAAACGAATACAATCATAAACTACTGATAACTAACATAATAATAACAATTAACAATCATTGGTTAGAATTTAACTCTCACTTTAATCTAACAATCCAAATATTGGTCAAACTAAACAAAAGCACTTGACAATGAATTGTCAGTAACTTTCACAATATTTGAAAGATTAAAATCTTCTGAATAATTTCAATAACTTAATCTTTAGAGTAAGTTATAATAATATTATTATGTCTCTTCTCTCTCCAAACGAAGGTTGTGAAACAGGTTCCAAACCTTCCAGCTCTATCCTATCTTGGTGATATCACTTCTGATTACTTCCATATACTTAAATACTATTCGATTATATATCTATATAACTAGTTTTACCATTTGGCAATCGGTTATGATAATATACACTCATTCTAACATCAATGATAAACATGAACGAGAACGTGGTAGTTCATACAAAATCACGCAAATAAATGATTATGCCTCTCTGTGAGAGTGAAGCGGGCTGATATAGATAACATCAATATTATAAATGTATACACCAGTGTTCGATAGTAAAAATAACCTTACATGCCTCTCTAATAGAGTATCGCGGGTGGTATGGACAAATTAAACTAATTTGCAATCGAAGGCGCAGCCAATCTGAAAAGATAAAAAAGCATGTTTGAATACAATACCAAGACTACTACTTGATAATAAATGAAATCGGCCAAGTGCAAGTGAATCTCGTGCGCCGAGGGTTCCGTACCTACCCATTATACAGACAAAGATACCGATAAAAATACAAGACAAACAAAGATACAGACATAATTGCCTCTAAGCATTCAAAGCGTGTGTTTCGCGGTTACTGGAAGAGCGCTAATAAATTGAGCATTCGGCCAGGCCTGTCTGTTAGTACGAATGGTGTGAGTGATGTGAAGGATATTGCAAAACTTTTTAGAAATCGGTTTGTTTTAAAGTCATCGCTAGGGAGCTCTTGTGAGATGCTGGATGCTGAGCCCCGTTCTGGCAAGGTGGGCACACATTTCAGTGCCAAATATGTGGCCAGGGTCATCAGATCTACGTCTAGAGGTAAGTCCCCTGGACATGATCGGCTCAGTAGCTCGAGCGTTTGCAATACACCGGTCCTCACTTACCGAGGGTTTTGGCATTGCTGTACAATTGATGTATTGGTCATACATACTTGCCTGATGAGGATGATCGTGGTTCCCATTGTTAAAAGTAAAACAGGTGATCTTTCGGATAGGGGAATCTATAGACCTATTTCTCTTGTAACCATAGTCGCTAAGATGCATGGCGGTCTGCTTGATACACCGCTTAACGAATATCTTGTGCTGCACGACAATCAGTTCGGGTTTCGGCCAGGACTTTCTACAGAGAGTGCAGTTCTGTGTCTCAAGCATGCCGTCAGGTACTAAACAAAAAAAAGGAAAACCTGTTTTCGCTTGCTTCCTCGATCGGTTTAGGGCTTTTGATCTGGTTTCCTAAGATTTATTATGGAGGAAACTTGAACCTATAAGCTTGCGTATCGAGCTTATAAGTATCTTCAGGCATTGGTATGGAAGCCAGATCAACAGAGTTCGGTGGGCGAGTGTACTGTCGCAGCCTTAGCAATTGGGGTGTAGAGTGAGACAGGGGGGATCGACCTCCCCTGCCCTCTTCAATTTGTATATGAATGGCCCTGATTGAGGCGCTTAGCAATCAACATTTCGGCTGTCATATTGACGGTGTCTGTGTCAATAATTAGCTTTAAAGGACAATGCTGACATTGAAAGGGAACGGAGGGCTCTTTCCGAGCGTAAGAATATGATAGCTCGCAGGTTTGCACATTGTACTGAAGAAATAAAGATGGCGCTTTAGAGCATTCTGTACTACCTTCTACACTTGCAGCCTGTGGGATAAGTATTCACGGGCGTCATATGGAGCTCTTCGTGTCCAGTATAATAACGCGTTCAGTAAACTGATGGGTTTGCCTTGACTTTGTAGTGCGTCAGGGATTTTGATGCGGCGCGTTTGTTTTTACGCGATAATGAGCAAGCGCGCAACATTAATGGTGGCGCGAGTTATGGACAGCCCTAACAGTGTTCTGAAAATGATTGTTGACAGAGTGGACTGTTCGTATATATACGTACTTCACTGCTTTCAGTTATATATGTCACCGTATCGTGTTGTTTACTAATACTTAGTTGTAACGTACATTGTTACTAACCCTTTAAGAGTCTTCACTCGAAATAAAGATCTAGAATTTGAATTTTACCGCCACTCTACACCCACAAATTTTGGTACTTCGAAGTTTTCGCGAAAAACTAAATTTGCTTATATCTTTTTATCGTGTTGACTCAGGCGCTTGGTTTTTATACACCTAATAGGGACTATAGATCTCAGTATCTGGTATAAATTTCAACTTGCTAGGTCTGACCCGTTCCTGAGTAAATCGGTGGCGACACACGGACAGACGGACAAGAAAGTGATATTATAAGGATTCCTTTTTACTTTTTGAGGTACGGAACCCAAAAAATATCTAATTACTTAAGTTTCTAGAACCTTACATTGTTTAACGCTGTATTGCTGAACGACGCACAGGCTTCACGCTTCGACGGTTGTCTTCTACGGGTACAGAAACCTTCCTGTTGGATGCAGCAGCCCAAACCTTATCTGGAATATGTTAAAGAAAATTTTATTACAATTCTAAATAACTGTTTCTAAACACTTTATTTATAAGATTGTGATAAGATATGACATGATGTGGCATGACATGACTTGTATATTACTTGATATCACTTGACGTAATTATCAAGATATCATGATTGCATCCTGGTGCAATGATTTGTGTCTTGGCCTTTGATAATGAGCACCTAATTCTTAATTTTAATTATTTGACAAATAGATTTACCTTTTGGCGGAATATTCAATGTGCGGCGTGCATAATTGTCAATTATGGCAGACACCTCTTTGATGGGGGTATAACAAGCCTTTACGTCATCTGCAATTATGTAAAAACAATGTTAGTAAAACTCTAGAAAACTGTTATTAAACACTTTATTAATAAAAAAAATAAGATATGACATGATGTGGTATGATATAGTATGAATATGTTGTGATATGTAATATGACTCGACATAATTATCAATATATTCATCATTGCACGTGGCTTTGTCTTTGAAGATGAGTTTAGGAGAACTTATTCTTAATTTTAATTATTTAACAAAAATAATCACCTTTTGGCAGAATATTCAAAACACGTTGTTTATCAGCTGCGTTAAAGGTTAAAATGTTATCGTCAGTTGTGGATTTGCGCCCGTATTTATTGGGCGGCTGCATGCTCTTTGCCATCATCTGATTCTTTGCTGCAAGCACCTGATTCTTCAGCAACTGATTTTTTGTCTTGCGTGGTGGTGACTCTGAAAACAACATTATCGCATGAATATACCGTACCCACTTATATAAAAAAAACAACAAATCGAAAACTCGACAGCCTAAGAAGCGAACTAAAAAGACATACCAAGAAGAAAGTCATGTTGTGCAGTCGGAGGAAATATAATCGCGAGCAGACTGACCAAAACCATTTATTTTATATATCCTCCGACTGCATAACAGCATTTACTTCTTGGTACATCTTTTTAGTTCGCTTTTTAAGCAATCGGGTTTTTGATTTATTGAATTAAACTTTTTAGGGTTCCGTAGCCAAATGGCAAAAAACGGAACCCTTATGGATTACATGTCTGTCTGTCTGTCCGTCCGTATGTCACAGCCACTTTTTTCCGCAACTATAAGAACTATGCTGTTGAAACTTGGTAAGTAGATGTATTCTGTGAACCGCATTAAGATTTTCACATAAAAATAGAAAAAAACAATAAATTCGCCGCTCGCGCGTTCGATCGTCGCTTACTATCCGGTGAGATGGTGGTCAAGCACGAGCCTGTAAATAGTAAAAAAAACAGTAGAACTGAAACTCGATTTTTTTTTTTCATCGAGCCCGTACATGTGGGGTATCTATGGATAGGTCTTCAAAAATGATATTGAGGTTTCTCATATTTTGTTTTTTCTAAACTGAATAGTTTGCGCGAGAGACACTTCCAAAGTGGTAAAATGTGTCCCCCCCCCCTGTAACTTCTAAAATAAGAGAATGAATAACTTATAAATGATACCTAAACGCATATTTTGTTTTTTTCTAAACTAAATAGTTTGCGCGAGAGACACTTCCAAAGTGGTAAAATGTGTCCCCCTCTGTAACTTCTAAAATAAGAGAATGAATAAACTTATAAATGATACCTTAGCACATATTTTATCCTCTCTATACAGCTCAGTCAATCTTAAAAGAAATTCTTCGTGTAGATTACATACTAAAGTATGATATGTATTGTAAAAGGTCAAATAATAGCTTGGAACATACACAGCCATTAATTGATAGGGGTACGCAGACTGATATGTTGCCCGGATTTTGTGATATCAGTACCCAAACTGACATGGTAATTGAGACACCTATACCAGAATCATCTAGTGAATTTTCTCGGCTACAGTCAAATTAGAATACTGCACCAAAATATTAACGGTCTGATAAACAAATCAGATTTATTACTTGCATCATTAAAATCCTTGTAAAGGGTACAAGATATAAAAGTGTTAGGCATAACTGAGCACAACATGTCTAGAGGTGACTTATTTTCTTTAAACATTCCGAATTACTCTGTGGGCTCGATGTTTAATCGTAAGAATCGTCGAGGTGGATCTTGTATTCTCCTTCATAACTCACAACAATTTGTTCTTATCCAACATGTAAAAAAATACTCAATTGAAGGTATTTTTGAATGCTCAGGTATACATTTGACTGACCATAAACTATATACTTTCTGTATTTATAGACCACCCAAGGTCAATGCTGAAGACATTAATAAGTTCTTCACAGCACTTGACTCTCTGCTGAATCGGTTCTGTCTTGGTAAAAATAAGGTAATACTCTGTGGTGATTTTAATATTAACACATTAAGAATAAGTAAAGAATCTACTGAGCTTAATCAAATAATGTCTTCATTTAACCTTAAATTAGGAATTAAAGAACCAACGAGGATGGTTAGTGGAACATGCATTGACAGTTTCATGTTTAACATACGCGGCTGCGAAGCAAATGTTTTAGAACTTGCATTATCTGACCACACCGCGCTGATACTCACATGTCCAGTAAACCCCAGCTACTCTCTAAAATATTGGTTCATTGAAAAACGGGTCTATAGAAAAGAAAATATGGAAAAATTTAATGAATGCATAAATGCCTTAAGTTTCAATTATGTGTTTGATAGTGATGACCCAAATATAGCGTTCGATTATTTTTATGGCCTGTTCGGTCTATTTCATAACTTATGTTTCCCTAAAAAGTATGTTAAGATTATTGCGAAAGCAAATTCAAGATGGATAACAAAGGGTATTAGACTATGCTGCAAGCGTATACGTCAGCTGTTATGGCAGTTACGGCAAAATAGAACAGAATGTAATAAAAAAACCTTTAAAGAACTTTCATCAAGGTTAAATCGTATTATTAAACTGACACAAAAGACCAAGAACGATAATTTCATAAGTAATGCAAATACCAAAAGTAAAGCTACGTGGACAGTTATAACAGTCCAAAACGCAAAAAAATGGTACCTACAAAAGACACCGACTTCAAAAAATTAAGTTATTTTTCACTTTGTAGTTTTGTATTTGGAAGTCGGTAGTATTTTTTTGCAAAAAGTTTTTTTTATTTTTCACTTTTTAGTTGTACGTACCTAATAGGCAAGTTAGTAAGGGAACAATTTCGCCAGAATAGATTTCATGTAACATGAACATAACCGGTGAAATGAGAGATCTGCTTACCCCTTAAGAGTGAACTGGCGTGATGTTATGTTATGAAATGTTATAAACAACAAACAGACATGCGATTGCAGCAATCTCGAGAGATTTGCCGTTATTCATTGAAGAGTTCTGTTGTATATCTCCGAAGTTCTTCATCAGATCTTCACCAAATTAAAATGGGACCAATTTCGGAACATACTTTTTCAAACAAAAAAGAATTTTCAAAATCGGTCCACAATTGACGGAGTAATCGGTGAACATACATAAAAAAAAAAAAAAACATACATAAAGTCGAACATAGAACCTCCTCCTTTTTGGGAAGTCGGTTAAAAAGTAATCTCAAATCTGAAGTCCACGAATAGTGCAGACTGTGATGAAATTTCGACTAATGTTTTAAAATATGTATCAACTAAATTATCTGTTATTCTTAGTCATATAATTAACCTTTGTATATTCCATGGTGTTTTCCCCGAAAAAATAAAGTTTACTGTGATTAAGCCTATCTTTAAGAAATGCGACAAGAATGATATGAGTTGTTATAGACATATTGCACTAGTACCCATTTTGTCCAAAGTTTTTGAAAAAGTAATCCACGAAAACATATATAATTACTTCGAGGCATATAACTTATTTGCTAAAGAACAAATAAGTTTCAGGAAAGGTTAGAGGATAAATATGACAATATTTTCATTTTTACAAAGTATTATGGTAGAGATTGATAAAAAAAACGATGCGTGCGCGATATATGGATCTAACAAAGGCCTTCGATTACGTTGATCACAGTATATTATTAGATAAGTTGTATACGTATGGAGTTAGGGGAAACGTTTACAATCTCATAAAAAGCCATCTTAGCAATCGAAGACAGTCAACACACATCACAAGATTAGATAATTCATCAAAAAGAAATACTACATACGAATCAAATTAAAAAAAAAAAATTGGTCTACCACAGGGTAGTGTATTGGGGCCATTATTATTTATTATATATATAAATGACCTACCCGGAGTAACGTTCAATGATACTGTTCTTTTTGCTGATGACCGTACAGTTATATTTACTGGAAGAGACAAAAGACAAATGCAAATAGAGATAAATAATACCTTAGAAAAAAATATAAAATGGCTAACCTTAAATAATTTAAAAATAAATTTAAGCAAATCAAAATTAATGACGTTTCGAAATAGAGTTGATAAATTAAAAGAAATGGAGGTACAATAAATAGACACAAAAATTGAACAAGTAAATGTAGCAAGGTTCTTGGGAGTAAACATTGATTCTCAGTTAAATTGGAAACCAAATGTTGAAATGTTGTGTAAAACACTGAATCAATATTCATATGCTATCTACATGTTATCTAAAACTGTTAATACGACAACAGTTCTAACAGCATATCATGGCTATGATACCCCTTTATAAATGTATGGTGTCATGTTCTGGGGCAACTCTCCAGATAAAGAAATTGTATTTAGAGCGCAATAAAGATTTTTAAGATGAAACAGACTGAAAGCTGTAGACCAATATATCCAAAAATTAAAGTGTAAGCTTAAGCTTGTCTATATATATTGGACATAATTATGTTTGTCAGAAATAACAGCAGTTCTTTTATCAATTTAAAAAGCCAAAGGTACCGATTTAAAATAAGCTTTATTCCTAATAGAACTGCACGATTGCACAATAGTGTATTTTGTATGATTCCTAGAGTTATATCATTTACCCAATTACTTACTCGCAATTTCTAACAATAATATTTTTTTAAATAAACTTAAGAAAATACTGTTAGATAAATCATATTACTCAGTAAAAGAGTTTCTTGATGATAAATTTTAGAGAATAAATAAAAAAACGTTTGTTTTTTATTGTTAATTGTTAATCTAATCGTACATGTATCTATATCGAATTATGTTTGTATAACTATTATTGCACTGTTTGACATGTATTGATCTTTCTATTTCTATTAATTGTAATAATATAAACTATAAATTATTGTATGCTTGACATTTTCCGCTGTAATTTATTGCCTTATTTACTTGATACTGTGTATAATTAATTAATTTGTAATTTATTAATATGCTTTTTAAATTTGCATGGCGTGAGCATGATTATGGCGATATATATTTTTTAAATTTTAACACCTGTATTCTGCAAATTCTATACCCATATTCTGCAAATAAAAGATTTGAATTTGAAACTAATCGCTTAACTCGCCGTTCACAACAGCGTGCTGGTGCCTGCACTTACGTATGGAAGTGAAGGGTGGGTATGGCTAAAAAGATATGAAAATAGGATTAATGCAGTAGAAATGCGCTCCTTGCGAAGTATGTGTGGTGAAACTTTAAATGATAGGTTGAGGAATGAGGTAATAAGACAACGTTGTGGTTTAAAAGAAGATGTAGAGACTAAAATTTAAAAGAGTATGTTAAGATGGTTTGGCCATGTTGAGAGGATGAATGAAAGGCGACTAACGAAATGTATTTACAAGTCAGACGTATAAGGAAACGTCGGGAGGAGACGCCCTAGAAAGACACACATAGACCTTATAGGTGATGTTCTTCAAAAAGGCCAGGTGCGTAGTACTCATAACCGGCATGTGTGTATGACTAGATGTACGAATGTGAGTGAAGCAAAAAAAGTATGTAAGGATCGTAGCAGGTGGCGTTCTGTAGTTTCTGCCTACCACCATGGGAAAAAGGCGTGAGTTTATGTATGTATGTATGAATAAACTAAAAAAAAGATGATGTACATTACCATATTATATATAAACTTCCACCGAAAATTGGTTTAAATGAGATTTAGTAAGTAGTTTTTTTTTAATACGTCATAAATCGTAAACCGCAACTTACCAAGTACGGAACCCTCCGTGCGCGAGTCCGACTCGCACTTGGCCGGTTTTTATTTATTGACCGACTTCAAAAAAGGAGGCGGTTTCTCAATGCGACCGTATATATATATATATTTTTAATGTATGTTCGCGGAAAACTTCGTCGTTTATGAAACGATTTTGATGATTATTTTTTGTTGGAAAGAAGATATCCCAGGGGTGGTACCATGATAAAGAAACCAGGATCTGATGATGGCATCCCAGATAAATCGAGGAAACTCCTCAAATATTATAGGCATACATATAGCGATTTGGGTATTTTTATCAACAATGCAATCATTTAGACTCAGAAAGTGTAATTTGGTGAAATGGAACTGATGAAGAAGACCACAGATGGCCACTGCAACTCCTTAATGCTAAGTATGTATAAGATATATCGAATAGCTAATCGACTATGTTGAAGCAAATACTTATAAATAAACTAGCTGTTACCCGCAGCTTCGCCCATGTTAATATAGATTTTGTCAATCAATTCTGGTTGTCGGCATACAGGGTGGGCAAAATCCAATGATACAGTTTTTGTTTTAATCAAATTCGGCCCCGTGACTCCTTTGATTGTTTTGTGCCATTCTTCATACTGATTATTTGGCCACTTGGAAAACTCAACCTGTTTAGGAGCAGGAAATAACCAACGAAAATACGATTAATTTATTTAATTGAAGACGTTGGTCAATACAAGTTAAATAGTTACAAATGGAAATAAATAAACTAAAGAGTCGTAGGTTATGCATTGCTGCTAATTGAAGATACCACTATATCATAAATGTTATCTACATTTAATTGACATTCCTTAATTATAAGAAGATAAGAAGTTACATACAAAATTAACTTGCCCTCATTTCTCCCCCTTAGAGTTATGAAAAAGATAGCCAGGTCCTTTCCCGGGTCTCAAACCATCTCCATATCAAATTTCATCTAAATCGGTTCGGCAGTTTAATCCATAATAAGAAGTTTCATACAAAATTACCCCACCGCATATTTGTCCACCTTCGTGTTTTATGAAAAAAAATGTAGCCTATGTCCTGTCCCGGGTCAAACTTTCATCCAATCATACCAACTTTCATCTAAATTGGTTCAGAGGTTTAAGCGTGAAAAGATAACAGACAGACAGACAGAGTTACTTTCGCATTTATAATATTAGTATGGATGGTACTGATGAAAATGGTAACATGGAACTCATCTGATGATGAAGCCGGAAGGTAGGCTCTGGAACTCCGAAATAAATAAATAGATCCTAGTCGTGTTTGGGCTTATTGGAATCGTCATGAGATTTAATTTGGCTATAAATGATTTTCATAGTATTTGGAGGTACCTACCAAAACTAAAAAGAGATAAATAGACTTCATTTTAACAAAAAATTCAACCCGACTTCCAAAACAAAACACTACAAGGCGAAAAATAACTTTCTTTTCCGAAGTCGGTGTCAAAAAACGGAAAACAATTGGTACCAAAGACACCGACTTCGGAATAGAAAGTAATTTTTCGCTTTCTAGTGTTTTTTTTGGAAGTCGGTTTGATTTGTTTTAACTTTTTAGTCATATTTTTTTTCGATTAATTTAAAACATATAAGTGGTATATATTTTTGTAATCACCTTTTAAAGCATTTTGATAACCCAGCCAATGACACTTAAGCTCGCAGCTCGCAAAGTTAAGACGAATCGATTGACGTAAGAATCATCAAAATTGGCTACGCATTTGGCCTCTATAACGCCACATAGGAACAAACATACAAACATATATGTATAAAAACATACATAGACTGATAAAAACATTACCATTGCCTTGTGCAGTCGGGTAAAAACCGGCCAAGTGCGAATCGGACTTGCATTACGAAGGTTTCGTACAAACAGCTACATACACCAAAATAATTAGGTAACATTACTCAAGTTCATAAACAATAAAAGCACCGAACATTTCTCGAACGAAAAGATAAACTGGATTTAGGGACGAAACTATGCTTTACCGTAGGAAAACAATTGTCCCCATACTTCGGCACAGGTCGCGGAAAGTTAACTACCTACAAATAAGTTAACAATCGTATTTTTTATTTTGCTACGTGTTTCCGATATTTTCCTTAAGACATTGCTTCTTGCCAAATTTTATGATTCTAAGTCAACGGGAAGTACGCCATAGGTTTTAATTCCCTTGAAATTCGTCAAAAATTTGTCTACACGTCCGTATCTTTGATTGCATTTATTTAGAAGTTTGAATTTTTACAGCCCAAAAGATTATAGACAATTAATTTCAAATTGATACCTCCAGGCGTTTTGAAAGAATAAGGTTTTGATACACGGACAAAAAGACAAAGAAGTGACCTATAAGGGTTCCTTGTTTCCTAAAGAGGAACGGAACCCTAAACAATCACCCTACTTATTATTGAAAAAGAACTGACGTCTGTTAGTTGTAGCTTATATATCAGGAAAAACTATAAATAAATAACAACGCAAATAAATATAATTGAAGTGACTGTTTGTAATAGCAAAATGATAGATGTTTAGGAAAAGGTTAATTATGAAAGAATAACATTTTTTTTTTACTGTGTGCCTGTTTAATCCAAATAATATTCAAAACGGCTGGACCGACTTTGACGGGACTTTCACTGGCAGTTAGCTTATTTTAAAAGTAGCCTAAGTTACCCCTTGGAGTATTTAGGCTACTTTTATTCTAGTATCCTACCAGTTTACCCGTGCACAGAGAAAGTAAGTATTTCTCTGTGCACACTACCCGTACTTACTAATGTTGCCCGCGTTCTCAAATAGCTAGCCTTGGGTATAAGCTATCTGAGAATAGCCGGCATATTACTGAAATGACAAAGTGAACTAATAGCTACAGCTGAGACGTGATAATTGTCTACAAAGTGTTTCAGCAAATGCTAAATTTGATATGACATGCCTATTCAAAGATGAGGGATCGCTAGCATTGTATTTACCCTCTTCAAACAATCAAACAAAGTTAAGCTAGTACAGAATTGAATTAATAATATCTATCAAGGTCAGCGCGAGTTATTCAGCAGAAATTGGTGTTCTAGTCTATATATACGTAGTACATAGTACACAGTGCAAGATGCGCAGACGTGGGAGGGGCACTTGCGCAGTAATGCACTTCATGAAATCAATAACCAATTAGTATACGTATCGGATCAGATTTTACAAGTATGTTATAAAATCGCCGTTTACATAGAAAATATAAACGACGAGCCAAGAAACACAATAGGAGCCAAGTCTATAAAACCAGCACACAAAAAAATATGACTCGTATTCCTCTTCGCCAGCCACAACATAATAACACCAAAAAGACGGTATTTTTAAATCAATCCGTGTTCCTTAATGGCATTCCTTATATACATTGCAGTTTTTCTTAGCGCCAATTACTAAGACACATAACAGGGGTCACCAATTCTTTAATTTGCTGTCCGTCCGTAAAGTATAATGCCGCCTTACGCCCTCCCCCCTCCTTTGATATCGTCACGTGTACAAACTTGTT
Source organism: Orthosia cruda (assembly GCA_964057195.1). NCBI lineage: Eukaryota > Metazoa > Arthropoda > Insecta > Lepidoptera > Noctuidae > Orthosia > Orthosia cruda. Next base: position 72,909,014 of record OZ059825.1, on the reverse strand, counting down.
AAAATTAAAATTATAATCAACAACTCTTTTTCAAAGTTATTTTTTTTTCCTCTTGTTGATCAAACCGTCCGAAGTTTGGACTAAAGTTGATGCCGACTATTGTCATTAAATCTTGGAGATGTTTATTGTTGTTGTCGTCTGACCACACAAAATAGGTCGGCATCCGATCCGGATCGGGACCGCGGTCCGTAATTTGGTGACATATAAACTTACTTATTATGCCTTCAAGACGTCCTATCCTGCGACTCAGCATCCGAGGATCAATCACAATAGGGGGTATCTCTGGACCAGGTCCATCATTGAGGCCATCATTAAGCAGAATATTTATTTGATCTGCTAGGTCGAGGGTCGAGGATGAATCGTAGTCCGAATCCGACGACGATGATGAAGTATCACTCAACATCATTGTGTACAACGCAAAATTGCCTGTTTCCGGATTTTATTTGTATCTGTTAGCACAGAACACGAGCTCTCGCCAGAGCAGTACGAACAAACTTAATCAATATGAAAACCTCGAATGTCAACTTGACAACTGACAATTAGAATCTCGTTCGAAATTTGCAAAAGTGATCACTCTTATGACTTTGTTGTTATGTTTTATTGAATGAAGCAAAGTCGAGGCTTGTTATTTAACTACTTTTATTGCACGTGGTATTACTTATTATTCTTTTATTAGGTTCGAGAGAGTACAGAGTAAAGTGTTGCTCACTTGAATAAATCAAAATCATAATAAAACATTGTAGTTAACAGACTGCAATCTTTTTATCTTCTACTTTCTGCGCTTTGATATATAAAGCAAAAAAAACTTGTTTTTCGAAACTAAGAACCATAGTTAGCATTTTATCAGATCAGAAAAGTTTAGCGTAAAATGAACTAGATGGCGTTACTGGTAAACAAAACATGGGGTCTGGGTAACTTTAAACATTCTTTAACTATATAATAACTGCCTGATACTTATCAATAATAAAATTTTAGTGTGACTGGACAATATCAGGAAGAGGGTATAATAAGCAGTGCTATATTTTTGCAGTTTAGAGTCCGGCAATAGTAACCCTGTAGGGCTCCTAGTATTTTCGTTCTATTTTTTGGCATCTATTTCATGTTCCGCTACTGTTTCGTCGAGCTAGTTCTCTAGTTGCACGCTCCGTATCGCAGTGCAACACCATCTAGATTTCCTTGCATTGGCACACTTCTGTTGTCAATCTGGCCGGATGCGGACCTTATTGACAGGAGGAGTGCTAAAGACCCTATCCTCTTACAAATACAGGAGGCTGGTAGTTGCCCTTAACTGGGTGCTAATAGTTAGACTAAGTTTTCAAAATCAGAGTCGTATCTAACAATATAATGTAGATGGTGATAGTGTAGATAGTGATGAAACCCTTGGCCAATATACAATATAAATCAAAGTCAAATTTCTTTAGGCCATTAAGCGGCACTTTTGAACGTCGGAAATTTAAATTTATATCTATACTAGCTTCTGCGCGCGGCTTCGCCCGCGTACTAAGTTAAAAAAAAATGCTCCGATCACCACCAAATTATCCGCCGAGTCAATCCAAAGATTTTCTGAAAATTTCATTAAAATCGGTCCAGTCGTTTCGGAGTCTATAAGGAACATACATACATACATACTTTTCTCTTTTATATATATATAAGATATATTTAAAGTAATAATAATTCCGTCCATTCGGAAAAGTAGCTTGTTATGGAGAATAACGAACAAGAAACTCCACACTTACTCTTAAAAAAAAAGTGTTTTACAATATTTACAAACATTCACTCATATACGTGAGGACGATTGGCCCAGACTAACACTATTATACTTCGTATAGATATAAAGTATTACAAATACTAACAGGTAAATATTATATTCTGATTAACTGCCTAGTTGTTTAGTGGTCGCAAGGCTACTGCTGAATATGAGGTCCTGGGTTCGAGTCCCGGAACGGGCAAAGTATTGTTGGTATTTTCCATTGCATTTCTCAATAGTTGTCGTCTAGATTAGTGCCCTGTTGATTGGAATAGACTCGCGGACTATTACATGTACATGGGAATTAAATATATCTGGCAGAATTTTGGCGTCCGCAGACAGGTGGCAGGCAAATACGGCGTGATGTTTGTGAGATGAGTTTTACATCCGCCAACGTCTAAGTCAGAGAATAAGCATTGCCATACCACGTGGCAATGCTGCCGGCCTTTTGGGTACATTACCAGTGGGCAACGATGTGGAGGAGTGTTTCGACGCCATATTTTAGTTTAGTATATTATTGGTTTTAGTTAGTGAGTAGTTTTTGGAGTGTATATGTTTGTAGTTTTAGTTATTTAAGTATTTTATACACTGTATATACTTTTATCTATGTAAATAAATCGAGTTATCATGGCAGATTACAAATCCGTAATAAGTCCAGCAGATAAACGCGTTATTACACGTGAATGCCTTATAAATCGTAAAAAGAGTAAGTTAAATGGAAAGCTACACTATCCCCAGTTGACATAGGCTACTTTTTATCCCTGTTTTCCCATGGGAACGGGAACTACGCGGGTGAAACCGCGAGGCGTCCGCTAGTGTTCAATATAGGAATCGACCACATTTCCGATTTCTTTTTTATTCGAATTTCATTTCACCGAAAACTATTGACCGACGTCTTTTTTGCTATATGCATTATTTGACATATTTTCATATATTCGAAGTATCTTGTGGCATATGTATTAGTTTACTGAACTACATTTCGCCGATTTACAAAATAACTTTTTGCTTTTGGCCGAAGCCTTGTAAGAACTTTTTAGGGTATCCCGACACGGATGGGTTAGGTTCGAAGGAGATGACGGGAGTTGAAGTGAGCGAGCAAAGCGAGCGATTTCAGCTCCCATCATCTCCTTGATGTTAGGTTACTTTAGACCCTGCAGACAGAAATACGAGCCCCGCGCAGCGTGCCGCGTCGACATTTTTTTCAATTAGCTTTTTATACATTTATATTCGCCCACTGTTTCTCTCTCACTTAGTATTTCAGTAAGGCATATTCAGTGTTTTAGTGTTTAGCATTTTAGGAGTTAATTATTATGCGTATTTGATCATAGTCTAGAATTATGTTTTAATATCATTATGCGTAAATAAATTTATGCTGTAGAATGTTATGCTTAAACGTTAGTATGATTAAGGAAATTATGCCTAAAAAAAATATGTTTTGCGTAAATAATGTTATGCATAAATATAGGTTACCTATTATAAGTTCCTAAATATTTTACCGAATGAAACGTCGGCGTAACAAAAAAAATTGAATTGATAATCGGTCAATTGCGACAGTGGCAGACGTGACTTCGATGAAGTAAAAAAAACGAAACGACGAAACGACGTTGAAAGTTTTAAATTTAAATTCGGTCAAATATTTTCCGAACTTATGATAGGTAACCGTTTAATATATAACTGAAGTATTCTGTTATTTGTACATTATGGTTTTTCAATTTTTTTTTCAGCTAAGTACGAAGAGACAATTATGAAGATTTGCGATCCTATGGCGAATAAATAAATAATAAATTTGTTTTCTCATCACAAATGTTGCAGGAAGGTACAGAAAAAGCTTAATAAAAATAAAAACATTTGTGAGAGACTGCTGCTCGAAGAAGGTATTGAATACCTGTGTTGATTATTTATTATTGTGTAATAATATCAATGATGTTTTTAGTTTTTTTAAATTTACTGACTACACTGTTTAATTGTTATAATCTTAATATTTTGACATCCAGTTTTTTTAATGATAATTTATTGTTTAAATGAATTGATTATCAGTTATAATTGCATATATAATGTCGATGATGTTTTATTCTTAGTAATAGTGTAAACCTAATGTGTAGATTTTTGCGCACATTATTTATTATAATATTATAAGAACTACTGTAAATTACCAAAGATTGTGTTACGGGTCACCAGAAATGACCCTGTCTTTCAGACCGTACTGGACATTTTCAAACGAGCGGACCGCGATATTAAGTATTTGGTGTTTTCTTTAGTTTTGTATTTATAATAATTAGAGCTTAATCGCCAACCTGCATTGCAAGCAAGCGTGGTGGTCAATGCTCGTGCCTTCTTTGTATGAAAAGTGGCCTTTGCTCTACAGTGGGACAGTTACAGGCTGGTATTATTATTAATAATAATAATTTGATCTTAAAATAAGTGGTCACTTTACTTACTTGTCACTTTTTTCACTTTGTCACATTGGTCACAACATTGGACACATTGGAGGTGAATTAACTGCAGTGAAACCAGAGAATTTTCTTGCCATGCAATTGTTAGTATCTGACGTGCTACTGGCAATGTTTGAAGTCAGTCATCAATGTTTTGTTTACATGCTACGGGCGCGCGTAAACTTCATGCTCGATTCAGTAGTGTGACGTCAGTGCCAAGACATTTTCAACTTGTAATCGATTATATCATTACCCTATATTTATCCGCTTGGTGTTATACCTCTTATACTATTTTAACGTTTTTTCTAATTCAATATTTATAGGATATAACGCCAACCGCCTGCAATATCTTGTTATGTGCAGGAAGCGTGCATTAATGAGAGATGAGCTGATCTGTGAGTAAATTCTTTAATTCACTTACATCCGATTTCTTCTTATAATCCTTTCTTTCAACCGTCACGCTATCACTGACATCCTTTTCATTCATATCACTCCTCATACATTCCATCCATCTTTGATCTATACATCTATGAACTTCTCTTTTTCACCATCTAACCTTCAACTACCTTCATTAAAATTAAATGTATATGTATAAATTTAACTATTTTAGTAACATGCGTTTCAAACAATTATAACTACGTCTTCGTGTAACAGTGACTGAAGACTTCATGAGAGGTGTCTTCGCAGCTACTAACACCTCTCCTCGTGATCGGCCTGATCTTCTTGTGGTTGCCCGCGAATCCTCGAATCCAGATACAGATCAACGCAACAATAAAGGAGAGGAGGAAGTAGAAAGCGAGCCAGATCGTTAGTAATGGATTCATGAACCACTAAATTGCAAGTATGATCTATATAATAATATATTACATCTTTATAGCTCAACTAGATGCCACCCGTGGCTCTGCCCGCATGGTATTAGTACAACTATTCCCAATATCTTAATATATTAAAGCTTATATTTAAGCTATTGTGTGCAGTGAGTGGTGTCATATGAGGTGTAGTGTGCAGCTCGCCCAACCGTATATTTGTAACTGAACACATCAATTATGGGCATTATTACACGAATTGTTGAATCGAACACTTCTCTTTTATTTCGATTACATCACTCTAATACATGGCGGCCCTTAGCCAGCAATTAAAATTTTGCAACTTACGTAAAAGTGAAGACTTCTGTAGTTGAAGAAATCATGAAGATATTTACTGATAGAAGTTTGTGAAGACGGACAAATTTGAAGAAACAAAGCAAAGAAGATTTAAATTATATATATATATAGAAGAAACCGAATCCAAGAATTAGTTTGAGGAGGTAAAAACATTAAATAAGAAGACAGAAAAGAAAAGTTACTGCCGGGTGCCGGGCGAATGCTCAAGCCTTATGATGAGAAGATATGCAGGGCGCCGGGTGATAAATCGTTCGGGTCCGATGTGGAGCAGCTAGGAGTCAGTTCGAGTCCAATGCTGAGGAGTCCGTTTAACCACGCCACGTGAGACGTCGTGAACCGTTTACAACCGTTGTATTGCGGAGGGCGTATTTCCTCGTATTTGGCGACGCGGCTTTAAACGAATAATCCCGAAAAGTGGCGACAAACCCCCGGACGACCCGAAGTCGTACTGGCCCATAACATTACTTCCATCTTTGGGAAAACTCCTGGAGCGCATTATCGTTCCACGGTTGCTACCGGACGGACCAAAATTTCATAATAATCAATTCGGTTTCACTATTGGAAAATCTACCGTAGACGCGGCCCTTACTGTTCGGAAAATAGTTAATACATCTGAACATAAGTATGTAGTTGGGCTTTTTCTAGATATTTCTGGGGCTTTTGATAACGCATGGTGGCCAATGCTATTACTTAAAATGAAAACTCGAGGCTGCTATAGAAATATATACAATTTAGTTTACTCTTACTTTTTAAATGGTTCCGCGAAACTCAAACTCGGCCATCGTTCCATGTCGAAGTCTCTCACCATGGGATGTCCTCAGGGTTCGGTTATTGGTCCACCTTTATGGCATTTAGGCTTTGATGATTTCCTCGCGATTCCGCTTCCAAGCGGCTGTTCATTAACCGGTTACGCGGACGACGGTCTTCTGCTCATTCAATCAAGTACTCGAGCTGGACTCGAGAACTTGGCTGACACTTGCCTACGATTAATATCTCAGTGGGGCGATCGTAACCGCCTGACCTTTGCTCCGCATAAAACTTATCAGCTCATTTTGAAAGGTAATCTTAAATCGTGTTCTACTATTAAATTTAATAACGTTCCGGTAAAAAGGAAGCAGTCCGTGTGCTATATTGGTCTAGTGTTAGAAAGGAATTTTGCATTTAAAGATCATATTAAATCGTCGGTGAAAAAGCAAAAAAGAACTTCTATGCCTTAACGAGAATATCTAAATCTACGTGGGGTCTGTCTTTTTTGACTATAAAGACTATTTATGGGGCTACTTACTTGGGTTGTATCTGCTATGGGGCGCCTGTTTGGGCTGATAGGGCCACAATAGGGGCGGTACGACGTAAATTACTTCAGAGTCAGCGTTTGGCTTTGATATTCTTATGCAAAGCATACAGGACGGTTAGTACTGAGGCCTTACCGGTACTTGCTGGCGTACTTCCGGTCGAACTTGAAGTGCAGCGACGTGCTGCAATGTACTATTCCGCAAAAGAGACATTGATTTTAAGGCAACCTTTGTGGAGAGAAAATAATAAATTTATTTATTATTATTATTATATTAAAACTGCAATTTCCCTGTTGCCAGTGATGAATGGCCAGGAGCAGGTGACAAATCAGTTTATTGATGGTATCTTGCTTTATAGCTCGCTTATCAATGATGCCAGTAAAAGTCAATTGATACAGTTTGTGTTGAAAACGCGTCTTTCGCCTAGTGCATAATTTCGTCTTAAAACTACTTACGCAGATATTGAAAGTTTGATAGATGATATTCACATTTATTTGTTACCTAAAAAATCGTTTGTAGCGTTACATACACAATTGCTTAAGGCGACTCAAGGCTGTAGGAACATAGAAAAATTCGGTACAGAAATCGAGGAGTTGTTTGTGAATCTCACGATTGCTCAGGCTAATGATAAGCGTGATGCCTATGAGGTTTTGCGTCAGCTCAATGAGAAGACTGCAATCAAACGGTTTAGCGATGGTTTGGCCGACAAGCGGCTCAGCACCATCATTGCCTCACGACAGTTTGCGTCGTTGTCTGAAGCTATATATATAAGCTAGCCACAAGACCAGGTTATGCAATTTAGGGCTAAACAGAACTATAAACGTAGAAGCTTTAGAGGTTCACGAAGCCGAGGAAATAGTCAGTTTTATAACAACAAGAAAACTTATAATCATAATTATAATAGAAATTATGAAAATAGCACAGGTCAAACAACTTCATACAGTGTAAATCGAGGTAAACACTCATGCGGTCATGATTTTCGCGGACGTCCGGTGCGTTGTCAGCGTGTTCAGCATAACGCGCAACAGTCCAATGTCCAAGACAACTTGCGCAATGATCACGCAAATAGTCATGAAAACATAGATTTTTTTCGTACCTTAACCGTAAACTCATTCAATTCATAGTTTTAGTAACTTTTGTATTATTAATTGTCAATTAAAGAATAGTAATGCTGATCTTAATTTACTGATTGATAGTGGAGCAAGCTTATGTGCGCTTAAGTATGAATGGTTGTCGCGACATAGGAATTTATTGAATTTAGTAAAACAGTAGTTATTAAAGGAATTAGTGGTAATTTAGAAACTATGGGATATATTTATTTAGTTACTATAATTAATAATGTGACTATTGGTCACAAGTTTCTCATTTTCACATAAGGTATACTCGGGCAGGATTTTTTTAGCCGCTATAACGCGGTATTGAATTATAAAAATAGAACTCTGTTAGAAACTCGAGAAGTCGTCAAACTTGCATACATATATGTATCCAAGTTTGACGACGATAGTATATCTGTGGACAGAGTCTGAACTTTACTTACTATTTTACAACTACATACCTATTTAAATAAAGAGGAACAAAGAGGCATTGAAAACATATGTGCCAAATATGCCGATGTTTTCCATTTGCCAGGAGATACGCTCACTCCTACTAATTTAATAGAACATTCAATTAAACTAAAAGAGAATGCGTCTCCAGCGTACGTGAAGCCTTATCGATTGCCTAAAGCATTGAAAGGCGAGGAACAAAGACAAATAGATGAAATTGTTAAAAACGATATCATTGAAGAGAGAATTTCAGAATGGTCAAGTCCAGTTCTATTAGTACCTAAAAAGACAGATAGATCAGGAGAAAGGAAATGGAGACTTGTAGTGGACTATCGCTACCCAATAATAGGATACAGGGTGATAAGTTTCCGTTACCTAACATCACTGAGATACTAGATTCGTTATATAATAACATCTATTTTTCAAAATTAGATCTCAGTCAAGGTTACAATCAGCTGTCTTTAGAAGAAAAGTCTAGGAAGTTTATAGCATTTACAACAGACAAGCAGTATCAAATGAAACGATGCCCAATGGGACTTAAGACATCGCCTAGTGCTTTTGCTCGTCTCATGACAATAGCAATGTCTGGGTTAAATTATAAATCATGTTTTTATATCATGATGATTGTATTGTCGTAGGAAATTGTCTTGAAACGCATAAAGGGAATCTTATAAAAAAAAATTACTGCCAAATATGAGTTAATTTGACACAAAATCCGCTGAAGTGTGAATTTTTATGTAAAGAAATCGTTTATTTAGGACATAAGATCACTTCAGAAATACCTTTATTTCCCGATCCATCAAAGGTAGAATGCCTCTTAAAATACCCTGTCCCGCAGAATGTAGACGAAGTTAAGAGATTTGTAGCATTTGCTAACTATTATAGCCGTTTTATTCCAAAGTTTGCCGACATAGCCTATCCTTTGAATGCGTTACGTAAGAAAGATGTAACGTTCGTGTGGTGTGATGAATGCGAGCGAGCATTTTACAAGCTATGTTATACAAGTAGTTAGACGCTTATATTTCCCATATTTCTTTACGCGGCTGAAACGTGGACTCTGCGTGAAGTGGAGAGGCAGAAGGTGGACGCTTTGGAAATGTGGTGCTGGAGAAGAATGCTTGAAGTCTCGTGGACCGAGTTTCGCACAAACATCTCGATACTTCAGGAACTCGGCATCAGGCAGCGTCTATTTTCTGTGGTACAATCTCGCATCCTAACATTCTTTGGACATGTTTCCCGGCGTTACAACCAGTCCATAGAACGCCTTGTCATTCAAGGAAAAGGTGAAGGCACTAGACCGCGCGGAAGGTCACCCACACGATGGACTGACCAGATCAAGTCCGCGGTTGTAGGCTCGCTGAATGAGTGCAGCAGGATGACGTCTAGCAGGCAGCAATGGCGAAACGTCGTGAAGCGGATCACATCTGACCCCTCCAATAATACTACGAGCTCATAGCGATCACGACCGCTCTGTCAAGAGCGTACCGGATAAGAAGAAGAAGTTATACAAGTACAAGTATGTTGCTACTGTTACGTTACAAACTGACACATCAAAACTAGGATTAGGCGCCGTGCTGTCTGAGACTCGATACCCTGTGATTGAGTTAGAATTACTTGCTATTGTTTGGGCGGTTCGACATTTTAGACCTTATTTATATGGGAAAAGGTTTTACATAAAAACAAACCATAAGCCGCTGATTTACCTATGTAATATGACCGATCCTTCAAGCCGGTTGACTAAGTTTAGATTAAATCTTGAGGAATATGATTTTGAAATCAGCTATATCCCAAGATGGCACAACGCAGCTGCAGATGCATTGAGTCGGATACCTATTACATCCAACTGCTTAAAGGATATGAACAAGCATGCAGTATCAGTCATGACAAGGGCACAGACACGAAGGTTACTTACAGACTGTGACAACAACGACATGACTACTGAGGTATCCTCTACTCCAAGGCCTGATCAACCTAAGGTAATGGAAATTCACAAACGACCAATTCACTCCGCTGAATTGATACTATTTGATAATAAAAATATACTAAACCAGATAGAAAAATCAAAAAATTTCACAAGTGGCAAAGGTAACTGCAAATTCGTGCCTGACAAATCAGCAATTTTTGTAATTTCTCGACCGTTATCGACCGTAAGTGTGTTAGCGAGAGAAATACAATGTTTTTGAAAGCAAATCAAATTAAACGAGCTCATAATAATTAAAAGCAAGCGAAACAAAATTTTGTAAACAATATTATAAAGGAAATGAGTCATTTAAATGATTATCCAAAGCTACTTGTTATTAAAGATGTGACAATAATTATTGACAAAGACACGAAAACTGTGATATTGGATGACTTCCACCTGTTACCCACGAGTGGCCACGAGGGGGTAAACAGAATGTTAAATAATATTAGGAAGTACTATTATTGTCCAGGAATGAGTAATGACGTAACAGAATTAGTAAAGAAGTGTAGAAGTTGTCAGATTCAAAAGAATTCCAATAGGCATACGAAGGAACCGATGGTCATCACATCCACGGCAACCCGTGCTTTTGAAAGAGTTAGTTTAGATTTAGTGGGTCCTTTAGATGTATGTAATTTAAACTATAAGTATATTTTGACATTACAGTGTAATTTAACAAAATACGTCGAAGCTTATCCTTTAGTAAAGAAAGATACTGATTCTGTAGCTAGGTTATTTGTAAACAATTTTATTCTGAGATATTGTATCCCTACAGAAATAATAACAGACCAAGAAGCAGAGTTTATGTCATCAGTTTTCACTGAGATTTGCAACTTGTTGCATATAAATAAACTGCATTCAACAGCTTATCATCATGAAACTCTGGGCGTTTTGGAAAATCCTCATAAGTTTCTAGGGGCTTATCTTAGAATTCAGTGTGACAATAACAAAACAGATTGGAGCAGTTGGCTTCCATTCTGGTGCTTTTCTTTTAACACAACAATACACTCTGAGACAAAATACACTCCATTTGAGTTAGTTTTTGGGCAAAATTGTAATTTACTATCAAATATAGCACAAAATGTATATGTTGATCCTTTATATAATCCTGATTCTTACCCTTTGGAGCTAAAATACAGACTTCAAAGAGCACAAGCTGAAGCTAGAAATAATGTATTATTAAGTAAGGAATTAAAAAAATATATATTTGATAAAAATGTAAATCGGTGGAGTGGAGATTTAGTTTTAATTAAAAATCAAGTAGGAAATAATTTAGATAAAATTTACTTAGGACCATACAGAGTTATTGAAGATGTAATTCATGAAAATAATACAAAACTGTTTGTAAATTAAAACACTTTGGTTATGATAAGAAATTATTTTGTATAATTTTATGTTAAAAAGTATATAATTTAAAAAGTAGATATGTAAGTATAGATTAAATTAAAAAAAAATGCATTATGTACTTAGTAATAAAAACATTTTTTTTAATGGTATTTGTAATGTGCAGATCGCCCAACCTTATATTTGTAACTGCACACATCAATTATGGGCATTATTACACGAATTGTTGAATCGAACACTTCTCTTTTATTTCGATTACATCACTCTAATACCTATATTTCTGTAAATTTCATCGAAATCCGTTCAGTATTTCTTACGTGAAAGAGTAACAACCATCCATCCACCCTCACAAACTTACACGTTTATTAAAGTAGTAAGACGTTACAATAATAACTTAATTAATATCATCTTCAAATAAAATGATTATTAATATTTTAAAGACCATACTAACTTCCATAGGAAGAAGGCGTGATATCCCTGGAAGTACTGATCCCATTGCGAAAATTATTTCACTGATTGGATGCTCGCAGTGGACTACATTTTCAGATGGAGCACGGGAGTGAATCTCTGGGGAAAACTAGTATTATATAATACTAGCTTCTGCCAGCGGGATAAAACTTAGCCTATGTGCCACACTATAATCTATTTCTGTGCCAATTTTCATCCAGATTTCATCAGTTTAGAATTAATATATCTGCTTAAGATATTGGATATAATTTAAGAATTTAATGTCAAAAATGTTACACTCAAAATTGTTCCTTAGTATCAAAATGTAAGAAACAGTCCTTTTTACGAGTATTTCCATTATTGACCGTTGTTTCCAAAGTATAGGTGGCTCATTTCCATCAATACTACATAACACTCCATTTAAGTATGTCCTCTGTTTACCGCAATACTTTTTTAACACAAGGTCTTCTTTATTGCAGCCCGGTGAGTTTACCGCAAAACTACGCTGCTCATCAGGGAGCCAACATTTATCAAACTACGCTACTTCATCATATTGTCGTTAATCTGTCACAACACATGACATCCTCACATCTACGCAGATATTGTAACTAATATCAGATTAACAGTTATATTCCTTAGTATCATATAACACATCAAAAAAATAATATAAAGTAGGCAAAATAATATAAAGAGTATCATAACATAAGAATTTAAAACCTTTAACACCACTTCTTCTTCCTTTTTTGAAATAACCTCAGATATTACGGTAAAGTGCTGCCTAGACACGTAGTTACAATCCACATAGTGGCACCTGGAATTTCAGCCAGCTCCTCATACAATTTTTGCATGTTCTTCTTGACAACCATATACAATACATACTTTTCTTGATGTCCCTCGGCAAACTTCGTGTTTCGTCTGTCGTCGGATTTCTGTCAGTTGCCCTTTGCACTTGGTGCAGATAGGACCCATAGACTAATATATAATGATCGGACCCACTCATTCAACTTGGAAGTATAAAGAGTTGTTAATAATCTTTTAACATAATCTAATTTATTTGAAAATGGGAGGAAAGCTGCCCAAGCTGCTATTTTTACATCTATTATATTTCACATGGAAATGAAAACAAAACGACAATAAAGTACTTAGTTCTGAATTCAAATTAGTATACACGATAAATTTAATAATTGATGGAAATGGATATTAGTATTCGTTTGTATTCGGAAATGCGATGATTACCGAGGGACATTAAGAAAATAGTTTGTACTGTACATTCGAACATTTTCAATCTCTTATCTATCACATTTGGCTTAATATATTTACTAACTTAAAATTCTTCTAATCGTGAGCGGTAAATCAATGCATAGCATACCTTATAATCTTTAGTAGTATAAGGTCATAATATACGACCTACTTTTGTAATCACTTTATGTTCATTATGCGATGTTTTTGCAACATTAGTTCTAGGTTATGTTGAGATCTAATGATCCCGTTGGTCACTTAAATTATTTTAATTAAATTATAAGTAAATCATTTATCATTAAGTTATCTAAAAAAACACGGGTTAAAATGTAAATTTAATTTGAGAAAAGTCATGAACCCGAAATAAAATAAAATTTGACAAAATATTGTGATTAAAAGACTTTAGAATCAAGATAAAACTGTGGTGTTGTAAATGAATTAAACATACAAATATTTTGTACTGTTCGAAATAAATATTTATCCATTGCTGTTACCAATGTCACCAATACTGAACAGCGCATAGCACTGTGTGTAACGACGAAGTAAACGAGCTAAAAGCATAAAAATATATATTTGGTAGTAAGTAAGACTACACGAGTGTCTATTCAGTAAAATATTTTGTCCGTGTGAACAATATGTTTAAATTACTACGGCTTTCTATCAAAAACTTTGAAACTTTATTAATAATTAATGTTATTGGTTTGTTCCTTTTTTTCTTTAGTTTATTACTAATTATGATATTCTATTTTCAGTAGTCTAAGATTTGTAATCTCATACAACTTTTCCAAAAAAGAAATCTTGATATGAATTACTATATGCCTCTTTATTTACCTAAGTATCTAGTTTTACCAATCAATCATCAATTGGTCCATAAGTCAAGAGTGAATAGCAAGTTAATTCGACTACATCATCGCTTACAATTACCAAGATTGTGGTCAAACTCGTGTCTACCAATAATATTTCCAAAAAAACAATTTACCCTGTCACATTATGTAAGATTCCCACTGAGGCAAACATTTTGGAAACTTATCTGTATTTTTTTACTAACACAGCTTATAAGTATACATCCTGTACTAACAAAATAAACAAGTTTGTTACTAACATAGTTTGTAAGTAATTTGTACTAACAATATAAATAAAATGTCGTGTCTAAGTGTGATACCAACGTAGTTTATAAGTAATGTGTAATACTAATAATACTATAGACCTTGGGATCGGCAATATTTTTTTTTTAATTTTATTTAAAAGCTTTCCAGTTAAATCCGCCAACAACGAAATTTTATGCGCAATCAATAGCTAAGTTTGTATAATACGAGTTATTATGCTGTTTCCTAGTTTATATTCTTCCAGTGCTGTAACCCTAGTTTCAACGCAAGAATCTCTGCTTCTCGTAATATTGGAAACTCAGTACGAAAGTTCCATGTTACAATTTCAATACTGAGTGATTCAATATCGTAATCAGAAAGAACGTAAAGTTTAGCTTCTTGTGTAGTGCCGAGCGCAATAGCACGGTTAAACCCGTTGACTACGGGGATTGGCAGTGATCATTCAAGTCACAATAGTCTCTTCGTCATGACAGTTTTAGCGAGAATTGAGGATATGGTCTCTGGAGATAATGCATTCGGGCGCTTATTTACTTAAACTTCACTTCATTATAAAATAATATGGATACATCTTGATGAGTATCGATTAAAAGGATTTACAGTCCTGAGATTGCTAAAAATGTTACTTAAACAAGTACATACAAATTTTCATAGAACCCGTTGTTAAAATGATATGTTAATTGAAAAATGCTTAAATACTCTTTCATAGAGAGAGCTGTTTCCAAACAAGTATCCAACCTCATACCGAATTTGAGCAATTAAAAAAATCGCGATATCTAACGACTAAGCGAAATTTAGATATTGATAATATCGGCAATTAGTATCGGAATTGAAAACCTTCCGATATTACATGTCTTTGTTGAAACCTCACACTCGCACCCGATCAATACAAGCCTCGCGCTACAAGCGTTCATGTAGCATCGTACGTCCTTTTTCAACGCTAGGTTGTAGACGTAGCTCCGTCACTTTCTATCGCCCGAAATAGCTATCTGCGTAGAAACTTCCCGTCATCCGGCAGTTACTGTTCTGGTCCTCGGGCGAGTGCGCGCCGCCGGGCGCGATAACTACTAAATCATGGATTTAGTAGGTCCAGTTTTGTTTAATGAAAATAAAAATTATGATGTACCAACCATAGTGCTAGCTTGGGTCAATAAACCTGAAAACAAACCAGGCACCAGCACAGAGCCGGCTAGAGTAGCTGAAAGTGTGAACATTGCAGACTCCAGCACAGAAGCAGCTGGAATTGCTGAATATGAGAATAACGCAGACTCAAGCATAGGGCAAACTGGGATTGCTGAATGTATGAATAATGCAGACTCAAGCACAGAAGTAGCTGGGATTGCTGAACGTGTAAATAACGCAGACTCAAGCACAGAGCCAGCTGGGATAGTTGAACGTGTGAATAACGCAGACTCCAGCACAGAGCCGGCTGGGATTTCTGAAGATGTGAATAACGCAGACTCAAGCACAGAGTTACCTGGGATTGCTGAACATGTGAATAACGCAGATTCAAGCACAGAGCCAGCTGGGATTGCTAAACATGCGGATAACGCTGACTCAAGCACAGAACCAGCTGAGATTTCTGAACGTAACATGGAACCATCTGGGGTAACGGGCCAGGAGAATATCGCTGGTCCCAGCACAAATCAAGCATGGATTTCTCAACAGGATATTATCGCTGGTCCCGGTACAAACCTAGAATGGATGTATGGACAGGCAATTACTGCTGGGCCCAGTACAGATCTAGGATGGATTTCTGGACAAGAGATTATCAATGGTCCCAGCACAAAACCAGCATGGATATCTGGACAGGAGATTACCACTGGTACCAGCATGAAGCCAACATGGGTGGCTAAACAGAAGATTATCGCAGGTCCCAGCACAAAGCCAGCATGGATGTCTGGACAGGAGATTATCGCTCGTCCTAGTACACAGCCAGCATGGATATCTGGACAGGAGATTAACACTGGTACCAACACGAAGCCAACATGGGTGGCTAAACAGGAGATTATCGCAGATCCCAGCACAAAGCCAGCATGGATATCTGGACAAGAGATTATCGCTCGTCCCAGCACAAAGCCAGCATGGGTGGCTGAACAGGAGATTGTCGCAGGTCCCAGCACAAAGCCAGCATGGATTTCTGGACAGGAGATTACCACTGGTACCAGCATGAAGCCAACATGGGTGGCTAAACAGGAGATTATCACAGGTCCCAGCACAAAGCCAGCATGGATGTCTGGACAGGAGATTATCGCTCATCCCAGCACAAAGTCAGCATGGGTGGCTGAACAGGAGATTATCGCAGGTCCCAGCACAAAGCCAGCATGGATTTCTGGACAGGAGATTACCACTGGTACCAGCATGAAGCCAACGTGGGTGGCTAAACAGGAGATTATCGCAGGTCCCAGCACAAAGCCAGCATGGATGTCTGGACAGGATATTATCGCTCATCCCAGCACAAAGCCAGCATGGGTGGCTGAACAGGAGATTATCGCAGGTCCCAGCAGAAAGCCAGCATGGATTTCTGGACAGGAGAATATCGCTGGTCCCAGCACAAAGTCAGCATGGGTGTCTGAAAAGGCGAGTATTGCAGGTGCCAGCTCAAAGTCAACATGGGTGTCTGTACTGGAGAACGTTGCTGGTCCCAGCACAAAACCAACTGGGATATCTGAACAGGAGAGTATTGCAGTCCCAAGCACAGAAGCAGTTCCTGAGCCTACACCAGAAATGATCGAAAACGAAAGAAAAAGAAGACTCGAAGAAGAAGCAGTTAGACGAGAAGCAAGACTGAGAAGGCGGGTAGAAAAGGAACGAAACTATTTCAACTGGCCGCCTGAGAACGTAGTAGCTGAAGATCTTCCGAGATTGGAGGGAGAGGAGCTTGAAGAGGAGCAAGGTAAGCTTACTTTGCAGAATTCTCTCACTTTTCTACTACTATCGCATAAACGCAATGCTCATTCTGTAACAAATGTATTAGCAATGCAACAAGGTGCTAGCGGGGTGGCTGTCAACTTGCGAATATTACAATATATATAATATAATAAAAAACGCCAAAATAATATATTAAGTCATTATTTTGTATTTAGTTGTTATTTAGAATATGTTGATAACCTTTGCAAGTTTCATTGCAGTTTACAAAAAATGCAAAATATGCGAGTATTTTGTATTGTATAGTGTTGGATGACGCAAAACTGATTTAGGTACTGTTCTAAATCATGTTCTATCTCCTACGAAATGCTCATTGGTTCTGATTTCTTGTGCGATAGTTGCTTTTGTTGATCGCCAAAGCGACTACTTATAATACATATTGCTCGAGCGAGAGAGAAGACTCACAAATGTTATTATCCTATAGCTAATAGATTTGCTAGCTACTGTACTGTTTGATAGTATAATGTTATAATTTATTGCACATAATCTCAGTAAAATTGTTATCCTATTTATTTTAAACTAGTGACGCGACCCAGCTTCGCATGTGTATAAATTAATTTGGTTGAATATTCCAAAAAAATACCTTTATTAAAGAAAATTTGGAATACAAAAAAAAAATACAGCCAAATCGGTCGAGCCATTTTCGAGCTTTTGCGAGTTTAGTGCACGGCAAATTATATATATATATAGATTATTATGTTATTTAATCTGCAAAGCAATAGTTAATATCTTTGTATGTTTGCTCACTTCCCTCGTACCGTGTTCCTCATTGCTGAATGTAATGGTCGCGATTCTTCCAACGGGAGATCTACTTTTCTGTTATGCTGTTCCTACATCTATGTTTGCCCTTGTCTCTTTGTAATGGTACTATTTTGTTTATTTTTAGGAATAAATAGAAGAATGCGTGAAAAGGTGTTGATAGAAGTGAAGAAACACTTCAACCACCTCTATATTAAGGAATTCTTGGGCTATATTTACAGGGAAATGACTCCAGAAGGTAATTCTATTATCATTTTTAATAAAAACAACACACACAAATATATTATACACTCACGCCTTCAAATACATAATATACAATACATATAAAAACAAATACATAAAACATATGCATACACTCACGCCATTTTTCCTTGGGCAGGTAGATATTAAAAAACCTGCTACGATCCTTAACAATAGTGAATGCTATTCTTTACGTCTTTTGCTGCATACTGTTCGAAGCCCCCTTCTTTCACCTTTCTCAAAACAATTGGTAGTGTAGATTGCAACATTTCAAGCAGTATGTAGAGCACTTTACTTGCTTTAAGGTTACCAACACTGAGACAATACTCTTGAGGAGGCCCTCAAAAGTATTGTCCCAGTGTTGCTGGTTGTGTCAGCGATAGTCTCAAACGATTGCGTCAGTCGTTTGGTGTTTTGTAGTGTTTTCAATCTTTTGACGTTATGGAAAAAATATAGACCATATCTATATGAAGACTACTTAACTACTAAACTAACGACTAACTAAAACAAAGAAAAATGATTTTAAGTTGCAATTCAGAGCAGGAAATTAATCCAACAGACAAAGGGGTGACAAATAGTTGCGTTTGTTCTATTCCAGACGTCGTTTCTTTTCCAATTGGGGGCAATTCTTTGAGTGAATACTCGTACTGCCTGCCTGTTCCTCAAACATCTGAGCAAAGTCACATAATTCGTTAATATACAGCTAAGACAAACTACAGCTTCACTGAATTGGCCAACATAGTTAACGGTTACCACATTTTATATCGTAACAATATGAATTATTTAACACATTTTTGTCCAAAATGTACTACATAATGAAGGGAAGCTATTTTTCATAGACGCCCCAGGCGGCATTGGAATGATCTACCTAACGAAAGCAGGTCTCGCTGAAATCAGACGACAAGAAAAAAATGCGCTGGCTATGGCTTATTCAAGCACCAAGTTAATTTCTGGCGGTAAAACGGTTCACACAATGTTTAACATCCCTATCGATTTAGACAGCAAAGAAACACCGATATGGTCGGTAACACGAAATTGTGATAAAGCAAGTGTATTTCGGGATTGTTGTCTTATCGTCTGGGATGATTGCACAATGGCAAATAAAAAACTCGTCGAAGCCGTGGACAGGACACTACGGGATATTTGCCGAGATGAGAGGTCAATGGGCAAGGTCACATTTTTTTTACTAGGTTTCAGGGAAACCCTTCATGTCATAAGTCGGAGAACTAGAGCTGATGCGATCAAGGCTTCACTGAAGCATTACTTCTGAAGCCTTGAATAGAAAATATGCGATTAACCTTGTCGAAGCTAAATTCTCACTGGGTGTGGCTTAGGTGATACTGTTGTTATACCGCGCATAGCTCCCATCCCCAACCACTTCCTCTTCCAGTTTAAGCGCATAGAATTTGCCGTAGCCGCGTACTTTGAGATGACCATACACAAGAGTCAAAGGCAGACCCTAAAGGCCGCTGGTGTCTACCTAACTGTTTGTAACTGTTTTTTCCCACGATCAGCTATGTGGTATGTGGCCTGCTCGCGGGATAGTAATGCTCTCTGGGGAAAAACAATCAACGTTATTCGAGTATATAAATACATTTTTAATCTACTCTAGTATGTAACTTCTTTTTTAAAGTATATTATTAGGTACTAACGTAAACTTATTTGTATGTGATGGGAGAAAAAATATTAGTATAAATATTTGTTTGCCGATGACATCGTGCTGGTTGCCGAGAGTGCCCTAGAGGTCCAGAGCAGATTGCAGGTGTGGTGGCACAGACTGGAGAGTGTTGGCTTGAAATTGAGCAGAATTCAAAAAGAATAATGGTTTGCGATTTTTGCGGTCTCTCCAGTTCCGTGCCTATAGCTCTCGCTGGAACACCCTACCTAGTACCCACCAGTACCTAGGGTCACTTATCCAAAGAGATGGCGAGAAAGACCGAGACGTAACGCACCGGATTAACTCGGGATGGATGAAATGGCGACAAGTGATGGGAGCAACTTGCGACCCACGGATGCCACTCAAATTATACGGGAAAATGTATTGTATTGTCGTACTGTATGGATCAGAATGTTGGCCTGTGAAAAAGAGGGATGGAAAATATTGCATATAGCATATAATGTGGATGTTGAGATGGATATGCGGAGTGACGAGAATGGATAAAGTGAGAAATGAGTATATTAGAGGCAGTTTGAACGTGGCGCTAGTGACAGAAAAGTTGAAAGGAAACCGTTTATCTTGGTATGGTCATGTGATGAGGAGGGATGAAACGCATATTACTAAAACAGGTATGAATATAAATGTTGATGGATGGAGAGGGATGGGACGGCGTGATATGAAATAAAAGGGAGTCAGTGATGGTGTGATGGAGGACAGGACGGTATGGAAGAAGAAAACGTGTTGCGCTGACCCGAAGCATCATGGATCAAGGGCAGGAAGATTATGATGATAAACGCAGGCAACTGCTAGTTTAGATTAAAATGATTGAAGCTTCTTTTCCTGTCTTTCACTGTAATGTAAATTTTTCATAGTAAATTGTTTAGGATACGAACTGCGTCTATCTTGATCAATTCATCTACGGCCGAAAGGATGACTTGAAAGCAAAACGTTCATAACTAATGTGATCTGGTGCCTCAATTCAGTTTGTCAGTCAGTTACTACTTCTGTACATGACATCAGTCTTTGAAAAGATGGTGAAATAAACACAATGGTTTGTTTATCTATGGTTATATGCGGGTCTTAGGCTCTAGAAATGTGACATTTTGGGTGTGATCGAAAGGTCACGTAATAAATCCCTTACATTTTGGCATTTGATCAATCGCCTTCGTTAATATAATAACACACTCTTGATTTCGGATTTAAGAATTTAAAGTTGAGTATTTCTCAAAGTTTTCTTTAGCCTGGAACCTGCCAAACTTTGGTATTAAATTACGGTTTGACAAATTTTATCTCAAAATATTTAATTCTCTTTGTAGAAACCATATGACATACCTACTGGCAGCAATAACGATTGATAATATACAATCAAGTGACATTTCGGTGGCGCATATAAATCTTACACGATGCGTTGGAAGGCCTCCCACTAGGTGGACCAAAGCCCTGGTTAAGGTTGCGGGAATTCGCTGGATGCGAGACGCACGGGAATGGTCAATGTGGCAACGCCTTGGGGAGGGTATTCAGCAGTGGACGTCTATCGGCTGAAATATTGCTGATAGCAACCCCATTGGATATATTTATTTATTTATTATATATAATACTTTATTGTACACCAAGATAAAAATAATCAAAAAGACATCTTATAACAAAAACGAACATACAACAGGCGGCCCTATCGCGATCCACGATCTCTTTCAGGCAACCTAGAATGGAAAGAGACAGCCTGGACACGGACACAAAAGGGGTAGCATTTGGTGCAAATTTTACAATAAATAATTAATTTATTAAGAAAGTAGGTACTAAATACATAATAGAAGCAAATAAAATAAAAGATTCATAAATACATACATACAACTAATATAAAGGCAAGAAAACAATTCAGCTTATACACATTATAATCACAATGACAAGTAGTGCTCCTACAACAGTCGCTTAAAAACAGGCAGTGATTGCGCGCGCTTTATAGTCACAGGCAATGAATTCCATAGGCCTGGAAGTAAAAGATTTGTCTGGGAATGTAGTGGAATGTATTGACATTTTAAGTTTCATATTATACGATGACCGATTTGATCCGATTTCATTATACTTGTAGTCTTATAATTTAACTTTACTATAAAGCCTCTTATGGATTTTTTTTTAATTTTACATTACAGCACTGGAGGAGATCGAACTGGCTGTCTGTGCTGCAAGCATGCGGTCTCCATTCCCTCTCTGATGCAAAAAAATGCCTAACGGCAAATTTCGAGTGTACCAGGGCAGGAGCCCAGAGTTCTCGTTTCCTGTATCTGTCAATGGAACTCTTGAAATTGATGACACCACCTTGGTGCACAGGCTCCCCGATGAAACATATCCGATCCCTGAACATTAAGGGTAGCCGACGAGTAACATTTTAGGTTATCATTAAGCTGAGTCAAAAAGAAAAAGAGTTGAATTGAAGGAAATGTTCTACCACCGGAGTGTTCTTGTTTATATTGCATTTGTGTTTTGGAAGCAGACGATGCGAGTGTTTAGTAAAAAAACTGCTCATATGCTGCAGCATATAACTAAGTTTTAAGAAAAATGAGTGAGAGATTGTTTAACTCTCCAATCTCAATTCATGTAAGCTAAACATCTGATCAATTTGATATTAAACAGATTATCTAAATGTTTCGTAGAGCTAGATGAGGCCATCGCGAATATATCCATTATCATTGTATCTGTTCATCACATTGTGATGGCGTGGTAAAACAGGGCAAAGACAGCCTGTTTATCATGCTACGCCGAGGACAGTGTTTATAAAGATGAAGCTATACTATTTAAGATAGATATTGATATACTAGATCAGTGGGCAGATAAACTCAAGGTCTGCAATAAGAAAAAAGCAGATATTTGGACTAAGATAAGTTAGGGCAGGGAACTGGCGGATGATTGATTTAGGAGGACGATTTAGTACCAACGGACGGACAAGGTCAAGAACAAAACACGGGTATTACCTGTTATCAATTAAAAGAAGCGGATATTCAGACACAGGAGGACACAGGCCGGTTTAGAAGAGAGGGAGTTGATAAAAAATTGATATGTTGCTAATGAAAACTCAATTCATTGCTATAATTATATTCTGTGTTAATTCAAGTAAGCAAGGCATCTAATCAATTAGATGTTATAAAGTTCATCTAAATATAACCATACTCAATGTTTTAATAATATCGATGTATCTGCCCAAAACATTATCTGTCTTGCTGGCCCCTAAATTGCTTGTAGTAAATTGAGTGTATCACTCTCACCTATGTCTTAATTAAGTTATTGAAGTAGATAGATACATTATGTCGTAATTAGACCAAGTTTCAGTATTTTGAAATTTAATAAACCAACGATCCATAGCATACATATATAGCAGCAACATAATATATACATACATATATTAATTATTATTGTTCAAATAATTAATTATATACCATGTTAGCAACAAACGTAGACATGACATTTTGTTTATATTGTTAGTAAACATTACTTATGTATAAACTATCTTAGTAACAAAAGCAGAGACTTTGTATTTTGAATATACTTTTACTTATAAACTATGTTATTTACAAACCTAGAAGACTTTTTTTATATTGTTAGTAGATATTACTTACAAACTATTTATGTTGTTAGTACTTAGAGTAAATATAGTATGGTAAGATAACTGGAAGAATGTGTTTCACGATGTCTATTATGGTGAAAAGTTTGAGCTGATATTTTTTATGAGAGCCACGACTTTGTACGAAAGAATACAGGGTTTCTGGCTTATAACTGTACACACATTTATGGCAAACAGTAAAGACACGAAATGATGAATATTATTAAATAATATATTATTAAAAATAAAATAAAAGTTTCAAAAGTTTCAATTGAATTAAGCAAGGAATCTGATCAATTTGATGTTATAAAGTTTATCTAAATGTTACGTAGAGCTAATAATTATGTGAGGCCTTCGTGCCAAAAATAACTATACTAAGTGTTTTAATAAATTATCGGTGTATCTGTTCAGCAAATGATCTGTCTTGCTGGCCTATAAAAAGATGCTGATCATTCTCACCTGTTTCAATTAACATGTTGAAGTAGATAGATTAATTATGTCATATACATAATTATACCACGTTTCAGTATTTAAAAATGTTAAGTATATTCAAGAAAATTTAAAAAAATATGCGTGGTTATTATGATTACAAGTTTGTGCTGATAATTTTGACTGTGCACAAAATGTAGTTATACAGGGATTTTGCCTAATAACTGTACAAACTTTTGTGGCACACAGTACATACACGAAATTATGAATATTATTAAATTAAATATTATTGAAAGAAAATGGAAACTTTAAAAAGTTCCGTTATTTCAAAATTTCCCCTTAAAGGGGAGTTGTAGTTCGTAAGCAAAAGTCTGAAGGAGAAAGAAGGGTTATTAGGGAAGAAGAAGGGTTTTGGGGCATACTCCTATCTTCTAAGCTATTTTACCCCACTCGATTCAATTAAGTTGTAATGTATTCAAAATTAATCGAGGATTATTTTCTTTGTCATTGCGACTGAGTCGATTGGAGTGGAGGAAGTTTTCTTCAAAAGTTCTTAGAACGTAATCCCCTAATCGGGTCAAAAGAGTGATACATTTTATAAATGTGTATTTGACTGCAGGGAGATGACTAATTTATCTTAGAAACATTATAAATGTCTATTTACCTTTGCCAGATGGCTGCTTAATCTATAATTAATTAATGTATAAAATAATAATTTAATATCTCTATGTCAAACAATAGCGTAGAATTATCTTGGTGTTTAAGCAAAGTACTCTGGAGTAGCCAACAAAATATCTGTTTCATCAATTGACTGTGTAGGTACCTATTGCATATTTGTATTAAATTGCATCATTCTTTGATACCACTGTGTTGATTCTGAAAACTGTCCAAAATCATGAATACCTTCTAAAATCTAGATTATCTGCAAATCAATAAAAAAACAAAGTCTTTATTTCTCACTAAATGCAAGCATACATTTATAACATTATTGTTATAATTTATCATAATAAGAGGAGATTCATACCTTATTAGATAATTTCAGAAATTAATATATGTATATTACCTTAGTCAGATAAAATTTAGTTACAGGCACTAGTCCCACCGTCGGCGCCAGAGACGAAACAATTAGCTATCGACTATTTTCTCGCTGAAGAAACGATAAAAAGATTCAGATCCCGTCTCAATAAAAGAGACACATATATTAATAGTTGATCGCTGGCTGTTCACACAGCCTGCGATTACTCTCTCGATACAAGGTTGTCACAGCGACAAGAGCTATCAAAGATAGTACTCGCTCAGCGATACTCCCTCGGCGATGCTCGCTTGGCGGTCAGAACTCACGCCGAGAGACCAACCAACCAACGTGTGCATTACTGACCGCCCGAGCGAGTGGTGCGAGTAATCACCAATCGCACAAAAACACTCGCTCATAGCCGAGCGGTTAAGCTATCTGAACTACACACTCGCTTCTCGTTAACTCGTATCTAGGTTCTAGCTCTACTCGTTGCTCGCTTATCGTCGGCGGTGGAACAAGTACCAAAATAGTAAAATTATTATATTATTGTTGAATTTTAAATAGTTTAAATTTTTATTTTTTAAGTAGTTTAAATAATATTAATATTAATAATATATTTAATATTTTTATGTAGTTTAAATATGCACATAATTTTTTTTAAAGCATTTTAAAATGTCAGTAATAGTGTTTTGTTTCTGATTGTCGCACTTTAAGGTTTACATTGTATACTTTACCAATGATTGTCTGTAGCAACAAAAAACTAAATAAAGATGTGGTAATTTTTCGCCGTTTTTATTTAAACCATTACATTATGAACCCAACAATTATTCATGGCAATATCATGACCAAAACAAAGGTGCCTTATATCGCCAAGATTAACAAACTATAATATTTTCGAATCATTTTGATGTGCAATATCAATCTCTTTTTTTGTTAGCGTTTACTATCCCACTTCTGGGCCTCGCCCCAATCCTTTAATTTCTCTCAGTGTGCTTTATCTCGCAAAATCAAATCAATAATATTTACATATTTATTTTTAATGTTTGATATCTCTTCATGAATCTTTGTCAACAGTCTTACATATCGCCGCTTTTCAACCAATTGTTAACGTCAAACCAAATAAGTACCTCTTCCAATCAGTCATTCCGGTAAATCAGGCAGGAATATATCTAATAATAATAATATAATAATATGTGTCTGTGGCTCGACTTGACAGACGGATGCCAAAATTTTTCTCTACCAAATTTATTACAAAATATAAAATTTCAACCATCTAAATAGTGCAGATATATATATACAATGAAACCAAGAAAAAAAAAACATAATACAATGACATTATCAAAATTATGACCGATTTATAAACTGAATTACAAAATATGAGAAAAATGAAAACTACGTCATGTTGACGAGAGCTGCCGCTGCAAGACGTGCACGCCCACCATCTCCGGCCTCGTCGCCCAGCTCCGCCTCGCCGCCGCCGGAAACCAGCCCCACCGTGAGTGCTGTGACACCGGCTGTGGCAGTTGCGTCGAGCTCGAGCGACGAGTACTTCTCTCCGCCGACGACACCACCACCTGCGCGTCGACGGGGAGGACGCCGGCCGCCGGACCGCTTAGGACCTCGAGGCTTACCGGTCTCTGATAGGGTCCCAGCACCCGGCGGAAGTGTGCAGCGCATGAGATGGACACAATCCATAAACGAAAATGTCATGCGCGCATACTTTGGGGCTACAGAGGGAGGAAACAACCTGACCGCGTACCGTGTCCGGATGCTCTCTTTGTTTCAGGTGCTTGAGCCAGCCGTCAACGTTTCGGCCCAACGACTTTCGGATCAGGTGCGGGTCATCCAGCGTAATCGTATGTTGGATGATACTGTACTTGATCGCCTCCGAACGGAAATGGGTAACCGTGTCACTGCCCCAACGTCGCAGGCTGTGGTGCTACCACAGTCCAACCACGCTGATGAGGAGAGTAGTGACAGGGTTACAAACGTAAGTACCCAGTGCAATGAGGAATTGAGGAGTGCTTTGGAGTGTGCTATTCGGGAGTATCGCAACATGCCACCCGAACTTAGGCCACGATTACCTCGTTTGCCCATGCATAACAAGAATAGGGCGCTGGTGGCTGTTCTGGATTCGCAGTTGTCAAACTATTTTGATGACTGCGAAGACCTCACTGATACACATTCGATTATGTACTGCGCGGCTGTAGCGGCATGTCGTGTAGCTCATGTCAAATTTGCAGATGACAGAGCTACACGACCGAAACCAGCCGTACCGGCTTGGCAGTGCAGGATCGAGCGTCGTATTGGTGGGGCCAGAGCACTCATCGGCAAACTAATTTGTTTCAGGGAGGGCAATAGCCGCCCAAGAGTGATGCGCTTTGTGAGACGGGCGTTTTCGGGGACTGATGTCAGCCCCCGGGACTATATATCCCATGTCACAGAGCGCATCGACTTCCTGAAACAAAAAGTGTATGCATGGGCAAACCGTATTCGTAGGTACAGGCGGAGAGTGGAGCGATACACCCAGAATCGCACATTCCAAAGTAATGAAAGGTGGGTTTATCGGGCTTGGGAGCGACCCAACCAAGGTGTGACTGATACGCACCTGCCGGATGATGACGCTATGTCTTTATTCTGGCGCAGCATCTGGTCGGTGCCTGTCAGTCACACCGAAGGTGAATGGACTCGGGAGGTCGAACGAGCGTGTGATCCAATACAAGAAATGGGGGCTATCACGATCAGCCCCCAAGATGTAGCCCGTGCAGTCCGTCCG
Organism: Orthosia cruda; assembly: GCA_964057195.1. Lineage (NCBI taxonomy): Eukaryota > Metazoa > Arthropoda > Insecta > Lepidoptera > Noctuidae > Orthosia > Orthosia cruda. The sequence goes on along the minus strand of OZ059825.1, from coordinate 72,881,344 downwards.
TTGCCGAACTGGAAATCTCCAGGACCGGACGGACTGCACAACTTTTGGATCAAGTGGCTACAAAGGTCACACGCTCGTTTGGCATCTCAGTACCAGGCAGCCTTAGAGTCTGGTTCGCTACCCAAGTTCCTTACGACAGGTATAACCCACCTGCTCCACAAGTCTGATAGCACCGCGGAACCCAAAAATTATAGACCAATTACATGTTTACCAACGGTCTATAAGGTTCTTACATTCATTTTGAGAGTAAAAATTAATAAACATGTTGACAATAACTCCATCATGTCGGTCTCTCAGAATGGATGTAGGAACGGGTCCCGCGGTACTAAGGAGCTACTCCTTATTGATATGGCCATTAGCCAACAGGTTCGGCGTTCCCGAAAGGATCTGTCGACATGTTGGATAGATTATAAGAAGGCCTATGACTCGGTGCCGCATACATGGCTCATGAGGGTGCTAGAATTGTATAAAATAGATACAACTCTACGCACCTTCCTGATGTCGTGTATGAGGCAATGGAGCACAGTCCTTCGCTATCCAGGATGTCGAAATATCCAGAGGAATAGCGAACCTGTAAGGATCGAGCGAGGTATATTCCAGGGCGATAGTTTGAGTCCACTTTGGTTTTGCCTAGCCTTGAATCCACTAAGCATGATGCTGGAGAATTCAGGGCTAGGCTATCGGTTAAAGAGAGGTGGTCAGGTTATATCTCACCTCCTTTACATGGATGACTTGAAGCTTTTTGCCCCCAGCAATCTTCAGCTGATGGAGCTACTAAAGGTAACTGAAACTTTTAGTAGCGCCATCAGGATGGAGTTTGGTGTGGACAAATGTGCGGTCATGCATGTAAAGCGAGGGGAGATTGTGGAATCCGTAGGAATTCAACTTGCGGATTCCATAAACCTGAGATCCCTCTCTCCAAACGAAACCTATAAGTATTTGGGTATGTCGGAAGCGTTAGGTATCAGTACTATAGACATGAAGCAATCGTTGAGGGAACGCTTCTTTGGCCGCCTGAAGAAGGTATTCAATAGCCTTCTTTCGGGCGGAAACAAGGTGCGCGCCTTCAACGGTTGGGTCATGCCGGTGCTGATGTACTCTTTCGGCATACTCAAATGGACTCAAACGGAACTTGACGCCCTGGATAGGCGGGTCCGTACACTGCTGACTGCATATCGAATGCATCACCCACGATCGTCAGTCATGAGATTGTATATCCCGCGGAAGTGTGGAGGCCGAGGCTTTTTAAATGCCAAAAATCTCCACAACCGCGAGATATGCAATCTCAGAGAATATTTTCTAAACACCGACGTGGGTATTCATCGAGATGTAGTAGCAGTGGACAAGGGACTCACCCCGATCTCCTTGGCGAATGAGAACTGGCGCAAGCCTGTGCAATGCTTGACACTAACGACCGCAAGGAGGTATGGCAGAGTAAGGAGCTTCACGGACGCTTTTTCCGGGCCCTACATGGGTCCGAAGTAGATCAATCAGCGTCCGTAGCCTGGCTGCGATTCGGTGACCTCTTTGGGGAAACCGAAGGTTTCGTCTGTGCAATTATGGACGAAGTTATCATGACGAATAACTACCGGAGATTTATTGTAAAGGATGGCACGGTTGACATCTGTCGGGCATGTCACCGTCCGGGTGAATCGATCCGCCACATTATCTCTGGTTGTTCTCGTCTAGCTAACGAAGAGTACTTGCATAGGCACAACCTTGTAGCCAGGATTATCCATCAGCAACTTGCTCTGAAATACACTCTTGTGGCGTCGGAGGTGCCGTACTACAGGTATGTGCCCGACCCAGTTCTCGAGAATGGCAATATCACATTGTACTGGGATCGGTCCATCATCACTGACAGAACTATTATCGCTAATAAGCCTGATATAGTGGTGGTGGACCGAATCGAGAGGCGTGCAATGATTGTTGACATAACTGTCCCGCATGACGGGAACCTCGTGAAAGCCGAGAAAGATAAGCAAATCAAGTATCTTGACTTGGCTCGCGAGGTTGTCGACATGTGGGATGTGGACTCAGCGATCATTGTACCGATAGTCGTGTCAGCCCATGGCTTAATAGCCACGAGCCTCGACCAACACCTTAGGAGGCTCTCGTTAGGCGGCTGGGTCAAGGGTCTGATCCAGAAAGCAGTACTGCTGGACACGGCTCGTATTGTTAGGAGGTTCCTCTCTCTGGAGCCCTGACCGCCGGTAGCTTGGACCCTGTTCCCGATACCGGTGGGCCTCTATTTTTTATATTTTTAAATGTTTTTCTTTTTTGTGTGTTTTGTAAAAATATTTAAAAATGTAATAAATAAGAAAAAAGTTAAATAAAAGACATAATAATATATAATAATATGGATTTATAGAATTGAAACGATACAGCCAATTAGGTCGTATAGGTCATCCAATAGTCGTCCCATACTGTATTGATCCGTGCAGGTAACAGCCGATGCCGATTAGTTTCCGCGTTGCGATGGTTGGTCAGCGAGATAACGAGGTGGGTGATGCAAACATGGCGCCCGTTTTGTGCGACAAGGATGAATTGGCCGGAGCACGCACTGCCTCGTTCGTCTTGCAGATTTATGGCATTAGGAGATTTTCTCATGCTACTTTCAGTTGTACGAGTTTAATTTGGTGTAGGTGCATATCCTTGACGACAACGACGAAAAGACAAAACGAAGATAAGAAATGGAGATAGACACGCGCAAAGTTTATAATCTTCTCATCGAAGATATATACCACTATAACCACTTGTTACCATATGTAATTCACATGACAAAGCCTCTAACACAAGTAATTGACGAGCTAGAAAGGGACTTGAATAAACGCAAACAAAGTTTCAGGAAAAAACACATCTTGAGCAGTGGATTAAAAGGCTCCACTTCTGCAGTGAGCATGAAGCAGAACTTCGGGCTAGGATACATAGGTCCAGGGTTTCCAATAATAGGTATGGCAAAAACGCTTGAATGCAAGGAATTTTGTTCTAGTTTCCACAAGGTCCGTTTAGTAAAGAACTCTAGATGCAGCCTGTATATTACAAAAAAATATAACAGCTCACAATTTTAAGACCCATTAATATTAATGATAATTTTTATCCATGGTGCTAGGCAACTGGGCTTATCCCAGTTGTAAACGACCCTTTGGGCCTATTGGCCTTGTTTGTTTTGTCTCCTGCTTGGTATGGAGGTAGGTGGAATTTTTTTTCCTACTCTTTTTTTTCAATTAATTTCGTTGGGGGATCTAAAACAGTTAAATTCATTCTTCAAGACTTCGTCGAGCTTCATTGCCTCGGCGCTTTTCTGGTGGTCGCTACTGTTGATTTTGGCTTTCAGAAGTTGTAGTGTTTTGGGAATAGTGCGGTGGGATAGACTAAATAAAAAAAGTGCGAGTCAAACTCGTGCGCCGAGAGTTCCGAACCTACCCATTACACAGACAAAGATATAGATAAAGATGGACATAATTTCCTCAAAGCATTCAAAGCGTGATTTTCGCGGTTACTGGAAGAGCGCTAATAAATTGAGCATTCGGCCAGGCCTGCCTGTTAGTGTGAATGGTGTGAGTGATGTGAAGGATATTGCAAACCTTTTTAGAAATCGCTTTGTTTTAAAGTCATCGCTAGGGAGCTCTTGTGAGATGCTGGATACTGAGCCCCGTTGTGGCAAGGTGGGCACACGTTTCAGTGCCAAATATGTGGCCAGGATCATCAGGGCTACGTCTGGAGGTAAGTCCCCTGGACATGATGGGTGAGCCCATAGCATGAGCATGTAGCTCGAGCGTTTGCAATACGCTAGTCCTCACTTACCGAGGGTTTTGTCACTGCTGTACAATGACGGATGAGGACGGAGGACGGAGGACGATCGTGGTTCCCATTTTTAAAATGAAAATAGTTGATCTTTCGAATAGAGGAAACCATAGAACTATTTCTCTAGCAACCATAGTCGCTAGGGTGCATGATGGTCTGCTTGATACACAGTTATCGAACATCTTGTGCGACACGACAAACAGTTCGGTTAGTTCTGTGTCTCAAGCAGGCCGTCAGGTACTACACAAAAAGAGAAACACCTGTTTTCGCTTGCTTCCTCGATTAGCGGTTTAGAGCTTTTGATCTGGTTTCCTAAGATATATTATGGAGGAAACTTGACCTTTAAGCTTGCCTATCGAGCTTATAAGTATCTTCAGGCATTGGTATGGGAGCCAGATCAACAGAGTGCGGTGGGTGGGTGTGCTGTCGGAGCCTTATCAATTGAAGTGTGGAGTGAGACAGGGGGATTGACCTCCCCTGCCCTCTTCAATTTGTATATGAATGCCCTGATTGAGGCGCTTAGCAGTCAACATTTCGGTTGTCATATTGACGGTGTATGTGTCAATAATACGCTTTAAAGGACAATGCTGACATCGAAAGGGAACGGAGGGTTCTTTCCGAGCGTGCGAATATGATAGCTTGCAGGTTTGCACATTGTACTGCAGAAATAGAGGTGACGCTCTTTAGAGCATTCTGTACCACCTTCTACACTTGCAGCCTGTGGGATAAGTATTCACGGGCTTCGTATGGAGCCCTTCGTTTCCTGTATAATAACGCGTTCAGAAAACTGATGGGGTTGCCTTGGCGTTGTAGTGTGTCAGGGATGAATGCGGCGGCGCGTTTGTTTTTACGCGATAATGCTCGAGCGCACAACATCAATGGTAGCCCGAGTTATGGACAGCCCTAAAAGGGTTCTAAATATGATTGCTGACAGAGTGGACTGTTCGTATACATATGTAGTTCACTGCTTTCAGTTACATATGTCACCATATCGTGTTGTTTACTAAAACTTAGTTTTAATGCACATTGTTACTAACCCTTTAAGAGTCTTCGCTCGAAATAAAGATTTAGAATTTGAATTTTACCGCCATAATTAAATTTATTATTGTTGGCTAAGTTTTAAAGATATAGGCAAATCTAGATTTTCGTGAAAACTTGAAAGTATAACTTTCAACTTTTTAATTTTCTTTATTTATGCTCTAAGACCTTACTTTTTGCCAAATTTCGTGAATCTAGGTCAACGGGAACTACCATATAGGTTTTCGGCCCAATACCTATAGGTTACTTCCGGTTGACCTAGAATTGTCAATTTTGGATAAAAGCATAAGTAAAGGGATAATTCCGAAAAATAAAAAAGGTTGAAAATTAAGGTAAATTTTGGTACTTACAAGTTTTCGCGAAAACTAAATTTGCTAATATCCTTTTATCGTGGTGACTCAGGACCTTGGTTTTATTACACCTAATAAGGACTATAGACTTTAGTATCTGATATAAATTTCAACTTGCTATGTCCACCCGTTCCTGTGAAAATCGGTGGTGACACACGGACAGACAGACAGACGGACAAGAAAGTGATCTTATAAGGGTTCCTTTTTTACCTTTTGAGATACACAGATCAAACAAGATACCAAACTTCTTGACGATGTTATTAAATGTTTTGATAATGGAATTTCAAATTTGATTGTCCTAGTAAACTAAGTAAATGTTGTGGTTATAAATAGTGTAATAAGGTTTTTAAATTTTAAATTCCATTTACCTTTAAAACTGGAGGTTGATAGTGGCATCGCTGTGGTTGTTGTGTCAGAGGTGCCTGCTTGAATTTTGGCTGAGCAGAATCCTACTGCTATTATAAACGTGAAAGTTTCTGAGGATGGATGGACGTTGGTAACTCTTTCACACAAAAACTACAGAACGGATTTAGACGAAAAACTACAGAACGGATTTTGACGAAACTTTATTTTTACAGAAATAAAGCTTATACATCAGAATACTAATACCACGGGTATCAACATACGGGTGGAGCCGTGGGCGGCAGCTATCATATCAGCCGCAAGACGTCCACTGCTGGACATAGGCCTCCCCCAAGCGTCGCCACATTGACCGGTCCCGTGCGTCCCGCATCCAGCGGATCCCTGCAACCTTCACCAGGTCATCGGTCCACCTGGTGGGAGGCCTTCCAACGCAACGTCTTCCGGTTCGCGGTCGCCACTCCAGAACCTTTCTGCCCCATCGGCCATCCGTTCTGCGAGCAATGTGCCCTGCCCACTGCCACTTAAGTTTGGCAATTCATCGGGCAATGTCGGTAACCCTGGTTCTCTTGCGGATCTCTACATTTCTGATTCGATCACGTAAGAAAACTCCGAGCATAGCCCTCTCCATTGCCCTTTGGGTGACTGTAAGCTTTCTGATGAGGCCCATTGTGAGCGACCACGTCTCAGAGCTATAGGTCATAACTGGCAACACACACTGGTCATAAACTATCGTCTTGAGACACTCTGGTAAGTTGGACGTGAAGATACCGCGCAACTTCCCGAACGCTGCCCAGCCGAGTCGGATTCGACGGTTGACCTCTTTCTCGAAGTTGGCCCTACCCAACTGGATCGTTTGTCCCAGGTAGACATAGTCATCCACAACTTCGAGTGTAGAGTCTCCGACCCTAATAGGAGTGGGTGTGACATGGGCATTCAACATCACCTTGGTTTTGTCCGTGTTCATCCTCAGACCCACCCTTTTGGAGGCTCTACTGAGGTCATCGAGCATTGTATTGAGGTCCTCCATAGTCTCAGCCATGACCACTATGACGTCGGCAAACCGAAGGTGAGTGATGTAGTCGCCATTGACGTTGATGCCTAGCCCTCTCCAGTCCAGAACCTTGAAGACATCCTCCAGTGCAGCGGTGAACAGTTTCGGAGATATGACATCTCCCTGCCTCACACCTCGCTGCAGAAAAACAGGTTCCGAGGTCTGATCCTGAAGTCGAACTGACATGGTGGCGTTTTTATACAAACACTTCAACACCTCGATGTACCGGTAGTCAATTTGGCACCGTTGGAGAGACTGCAGCACAGATCAAGTCTCGATCGAATTAAAGGCTTTCTCGTAGTCCACAAACGCTAAGCATAGAGGCAGGTTGTACTCTTCGGTCTTCTGTATAACATGCCGCAGCGTATGTATGTGGTCTACGGTGTTAAAGCCCTTAAGGAAACCGGCTTGTTCAGGAGGCTGGAAATCGTCAAAACTGCGCGCGAGACGATTCGTGATGACTTTTGAAAACAGCTTGTAGACATGGCTAAGAAGTGAGATGGGCCTATAGTTCTTTAGTAGGGCATTGTCGCCCTTCTTGAAGAAGAGTACCACCACACCCCTGCACCATGCCTGTGGCGTTTTGCCCTCGAGTATGACGGAATCAAACAGCTTCTGAAGGGCCTTAAGGACCGGTTTTCCACCCGCCTTCAGGAGTTCGGCTGTAATTCCGTGTTCACCCGGCGCCTTGTTGTTTTTAAGCTGTTTAAGAGCCATCTTATCTCATACAGGCAGACGTCCGGAATGTCTTCGGTATAGTGCTGGGTCAATCTAGCTCTAGGGTCTATTGCTAGATTCGCGCCGGGTTTACTGGTTGACGTGTACAACTGCCCATAGAATCTCTCGATCTCTCTCAATAGCTCCGGTTTGGCGGATACGATTCTGCCATCGTCGGTCTTCAGTTTCGTGAGCCGGCTCTGCCCAATAGTAAGATCTCTTGCAAAGACCTTGGAACTCTTGTTCCGCTCAATCGCGTCTTTAATACGCTCGGTATTAAAGCGGCGGAGATCGCTTTTCAAGGACTTTGAGATCCGTCTATTGAGCTTCCGGTACTTCAATGCGTCGTCTGAAGACTGCAGGATCATCTCACGCCTCTCCTTCATGAGCTTGAGAGTAGGATCAGAGAGCTTTTTGTTTATATCTGTACGGCGGGTCTTGAAAAACTTAGACCCAACCGTATGGACAGCTTCCACGAACCCATCGCTGTATTCGTCCACGGAGCTCCCTAGGCAATCGAAACGTTCTGAAGTTCGAGATGAAAGCTCTCAGGGTTTTGGATCTGGATCTGTGCTGGACGGAGCGTAGACTTCATCAGTCGAGACCTTTCAAGCTTGATATTAATGTTCAATGTGCCTCTCACCATGCGGTGATCGCTCCCGGTTTTCACCGAATTGATCACAGAGACGTCATTGAATATTTGCTTCTTGGTTGACATGATGAAGTCGATCTCGTTTTTAGTTGCACCATCGGGGCTTTGCCAGGTCCACTTCCTGTGCTCATGCTTTCTGAAGAAGGAGTTCATCATATAGAGGCCCTCCTTCTCCATAAAGCTGGCTTAAGGTGACCCCGGTGGTTCCGATGTCCAACTCCAAATTGGCCCACTTGCAGCTCATCCACGTCTCGTTTGCCCAGTTTCGCGTTGAAGTCCCCCATGACAACGGTGAAGTGAGTTTTGAAACCATGCATGGCTCTAGAAATATCCTCATACATGGTCTCTACCTCGTCGTCGGGGTGTGCCGAGGTCGGGGCGTAGACCTGTATAACCTTCAGCGAATATCTCGAGGATATTCTGAGTATAAGGTACGCCACCCTGGTCGACACACTCTCGATCTTCACCACGTTGTTCACAAGGGACCTGTGGACGATAAACCCGACACTCTCGGAAATAGAGCAGGTTACCGGATTTGAGGATTATCGAGTCCTCCCCCTCTCTTCGGACTTCAGATAACCCTATAATACTCCACCGCAACCTGCTCAATTCTTCCTCGAGTTCGGCTATCTTCTCGTCGGTCCGGAGTGTTCGCGTGTTATACGTTGCCAGATCCAGTCGTCGGTGTTTATTAGGGTAGCCGGGTCCACTCCGGGGATTCTTCGCACCCCTTGCCACGCCATCGCCTCGACCGCTACCGTAGTCGAGGGTAGACGGGCTGCCGGGCACTCGGGGCCGTTTTTTCTATGTGCTTTTCATTTTGGTTTGGGGGGGTTTGCCTTAATCGCCACGCTTGGCAGGCGGGTTGGCGATCGCAATTTGTTGTTAAAGTACACAGAGAACGCTGCTGCCCATTCTCTGGTGTATCCCTTAGTCGCCTTTTACGACACCCATGGGAAGATATGGGATGGTGAGATTCTTTACGTCCGACACCATACGCAACAGGCGGCAGCTAGTTAATTAATAATTAAAGGTTCATACCTTTAAATATTAATTTGAATTTGTCATGAGACAGGACAAGTGACCGGGAAATGACTGCCTTAGCAAAGAATATTTTGAGTATTGTGGAACTGTATATCATATATTATATTTTTTATATTTATTACTTTACACTAGCATACAGAAATTAAAGATAAGTTAAAGTGTGTGTGATCATATGCATTTGAGTAAACAGAAGGAGGAAGGAGAAGTTTTCTATATGACGGTGATGCTTACACTGAAGTAAATCTAGATCTGTAGTATCTAGATTCTCCTCATCATCATCATTATCATCATAATCATTATCTAGAAACTAATGTATATTATGATATATTTAGAAATAGGCATAACATTCATATAGAAAACCATGGAGCATATGATCATTTAGAAATAATTATTACTTTTTAACGTTTTTTTTCTGATCCGTCTTCTTGTCTGTTTACTATATGTGTGTGAACATTAATTGTTATAAAAATGTAAAAACAATTCATAAAACGTTATATCTTTTTATTTCAATTTTGTTTGTGCCCTAGTTCACATTCTCTAACGATGTAAGGCACACCCAGACTTACTAAGCACACATCATATTTTTTAAATCAAAATTACTTAAATCGACTTACTTCACTTAATATCTAAATATCTTTTTGGCGTAGTGGTTGAGCAATTGACTGCTGCGCTGCGTGTCGCGGGTTCGATTCCCGCACGGGACAAATATTTGTATAACCTACAAATAGTTGTTCCGGCTCTGGATATTTGTGTATGTGAGTTTATATGTTTGTAAACACACCCACGATACAGGAGAAATTCCTAGTCTGGGGCAATGCTTTTTTTAAATAGAAAAGAAAGAATATCCTATGTCACCAAGACAGGTCGTGACGAAGGACTATTGTGGAATAGTCCTTCATTGCGACCGGTCTTGAGCTTCATGTTTCACCCCGCTACACGCCAGTCCGATGCTCGTCACTTCAGCCAATACGGTGCATCGCCAGGTTTGACAGGGACGGCCAAGCTTCATTTTTCCTTCAGGATTCCAATCCATGTCATGTTAAGGAATGTGATTGACAGCCCTCCGGAACGTTTGACTACTCCATCTCCATTTACGGCTCTGGCTGTCGATCAGGCTTTCGTGGCATCTCTTCAACAGCTCTACGTTAGAGATGGTCTCGGGCCAGTAAATGCCAAAAATGCGACGAAGACATCGGTTGACGAAGACCTGGATTTGGTTTGACATGTCCTTTTTTGATTCGCGCGAACCTTCGCGCGAATCAAACAAGCTACCTAGCTCGTGCTTCAGTGTTCTGTGATTTGATGAACTCTTCAGTTCCTTCAGTCTCTAACACGACAGTTCCAAGTTACGTAAATTGATGGACGAGTCCCACCACCTCTATGCTGATTGGCATCAGTGTAGAATTTTTCACCCCCGTACGCATCTCTGGGGTCTTCCAGGTATTCATTTTTTGGCCCAGTTTTCGCCGCCTCCTGCCACAGGTCAATTTCAATATTGCTTGCATGTCAGCGTGTGTATGACTTAGCAGACATATGTCATAGCCCAATTGTTCTAAGATGTTGGACAATCACCACTATATACCGCGGCGCCGATTTATACATATAGTTATATGCGAAGCATTTTTTCCATCGAAAACGACTTTAAAGAAGAGGGGCGAAAGAAGACAGCCCTGGCGGACACTTGTGTGCACTGTGACTTGTATACTCGTATGTTCAACGTCAATTTATCGCATGCCTTGGTTTAGCACTAACTTCTGGGTTGGTTGATTTGGTTGGCTTTGTATTAGACCGGTAATGGTTCAGTTATTCGTTAACGACCATTGGTTTAATGATACGCAATAATGTAATTTAAAGGTTATATTGAATACTAATTAACTATCAAATGGTAAATCCAAGCTAAAGTACTGGTACTTTAGCTTGGATTGATCCTGGCTTGATATGAGTTACGCAATTGGTATAAAATCAAGGACTACGTTGATGATAAAAAATTTGGCTTTATCTCCTTCTGCGCATGCTTCCCTGGTAACTCATAAACGGCACAAATATGTGGATGTCTCCAACTATTCTCAATCTCATTTTTCAATTTTTTTCTTTTTTTTCTTTTAATTGGACTTTTTACAATAGTTCGCAATCATCTTTATAGCCCTTTGTAAAGAATAGTTACAGCACTGATAACAACTTTTGTGCCACATGTTAAATTTAGTCTTGTTATATATATATATATATATATATTTTTAACTTTGTATAGATTCTTTTACCGATTATTTTGTGAATCTGTGAACATTGTAGGCCTTCTAGATGTTAGTTAACATTTGTTATATATTATATAAACTTTTTTTTTTTTAGTTTCTTGCGACTTATTGTCGGGCCTACGTTGTCCCCCCATAGTACTAATGCTGTAACATGGAAATATTGTTAAATCAAACCATTTTTTAAAAGAGTAACCATGGAGTTTCTTGCCGGTTCTTCTCCATAGGAAACGACCAACCCGAACCGTGCTCCTTTTGTCGACGTTTTATAAGTGCCCATGTAGGCCTGTGTAAAATAAAAATAAATGATTTCGATTTTGATTTTGGTATACGAAAACACACTAAAAGCCAGATGCTAGAACACTTCAACGTATCAAAGGGCTTTTCGAAGTCGACAAAGGTAAGATAAATTTCCCTTTGCCATTCTGCTGCCTGCTCGAGTATGATACGAAGAGTGTTGATCTGGTTCGTGCATGAGCGGTTCGAACAAAAACCCGTCTACTCCTTGCGCAGAAGAGGTTCCACGGCCTTCGACAGCCTATCCAGGATTATCTTACAGAAGATTGGACTTGGAGAGAACCGACAGCAATGTAATGTCTCACCAGTTATCGCAGCTACTGAAATCGCCTTTCTTGGGCAAGTTTATTAGAAGTTTATTGATCCAGTTGTCCGGGAGCTCTTCAGCTGTCCATACTTTTCCAATTAAAGGCGTCAGCAGATCGACGGCGGAGGCTAAGTCGGCTTGTAACATATCCGCATAGAGCTGGTGCTTTGCCTGTCTTCAAAGAGAGGACCACTTCAGCCACCTCGGAAGCTGACGGTGGTTCCGTGTTGATGTCGACAGGCCGAGGTGGTGAGGAACTGAACTGCATCGCGTCAGGCGTCGGTGAAGCTGACAATCGGAAGATCTCAAAATGTTGGCGCTAGCTTAGTAGCTGCCCTTCTGATGTCACTATAAGCTGCCCGTCTTTATATTCAGGCGGCTTCTTTTTTAGTCCCCTGCCAAGGCCTTGGTGGTTTTTAACAGCTGCTCTTTCAGATTGCCGGTGTTCGCAGCGTGTTCAGCACGATCAGCAACATCATCCACCCACCGCTTTCTATCTGCAAACGTATTACGATAAATCGCTTCTGACGGTGTTGAGCATTGAGGCTCGTTCGGCATCATCACGGGTATCAAGAAGTTTGAAATGTGTTTCTTCTTTCTACAATGAGGCTCCATGTGTGATGTGAAATCGTCTTTTTTGGCACTTTATAGCTGTTCTAACCAACAGCAGTTCCCACCAAGACCATAGCCTAGCTTCACAAATCCACAGAAAAACTTGGAAAAAACGAATTCCAATTTTTTTTCAAAATTTTGTGCCCAATATGCACAAAGTTACTCGTCGTGCATAAAAACCATTGACTGATAACCCTTCTTCCTCTCACCGCAAAACTTAGCCACTTCCACGGCGCCAGCGATGGAAATGCATAAATCACTTTGCATTTCTTGGGGAATAGAGGTCAGGACAGAAGTTGGAGAATGATTTGCTACTCGGCCACCACATGCACGCTCTGCTGCTGTTCTGATTGGAAAAATGACAAAAATGTATGGGAATATCAAAGAGTACCGAAATGTCTCTGTGATCAATCCCTTACATTTCCTCTTAGTACATAACTTGTTTTCTTTCCTACTATCTAATGCGTAACACTTCACACTCTGCTGTAAACACATACTTGTATCACCGCCCTCCGTAATGTCAATGTTTTTTGCAAATGTAGCGATAGACTGATAAACTGGAAATCATATTTCTTACTCCTTGTAGATACGAAGAATTTATTTTTTAAGTCTGTACATAAAGTATAGAATAGAATATTCTTTATTGTGTACCATAAATGTTACACATCTCTTAAAGAAGAAAACTTAATTATACGGGTGGGTACAAAGGCGGTCTTATCGCTGACAGCGATATCTACCAGACCAGATTTCCAGTTTATGATGGAAGCATTAGTTCACTACAGTTCACTAAATCTTCCTGTGGTAATTATATTCAGTTTTTGTTTTTAACTCATACCTTTTTGTCACCCAGTCCTTTACGACCAGCCAGAAGTGATGTCGCTGGTTAAGAGCAACTCTTTAGATATGCAGAGATTCAGGCGCTGCATTGCCAGCAACTTTTAATCATTTATGACATTACATATACATGCCTTGTTGGCAATTTTAGGAATTGGCAACAAGTCGCCAGCGACTTAAGTGACATAATTTTTGTTATCAGTAAAACGATCTATGGTCAAGTTAAAACTGGCAACTCCATTGTGGGCGACATTTTACCAAACGCAAAAATCATTATCTGATAAACTAAAAGACGCAATCGCCGATAGTATTTTTTTTACAATACAGTTTGTGCAAATATGTGAAAATGCCGCACCTAAATCCGCACTATAACCTTATCAGAGAGCATTTTGAAGACCAAACTCCAGTTTTAATTATATTGGAAGATATAGATTATCTACGCATCGAAGGAATCATAGCTGGATTTGATTGGATGACGATGGACCTTGTATTGGACGACACCGAAATATTAAACATGTATACTAAGCAAAGGGAGAAACTAGGAACCATTTTGTTGAGATACCATAATGTCGCTGTAATCCGAAAAAAGCCGACGCACAATGCGCTGGTGTATCCAATATATAATGGAGTTTAGTTCTGTTAATTTAAGTCAAATTAATAAGAAACGCTATATTTTGATTTTTGGCAAACTTTGCCTCGTTTCAATGAGTTCAATGTACTATTGTGATAAATGTATTTCTATTTACCTTATTATTAAAGTTAAGATTACAAGCCAATCGTCTTTTATTAGTTTCAACAATAGAAATATAAAATGGAGATAACACCTAATATGTTACCTTACTTGGTAGCATATCGTGTTGTCTAGTTTTGTTGTGGAGGTCTAATAGACAGTCACTCCTTGTAAGATGAAAAGCCACTGCTAGATAAAGGCTACTCTCAGGTTTCACCACAAACTAGCACCTCCGTCTTCCTCGTCTAATGTCCCTGCCGACGCCAACAGGTAAACCTAGGTATACTTCAGTAAGAAACCTAACAAAAAGGATCACAGTACACACACAATAATAAAGACACACATTCAGATCCATTTATTCAAAAAAAAAATGTTTAAATATATACATATTTTCAATACATTATTATGGTACCTACTCTAACGACATTAGAAACACTGAAGCAATAAACACAATCATTTATTTGGATTTTATTAGAATCACAGTCAATAAATTTAAGTTTAACAACAATAAATTATTTTTAGCCAAGAAATACAATCATCAAATCAATCATACATAGTTTCTTTGAATTCCAATACCTCTGTAACTATGTGGATAGTAACTATCCACATTTGATTTTATAACTTTGCATGTTAGGCTTAGCACGCACTGCGAATTTTATTCGCGCGAGTTTTTTCACCTATTCTGCGAACTATGGAATTGTATGAAGTTACACGCATTGCGGTAAAAAAAAACGCGCGGAGCTATTCACAATGCGTTTTAAGCCTTATGTTCCTTAATCCTCCGCATCACATGCTCATACTAGGAAAACCGATTTCTACACAACTTTTGGCCATCGGTTCCACTTTCAGACTTCCTCTTGCATACGTATTAATTATAAATAATTAATTTAAAAAATTCATATTCATAATATTACTTAAATTATTAAATAATTGTCAAGGAGTTACACAGTAGCTAGTTAGACAAATATTTTTACATATATAGTCAAAAAGTGATTACTGAAAATAACATTGTAAGTACGCAACGTCAGTTTTCTCACAAAAGCGTGGGCATACTCAAAAGCAATATTTTGACAAAAAGCACTTATGCATAAATTATTTTTAGACTGGTGGCCAGTTTTTTATTGGGAAGGATATATATCAGAATAAACTCAAGTTAAACACTTACAATTATGTAATTTTAAGTTCGTGTTCTAAAACGAATACGAGTCTAAAGATATTTATGTTATTAGTAAAAATTATATAAGTGCGTACATACATATTTTAATTACGACTTGAGGAATGAGTAAATTATTTTATTACTTGATATATGTTGTACATAAACCAGGCGATATTGTGGCAGAAAAGTGTTACACATACACAAAACATAAGTCTATAGTTTCTGCCTGGGTGTGTACTACTACAATACTAAGTACTGGTATGTCAATATAAACGTAGATTCCATTCTTTGAGTTATAAGCAAAACTTGGTATAAACATAATTTCAATAACTAGAGAAAATTCTATTTTAATTTAATGTATTACAAAATTAATACATGACAAACATTAGAAAAATTCAAAAAAGTCTGTACCCAACCACAATCGGGATCCAAGGTTTTGTAGGATAACTGCAACACAACACACAATTGCAACGCTATTCAATTTAACCATTCAAAAATAATATTCACAGCGATGTTTACGTTGCAAAGCAGATTTTGTAAACATTTACGAAGCAATGGATTTATGAGTTTGCATACAAATTCTACAGAATGTGATTGCAAGTTATACAATGGGTTGCCGGTTTCAGGGCTCCTAAGAGAGGAATCTTCTACAATACGAGTCGTGTCTCACTGAATGAAGCCACTGTATATCTGCCTACTGCAAATCTCCTCGGTTATTGGGCAAGGCTCCTCTTAACTGTTTTACTAATAATAATAAATAAAAAGTGAAAGCTATAATGATGAATTACGTGCGCAAGATGTTAAACGAATTTGAAAAAAATTGCACACACAGAATACATTCTACAGGATAATTTATTTTGAAAATATTATCATTTGACCATATCCACTGACAAATCCGCAGGAAACACCTAGTTGGCTCTTATGAATAAAAAAATCAGTCTTAATACTGGCACAATTATCTGTGTATGTATTATCGGTGAATCTATAATATTTTTATAAATGGTGGCGATGTTAACAATGCTAGCACGTTGCAAATATTTTATGGAAATTTGTGTTACCGTAGACAATCGCTGAATCTACATCCGCCCAAGTCAATAACATCGTGAAATAAATGCATAAAAAAGCGAAAAATAACTTGGAATGTAGTCGGTGTCTTTGGTGGTCTTTGGATGGAATGAATTCGGTGGTCGGTGTGTTTTCCTTTTTTCGACACCGACTTTGGAAAATAAGTAATTTTTCGCTTAGAATTGATCTTTTTCTGAAGTTGGTTTATTTTTCATATCATCAGGTCCACTTCACAAAATGACACATTCTAAGTGCAAATGATTGCATTGTTGGTGAAAATACCAAAACCGCTATATATATGTATGTATGCCTATAATATTTGAGGAGTTTCCTCAAATCCCAAGGATCCCATCATCAGATTCTAACTTGGTGACAATGGTACCACCTCGGGCGTAGGATATACGCAAAAATAATTTTCAAAATCCGTCCACAATTAACGGAGTAATCGCGTAGCAAACATACAAAAAAGAAACAAACAGTCGAATTGAGATCAACCTCCTTTTTTAAAGTCGGTTGAAAAATCCATCCATCTTTTGTAATCTCAAGACTCGTGAAACCAGTGATCATTGTGCCATTATTTAGATGAAATTACTGATTAGGTACTTATTGTGAAATTATAATTATGTTTGATCGATGTTTTGAATTGAAGACGTGAATTTCGATGTATTTGATTTTAATGAATAGCCTGTGTTGTCCTCTGATTAAGTATCTCCGCACACTGAAATGAAAAAAAAAATGTATTGTATGTCAATTAGAAGCAAAGAATGTTATATTTGGTATATATTTTTGCCTGTTACAATCATCATCTACATTAACTTGACCCAATTTGGTTTAGGTCGCTTTTCTACCAGAATGTAGCTGAATAATGATAATTTTATGAAGCCAAATTCACACAGTCAGAGTTTTTCTATCTCACGAAGACGGGTTACGTGACATCGATGACGTCGAAATAATAGTCATTTTTAATAGAACAACTATACTACTTTACTAAAAAATCTATCGGTTTAACCCTTTCGTCTAACCGATATCAGCTAAATACCGGTATTTTACATAGAACGACTGCCTCTAAGCTCTAAAACCCAGAAACTGGATATCTAAGTAAATAAATTTAAATATACCTGTTGTTTGAATATTTACACATTCCATTTGCAAGTATTGAGAGGTTGAACTAGGAGCGCGAGATCAGCAATGTGATGTATGGCTGAAATAAAGAAATAAAAGTAATTACTTTGTGCCTGCCATGTGTACTATAATGTGATTATTAATTTCGTAGACTTAATTGACATTTGGGGGGGTTGTCACTTTATCGTTACAAAAAAATAGTGTCGTACCCTGACTATCTTGAGTAATCGATAGTTTATCGAAAATCGAAGTAGTTCAAAAATGCAATATTTCACACCAATAAAATATACATTTGTTAAGAAACTAGCAGCCCTTAATTAGTTTCTACTCATTTATGTCAGACTTTATTTTATCGATCGCATTTATTTTATTGTTGATTTCATATTTAACACAATAAAAGTATATGTAATATGTGTATGAATATTGTTACATTAAAATATATTACGTTTATATTCATAAACCATTTATTTACACTAATTAGTAAAATTAAATTCATGAGTCATGTCACATCGATTCGATTAATCATTTATGATTGAGCCTTTCCTACAACACTATGCCCGTGCTTGAAACATTTAAAAAAACATGGTCATTGGCAGCTGTCAGTTTAGTCTACGAAATAAAAAATCACACTTTACATGCTGTTACGTCATATCTGTCAATTTCAGTAATTTAGGTAGAGTAAGCAAAAAATATCATTTTTGGATTTATTGAGAATACATATGAACGGTGTACAATATTATCGTAATACTATGTTTTAAAAATTTATATGCTAAATATGTTGTATGACGGAATCTATCCTGCACTAAAAATAAAATATATATCAAAAAACTCAGCAATAAATAATACTTTGAATTTAAAAAAAATGTTTACAAAAATAGCGACGAACGAAAAAGAAAATCGGCGTATAAAACTTCAACTCCACTGAACTCAGCATCACTTTCTGGGTATTCATCATCATCCTCATCTTCTATCAATGATTTTAACTAGTTAAAAACTATCATGTGACACACAAAAAGTGTTTTTTTGTTGACTAGAGTAATAAAATTTAAAAATTTAAACATAATAATAAAAAGTGAAAAAACATGATTACTACGCGAATAATATTTCTACACAAACTACTTTTCAAGTGATAGTTGACAGTTCGAGGTCATTGACGTGGACTTACTCATTTGAGTTGGCTCCACTCCTCTTTACTCCGCTCTGCGCCAAGAGGACAGGCAGCCTATGGCTATTTGGGATTTAAATATACTACTGTTTCAACTGGCTCCCTCTTCATCATGAATCGGTTAATTGTAAATGCATATATAAGCGGCCACGTTCTTTATGCCAGAATACTTTCAGCATTATTTAGTTTTTTTGTGTTAAATGGTTGATGTCTTTTATTTCTTGGCATACTGCCGAGTGCTAGCTGACTTAAGATAAATATTTTAATTCAATGAGTTATGTTTTGTTTAGGTATTCATTTACATATTTTTTATTTCAATTAAGTCAATTACAATACTAAGAGAAGAAGTGGTAAAGAGTAGGTGTTTAATTGGACTGCCATATGTAACTTTGTCATTCAAATAGTGCTCAATTACAGCCTAATTTGAATAAATGTTTTATTATCACATCTATTCAAAAAGAGCTAGTTTAATCTTCGTAAACAGATACTAAAATTGCTCATTAATCCCTAGGGTCTAAAAGTGATTTGCATTTGGAATTTAGATATTGTTAGTAAATGTTACAATCAGCAGAGAGATGAATCAGAAACAATGCGGTCCGAAATAGGATTACATCGCCGCAATAGATTACAACGAATGTATGAGGTTAATGGATAATGAGAGGTTATAATTCTATTTTGGACCGCACGGGAACATTGTATTGAACAAGTGACTGGCTAAAAAACCGCGCATGAGCCAAATTAAAAAATAAAGCTACAACTGTAACGAATGGTACAAATAAAAATTTTGCGATGCACTTCCATAATCGATCAAATCGCACGCTTACTAATAAACCGGACAATGTCAAAAATTAAGGATTCCCACTTTTGTTAATAAAACGAACTAACTTCGACTGAAGAATCTATAGGTACGATGCCGCCATGCGAAACAAACCAAAATGGTCGATTCACCGATTCGATGGTTCACCCCTCTCTTTTCTACAAAAGCGCGCGACAATGCATTTCATGCAATAAAGAATCATTTAATGATGCGGCGACCGTGATATGAGATAGATGTCATTGTTTTGTGACAACGGTGGAGTAAGGTGAAATAATTCTGTTTATTTTCAAACGCAGGTCGGACTATTTCACTTATTTTTTTTTCTAAACAAGCATGTTTCGTTTTACTTCATTTTAGTTGAATATGCTTTTATAATACAGCATGTGCTATTTAGACTTGTTGCAGTTTATCATTAAATTATAATCGTATAGATAAGAAAGATTGCGTATTAGTGCGTTTTAGTATAAAATTATTACTTATATACGAGAAGCAATCCATTTTATATCACTTTATCACCAAAACCATCGGTAGATTTAAATAATACTTGTGTTTATTTCGGTTTACGTTTTAAATGATCCTAAAGTCTGAAGTTGCTCTAGCAATTGCTGCAGTTTATTACAAAATGTCCTTTAAATTTATTTTAAATACTCATTAATAAAAAGTATTAAATTTCTTGTTACATAGTTTTATGCCTGAAGATGACGTCTGCAAATAGGAAGCAGCGATGCCTAAAACTTCTTATGATGAGTAATAATGCTCGATGTACTGAAACGCATCGTATGATAAGTAAAACTATTGGATGTACTGATACGGATAATTGTAAGCTATTCGAAATAAAAGTAAGTACCGAAACCGAAAAAACGACACCAAAGTCGATCAAAAGTCAAAGTCATATTGAATGTTTTCTTTGACTATCGCGGTGTTGTGCACTCGGAATTCTTGCCGGAAAGTCAAACGGTAAATATAATTTGAGTGTTCTGCGGTGTTCAAGAGAGAAAATTAGACGAAAAAGGCCAGAGTAGTGGAAAGAAATTCTTGGATTTTGTACCACGATAATGCGCACAAGCTGTCATTGTGAACGAATCTTTGACCAAAAACTCACCAAATACCATCGAACCACCTTTTTCACTAGATATTGCTCCAGCCGACTTCCTTCTTTTTCTTAAACTCAAATTACCACTTCGTGGCACTAATTTTCATTCGGCAGAAGACAAAAAGGAGAATCCGCGGTGAGAACTTAACTGGATAACGGAAAAGACGTTTAAAAAATGTTTTGATGATTAGATTATTCGTTGGCGTAAGTGTATCGTTTCTGAAGGAGCATACTTTGAAGGTGATATTTTTTATATTTTTTTGTCTTACGAAAATTCATCAGCGGACCAAAAACAAGGGCTTAGAGAAAAATATGGCCAACATCATGAGGAAAAGATACTGAGTAAAAAAAGGTAGACCGAAAAAATATTACTGAAAATAACAAAGTCGTAATAAGACCTGCAAGCTGTTTTAAGTAAGTGGAGACACGTCAGCGTTCTACTATAATTCCAAATTCAATAGTTACAACTTGACAGTAACTAATCTTAAGCTGATAAAAAGGCGCTTTTGAATCTGTACACAGCTATTGTTGGACGGAATCGGATGCGAAGCGTGGCTCGATCGAAATAGGTACATGCATTTGGAAATACTTGGAGGAACCATTAAACATTATGTTTTATTCTGATAATAATTATGCGGGTCAGAATAAACATATACATTTTGAGTAGTCACAATTTCCGAGACTGAATAAGAATAATAAATAAAACCTACTTAGTTCTGTTGATTCTAATTAATGTTGGTAGATGTACCAAGTACAAGTAAGTATATAAGAAGTTTTTATTATTTTGTATTAAAATGTTTATTATTCTTTAGCATAGTTACATAAAGCTAGATCTATTAAGCATTATATATATTCATCATCATCATCATCATTTCAGCCGAAAGAAGTCCACTGCTGGACATAGGCGTCCCCCAGGCGTTGCCACATTGACCGATCCCGTGCGTCTCGCATCCAGCGCCTTCCGTAACCTTAACCAGGTCATCGGTCCACCTAGTAGGAGGCCTTCCAACGTATCGTCTTCCGGTTCGCGGTCGCCATTCCAGAACTTTTCGGCCCCATCGGCCATCCGTTCTGCGAGCAATATGCCCTGCCCACTGCCACTTAAGTTTGGCAATTCTTCGGGCTATGGCGGTAACTTTGGTTCTCCTGCGGATATCATCATTTCTGAAGTGATCACGGAAGGAAATTCTGAGCATAGCCCTCTCCATTGCCCTTTGGGTGACGTTAAGCTTTCTGATAAGGCCCATTGTGAGCGACCACGTCTCGGTCCCATATGTGATCACTGGCAACACACACTGGTCATAGACTTTTGTCTTGAGACACTGCGGTAAATTGGACGAGAAGATACCACAATATATGCAACTTCCCGAACGCCGCCCAGCCGAGTCGGATTCGATGGTAGAATTCTTGAAGTTCGATCTACCCAACTGAACCGTGTGTCTCAGGTAGACATAATCATCTACAACTTCGAGTGTAGTCTCCGATCTTGATAGGAGTGGGTGTTACATAGGCATGGCATTAGGCATTTTAAGACCTACTCTTTCGGAAGCTCTACTGAGGTCATCAAGCATTTTACTGTGGCTCTCCATGGTCTCAGCCATGACCTTGTCGTCGGCAAACTGAAGGTGAGTGATGTACTCGCCATTTACGTTGATGCCAAGCCCCCTTCAGTCCAGAACCTTGAAGACATCCTCCAGCGCAGCAGTGAACAGTTTTAGAGAAATGACGTCTCCCTATCTCACGCCGCGCTAGAGAAGGATTGGTTTCGAGGTCTGATCCTGAAGACGGACTGACATGGTGCAGCTTTTGTACAAATACTTCAACACCTCAATGTATCGGTAGTCGATTTGGCACCGTTGGAGAGACTGCAGTACAGGCCAAGTCTCGATCGAATCGAAGGCTTTCTCGTAGTCCAGAAACGCTAAACAGAGTGGCGGGTTATACTCTTCGGTCTTCTATATAACCTGCCACAGCGTATGTATGTGGTCTACGGTACTAAAGTCTTTTCGGAATCCGGCTTGTTTGGGAGGCTGGAAATCGTCAAACCTGTATAAGTTTCTATCACGACTGATTATTATAATTACTGTTGTTATAGGGTTAAGAAAGCAGATACGATGAAACTTAAAATATAAACTGTTATTTCACAATAACAAATATAAAAGTGTTTTGCGAAATATTTCTGTAATTTTAATTCCGTTTTACTTTTAAAGTGTAATAAGTATTAAACATTTAAATAGATTATATTATTAATTAATACTAAACTGACCTAAGTCGAAACTTTAGAAAATAAAATTAATTTATTAATTTAATATAAATAATACAATTAAACTATTATGTCAGTTATATTCGCTATACATCTCTCTACAATTTAAGACAAATAAAATAAAAATAACACCATAAACACGTGAAAACCATCAAAATGTTTTCAACAAGGTAGAGACTCAAAACTTTGACCGCGATTTCCCAAAAAAGTGATTTTTTGTCTTATTCCGGTTTATTATTAAGCGTGCGAAATGTAAACATTAGTTTCTAATCATTTCAATGTCATGTCTTATTGTTCTTAATAATATGTAAATAAATAAACGTAACGTTCTTGTACATAAGTTGCACTTACTTATTTTCTCATAGAGGGTGATAAAAAGTAGAATGTCCACCTCGGTAGCATCCCTATTTTAAGCTCGAGTAACATACTCTCCCTCGCTACTCTCAGGATGAAAAAAACACTCTCACCTTTAAAATTGTTTTTTTTCTCCCTAGATAAACAATCTACTATTTTGACTTCGATCATCTTCATAACCTTATGAAGTCTAACCTGATGAAGCTGGATACCATTGTTTTACTAGTAGCGGATCATAAAAAGAATTTCAGCATTTATAATAATAATAATAATCTGTGGCCTGACGTGTCAAGGTGACACATAAAATTTTCTCTCTCAATTTTCCAATTTAATCGAATACAATATTAATATAGAATAATACAAGAGAAAAATGACAAATTATTTGACAAGCTGAGACAATGAAAATATGTTCACACGAAGCCAGGCCGGTGACAAGAACACACGCCCAACATCTTCGGGTTCGTCGCTCAGCTCCGCCTCGCAGCCGCCGGGACCATCTACAATCGTAAGTCAAGCGATCCCGGACGCTGCAGTTGCATCGAGCTCGAGCGACGAATACTTCTCTCCGCCGACGACACCACCACCTGCGCGTCGACGGGGATGACGCCGGCCTGCTCGGCTGCTGCCCGGATGACAGCCAGGAATCTCGAGGCCCAGAGACGAGGCCTCTGACAGGGTCCCCGCTCCCGGTGGAAGTGAAATATATCTTGACATTCTCATTTAATATATGACATTTTAAATTTAATTTCTAGTGACATTATTGATAGCTTTCATTTGTTATGTTTCATTGTTATTTGCCACGCGGTGAAATTATCAAAACAAAATAAATTGTAATCGTGTTGTTAATTATAAATATTTTTTTGCAAGTAAATGTGTGTATTTGCTTGTGATTTGCATGCCTCAAGGAGTAATATGGTTGGACTGTGCTATATTTTTAACAACTTCATGTAATTACCCATATTAGCAAATAAATGATTATGAATTATGAAAAAATAACTCTACAAGCCGCGCATGCGATGGACGCAATCGAACAATGAAAACGTTATGCGCGCATACTTTGGGGCTACAGAGGGGGGAATTAACCTGACTATGTACCGTAGTCGGATGTTCTCTCTGTTTCAGGTGCTTGAGCCAACTGTCAACGTGTCGGCCCAACGTCTATCGGATCAGGTGCGGGTCATCCAACGTAACCGTATGTTGGATGACGCCGTACTTGATAGACTGCGTGAGGAATCACTGATTAACCGTGTCTCACCTGCCTTGCCACCGGCCGCGGTGCAACTGCAACCCAGTGTTTCACCGCGACCCGACCATGTTGGCGAAGATGACGACGACGGGGCTATATCTGTGAGTACCCAATGCAATGCAAGTTTGAGGAGCGCTTTGGAATGTGAATTCAGCGAGTATCGCTCCACACCGCCTGAACTTAGACCTCGACTACCTCGTTTGCCCATGCATAAGAAAAATAGGGCGCTGGTGTGTGCGTTAGATTCGCAGCTATCAAATGTTTTTGATAGCAGCAAAGACCTTGCCGACACCCACTCGACCTTGTACTGTGCGGCTGCAGCAGCATGTCGTGTAGCTAACGTCAAGTTTCCCAAAACTGACAGAGCTACACGATCAGCTATACCAGCTTGGCAGTGCAGGATTGAGCGTCGTATCGGTGAGGCTAGAGCTCTCATCGGCAAGCTTATCTGCGTCAGGGGGGCAACACTCGCCCTAGAGTGATGCGCTTTGTGAGGCGGGCGTTCTCAGGGACTGATATCAGTTCTCGAGATTATATGTCCCGCGTCACAGAGCGTATCGACTTCCTGAAGCAGAAGATCTATGCATTAGCGATTCTGAGTGGAGCGATACACTCAGAATCGCACATTCCAGAGCAACGAAAGGTGGGTTTATAGGGCTTGGGAGCAACCCAACCAAGGTGTGACTGATACGCGCCTACCGGATAATGAAGCCATGTGTTCGTTCTGGCGCGATATCTGATCGGTGCCTGTCGGTCACACCGAGGGTGACTGGACTCGGGAGGTCGAATGAGCGTGCGATCCGATACCACAAATGGAGGCAATTACCATCAGCCCCCAAGATGTGGCTCGTGCAGTCCGTCCGTTGCCTAACTGGAAATCTCCAGGGCCGGACGGACTGCACAACTTTTGGATTAAATGTTTGAAATTAAAGTTCCAAACGTCGCCCGCTCGTTTGGCAACTCAGTTCCAGTCTGCCTTAGAGTCAGGATCGCTGCCCCAGTTCCTAACGACAGGAATAACCCACCTGCTCCACAAATCAGGTAGTACTGCGGATCCTAAAAATTATAGACTGATAACGTGCTTACCGACGGTCTATAAAGTTCTTACATCCATTCTGAGAGCGAAAATTAATCAACATATTGACAATAACGCCATCATGCCTGCTTCTCAGAATGGATGTAGGAACGGGTCCCGCGGTACTAAGGAGCTGCTCCTCATAGACATTGCCATTAGCCAACAGGTTCGCCGTTCCCGCAAGGATCTGGCGACATGTTGGATAGATTACAAGAAGGCCTATGACTCAGTGCCACATACATGGCTCATGAGGGTGCTGGAGTTGTATAAAATTGATGCAACTCTGCGCGCCTTCCTGACGTCATGTATGGGGCAGTGGAGGACGGTCCTTCACTATCCAGGATGTCGACAGATTCAGGACAACAGCGAACCTATAAGGATCGAGCGCGGAATATTTCAGGGCGACAGTCTGAGTCCTCTGTGGTTTTGTTTAGCCCTGAACCCTCTCAGTACACTGCTGGAGGGTTCAGGTCTGGGCTATCGGTTGAGTAGAGGTGGTCAGGTCATATTACACCTCCTTTACATGGATGATCTGAAGCTCTTTGCCCCCAACAACTTGCAACTGATGAAGCTACTGAAGGTAACAGAAACCTTCAGTAACGCCATCCGTATGGAATTTGGTGTGGACAAATGTGCAGTCAAGCATGTAAAGCGAGGGGAGATTATGGAATCCGTGGGAATACAACTCTCGGATTCCATACACCTTCGATCCCTTTCCTCAACCGAAAC